>JAVRXN010000004.1:9171427-9276427 GCA_033556935.1 Timema podura | reverse complement strand
CCAGTCAGCTGTAAACCCTGAAGAGGCGTACTAGGGAAATGAGGGGAGAGATAGTTTCCTATCTTATCCAGAAAGTACTATCGCACTTCAGTCTGCCAAGACGACCAACTGACCCTACAAGTGACACCTTCACTCCATTCATCACAGGGACTGGCTGTTTATTGAATGTTATTACTAGTATTGATCTTTATCAGAGCCAGTGAGACTGAGATATATCAATGAATGTTACAACCTTCTCTAGCCCATATCAGAGGATATAGTAGACACTATATCTCACCAGACTGGGATATGGGCTGTTGTAAGCACAATGTCTCACCAGACCGAGGTGGGTGAGATCAAAATGATCCATCTCTCGCGTTGTGACACCTTGCGTTCAGCCAATCACAAACAAATATGATTAGACTACTAAAACAGTTTAAATGAATATTGATTTAATTTAGGATAATAGCCTAGTTCATGGAAATGTTTATAAATACATACTGCATTTTTAATTTAAGAAAATAGTTGTTTAGACATATATAATTTATATAATTATTTTAAAATATTAATATTATGTCTTTAATTATGTATACATAGTCCATGCTGGTGTATGCACGCTCTTTGCCTCGTTTTATGTTGACTTGGCTCCTGGAACACTAGTGCAGAATAGATCTCAAAGATATATACTTATTTATTATTTCAGAAATTATCCCCCTCATAAAGATATTGTAAACAGTGCTACCTATATAGACTGTAACCTTCTGGTATATATTTATTTTTTATAACTAATGTTTCTTCATTCCTATTGGTTGAAATAGTTGCGTGCTGCGACATTTTATTGTAGATAGTGAATAATTTTGTAGTAAGGAACTACAATACGACACGACAACCAACACGAACACGTTACTACTCCGACTACCTCTTGATGACGCCACAGCTTCAAGAAGGGTTTGATCAAGTAGTCTCCGGATCGGCTGACAGATAGCGCACAAGTGTCTCTAGTCTCCACGGTAGATGGTGCGTCGGTCGTCGAAAAAAAAAGAAAGCTATGGAGTCGCGGAACAAACCGCGCGTTTAAATATTCAAACATAACTGAGAGTATTAATATATTCTTTCTGATAGTTATTACTGTAGGGGAAAAATCTTGATTGGAGGATTTTTTCATATTGAACTGTTTTCATAATAATGTGAGAGTATTCGTTAGAAATGTACGTTTGCAATTAGGTGGCCATGTGGTGTAACGCTCTACTTTCCTAGTAGACTAGGCTGCCCATGACGGAAATATTGAAATTCGAATCTTTGTCGGGTGTAATGAAGGTTTTTTTCCTAAATGGTTCACACATTTTCCTTACAAACAAATGTGGGTACACTTCCTCTAAACATACTCTTCTTAATCCTTAAAATAAATAGCGTAGACAGTACATATCCCTATTGAAAGAAAATTAAACTATGTATCTACTGGAGAAATATTTGATTTATTTTGACAATTTTTTTTATATAAAAACGGCCAAAATACTTTTCCTAACTCACGTTTCCTACACGCCCACCTTGAGATAGTTGGAGTAAGTCGGAAAGGTCACGTTGGCCTCCTCCTACATATTTATTCGAAGAGGAGTCCTCACACTGTAGGAGTGCTTGTAAAACCATGGGATTATAATACTATTACCGCTGCTATGGAGATTACAGGTTTGATTCCTAATATATTCTTTGAGCTTGGGCTTGTTTTGTGTTATGACGGTTGTGCTATAGTTAGTTAAATCAGGATGGGTTTCTCTCTCAATCTAGGACAAAATGTTTAATGTTCTTAACATTGTCAAATGAAGGGATGACATGCAGTGGACCTAATTTCACAAGACCTAAAGTTTAGGAGCTATGACTTTAGGTCTTATAAAATTAGGTCCAGTGAAGTTAGGTCTTATGAAATTAGGTCTTATAAAATTAGGTCTTGTGCCTTTAGGTCCACTGCCTGTTTGAACAGTTAAAGATATTTTAAAGTAATCGATGAAAAATGAATTTTAGGTCCAGTGCTTTTAGTCTAGTAAAGTTAGGAGTTATAAAATTAGGTGCTATGAAGTTAGGTCTTATAAAATTAGGTCTTATAAATTTAGGTCTTATGGGGTTTAGTTCTCGTAGCATTTAGGTCTTGTGCCGTTAGGTCTTGTGCCGTTAGGTCTTGTGCCGTTAGGTCTTGTGCCGTTAGGTCTTATAAGGCTAGGTTTATTATTATTATTATTATTAGCACCGCGTCTTACTACCCGTTCGGGTTATACGCACTTACGCTAATGCGTAATGGTAGGGTGATTGTGAGATGAAATGAAGGACCTACAGTTTAACGTGGAATCCGAACCACGGTGGAGGCCTGGCATTCCTCACATTCACAAGTTGTGATTAATACACGTCTTGTCAGAGGTGAAGGAAGGGTTCGGCAATCAGATAAATCTGTGCCGGGACCGAGGATTGAACCCCGGACCATCAGCACAGAAGTCTGACAATATAAGGCTAGGTGTAATAAATTATAACTTCCATATCATCAAAAATATTCAGGCCCATCGTGACCATCAAATAAACAACATTAAAAAACATTAAAATAATCCATCACCTCCTAGATTTTAGAACCAACTACCTTGCCTTGAGGGCTATATAACCTTGGGTTGAGGGTGCATATCGGGACCTGCATAGGCTGAGTACATCACACTATAAGGTTAAATATAACTTTAATTATATTTTAAGAAGATTTTATTTCTATTTTTTAATCCCATGCCGCCATCTCTAAATTGTCGTGCGGGTTAGAGAATAGTGGTTATGGAGCCAGGGGTTAGAGGAAAGGTGGTGGAAAGCCTGTCGATACCTGCTCTGGTTGGGAGAGAGGGGGTCAGGATGAGAAGTTATTGATATAAGCTCGAGTTTCTTGGAGCAACAAGGTGCCAGGTATTTACAGCTATGGGTTCGAGTTGTTGGGAGTGCCGCGGGTGTCGTGTTCGTGGGGCTTCCAGACGTTGAGGTAAATTACCGTTATGAGGTCCAGGTGTTGGGGCGTCGGGACGTCATTTTGGAGGAGGTTTCAGAGCGTCAAGGGTAACTACCATTGTGGGCTCTTGGGCTCAGGGGCAATACCTGTCAAAAATAAAGTTAATAGTATCAAAAAGGGAATTTTGCAGCAAAAATGGGTGTGTCAGGGAGAAAAAGTTAAGTCAAAGGGAAGAAATGTCATAACCTTACGAGGAAACGTGGGTAATTTACCGCTGTGGAGTTAGGTTGTTGAGGATGGGGTGTAGAAGAGGTATTCAGAATATGTCAAGTGCATCAGCATTCACCTGGAGAAAGAATGTAAATTCGTTGCTGGGCGTACGGAATTTGTCATCATGAGGTCGCGTTGATGGGCTTTAGGGTTCTGTATCCCCCTCTACTTATAAGTTATAGGGGTGGCAAGCTTTAATTTTGGTGGCGGCCATCTAGAATTTCCACATCACGTTATAAGGTATTTTGGTGGCTATTTTGAATTGTTCAAAGCGATTAATTAAAGTAGTTAATTAATCAATGCAATTAATAAGGGACGAAGAGGTGGGGTGGGGACGTCGCAACGCCAGGGGAGGGGGCGGCGTCGATGTCCACCATTTTAATAAAAAAAATTCCCCCCAGAAGTATCTGAATCTCCCTATTTAAGTATCAGGAAGTAATTCAAGTGGAAGTATACCAGCATATTCCTAGAAAAAGGATAAAAAATCCTTTCCAGTAAAGTGGGTGATTCCAGCCGGGACTCGAATCCAAATCTTCTTCACCGGTAAGCCAGATGATACTGACTCCTTAGCAAGTTTTCCTCCTCCTCCTTCCCCATCCCTCCGAAAAAGTTTGTCTCAATCTGGTTTTTCAGTGTCAGAAGGCTGAGGAGATATTCCTGGCTATAGGCGGTATACAAGAACGAAAATGAGTAAGTGAGAAGTGTAGGTGAATACTCATTACCAAAAAAAGGCTTAGATAGGAAAAATTAAACAAAAGTGCAGTCCCGAGCAAAATTTTCCTTACTCATTCTTTACTTTAGCCGCGTATACACGAGGTCATTTGTCAGGCAAATTCGAAAATTGACGCGTCTAACCTGCTATCAACTGGCCTCGTGTAAGCGTGGCTTCACACTATTCATTTCTCGGAGGTGAGGTTTTCACTCTATCCCTAGTCCATAAGTCATTTCTTGGAGTTGAGTGTTTACTTTTTAAAACCCAACTCGTTCTGGCATGTGACCTATGTGTACTGAGGTGTATTTTCCTTTATAGTTTCCCACTCCACCTCCATGCAAATACAGTGATAATTACTCTACATTATACCTTCTTCATTTCTACCTTAGTGATGCAAAAGTGTCAATATTTTGGCTGGGTAATATAATGCAGTATTATTTTTTATATAAATAGGTTTATTACCCACATTGTCATTGATATATTACGACCTTATCAATAATGCAGTTATCGTAAACAATCCTGCGGTGCTTAGAAAAACTGTATGCTTCATATTCGTCAAGATGAACTGAATATTCTCGAACAAAGCTAAGTTGTAGCTCCTTTATAAAATTGTAAAGAAAGACATGTAAAACAAAATTAAGATGGCTAATAATAGTAATCATAATAATAATCCATGGCGTATTTCTCTCTAACACACCCCTTGCAACGCACCAAATCGCGACGCCAAGTTTGTCGTCTGCTTGCTAGCTAGAGGACAAATTTAACGGTTTATTTTAATTTTCTTGAGCAAAAACGTGTCTCTCGTGAATAAAAGTTTGTTTATACCCTACTTGACTGAAGACACATTTACATTAGAGGATATACAATTATTCAATTTTAAATGTTACATTGTACAAATAAGAATAAAATCTTTGATATATTAAAATAAGTAGCTAAAGGCAATGTGGTTTACATTCTGCCAAGATTACAGTATGTTTAAAATTGGTTATTAGCTAATATATTGGTTTCAGAAACAATATTATGTTTAGAGTTCGCTATCTAAAATGAAAAAAGGTACCTAGCTTCAAACTTACTTACGTTCGTTTAAATGACAAACTTTGTGTAGTAGTTTTGTATTCAAATTATCATTTAGGCTAGAGGTTTATACGAAGTATTACTATATTATAATATTATTAAGTTGGCTCTTAGCGTGTATTGCCTTTTGCTTTCAGAAGCCATATTATATTTAATGTTAGATAACTATAATGAAATATTTGCTAAAAACCAGGCTAATTTTGTTCGAACGACAAAATTTTGTGTAGAAGTCTTACGTTCAAACGATCATTAGCGTATAGGCGTGTAGGAAATATTACTATTTTAGCCTAAATCAACTTATTTAAAGAAACAAGTCATGAGTGTTGAAATTAGTTATGCCCTTCAAACCTTTTACTAACCCATTTATTTCGTTTAACTAATCATACATTGATATATCTCCTAAATTCAATAAAATTAGCGAATTATGTTTAAATGCCACATTGCCTTGTATGTGTATAAGAGAGAAAGAGATACCCGACTGTTTCCTTCTCTCTTACACAATGTTGTACAAATGACAGCTCAAAAATTTTAGCCGCAGATGTCCATCCAGTTATAATAATAGAGATCAATGGGCTCCAGCTATGCTTATAAGGTATAGGAGTGGCCATCTTTGATTTTGGTGGCGGCCAGCTCTGATTTCCACATAACATTGTAAGGTATTTTGGAGGCCATTTTGATTTTTCCTAAGTGATTAATTAGGGTAATTAATATATTAGGCCCTAATGTTAACATACTTTGGCTTTCAATAAAATAAACTCACATTTTATAAATAGTATTTATATAGGCTACCTATTTATGTGATTGTTGCGGCTCTAAAGACTTTCGACTTTCATCGTTAAAATATAATAGTATATAATATGTGTTTTAATAAGAATTACTCATTAATTGACTCAACAAATAAGTGAAGTTTTCTAATGCCATATGCCATTAGATTAAGCTGATAAAATACAAGCATCCAATAATAATATTTGGTTTGTTCCCTCAATAACAGCACTTTAGTCCACATCGGTGATCGAATGATTCAGAGAATAGACTGAATTTTTGATGATGGCGAGACCCGGTTCAAATTCCAGTCAAGTGAGGGTGAGTTTTAATAAATGGTTTCTGACTTTTACTCCACGCAAATGAGAGTACATATCCTCTAAATTGTACATTTCTCTTTCTTACACCATGGTGAAAAAATGTGGATAGCCTGAGCGTGCTAGTAAATACATGATAAGGGTGACAAAAATTTGGGCCACGATTATTGCACAGTTAAATTTTATTTTAGTTAATAATAATTATGTCTCCACAATTCATTTTTAATATATTTTTATTTTAAATACGGTGAAATACGTGAAGAGAGAATGAGTAAACAAATAAGTGGAAAAACACTTCTAGCATACCTGTAAAGGATAGACAAATACTTCCTAAATAATAGCTGTCCACGTCAGTCGAGATTATTAACATTGAGGCAATCCTGCCTGCTAGAGATTTTCATCTTACTTCTCGTTCGAACTATCCGCATCTAATTTCACTATTTTAAAGTGACCGAGGAAGGAATAATTTAGGAAAAATGTTCCCACATTTGCTTGAAAAGAGAGTGAGGAATCCTCTAGAAAAATACCTCGGTACGCTCGGCCAAGATTATAATCCCAACTTCCTTGTCAGTGGAAAACTAGATTAGATGAGCTTGACATTATTCCACATTCCAAGCGTTTTGGCCATGTTTATTAAAACCACTTTATCGATAATGGTATGTTTTATATGACGAGAGAAATACACCCAGCAGGATTTAAAAATACGACCTCCCATTCCTCAGAAAATTAGACAAGACAAAACTGACGCCTTTGTCTGTGTTCCTATCATTGTGTTAAAAAGAATGTAGTTTTAGGACTTATGCCGGCATGCCATATAAATTTAGGTCTTATGAATTTAGGTCTTGTGAGGTTAGGTCTTGTGCTTGTTGGCTTGTGAGATTAGGTCTTGTGGAGTTAGGTCTTATAAAATTAGGTCCAGTGAAGTTAGGTCTTGTGAAATTAGGTCTTATAAAATTAGGTCTTGTGCCTTTAGGTCCACTGCCTGTTTGAACAGTTAAAGATATTTTAAAGTAATCGATGAAAAATGAATTTTAGGTCCAGTGCTTTTAGGTCTAGTAAAATTAGGAGTTATAAAATTAGGTGCTATGAAGTTAGGTCTTATAAAATTAGGTCTTATAAAGTTAGGTGTTATGAAGTTAAGAAATTTAGTTTAGGAGTTGTGACTTTAGGTCTTATAATTTTAGGTCCACTGCCGCATGTCCAAATGAAGTCCACTCTCAAATGCGATGGTATTTCCTCAACTTTTCTCTAAATTTAACTTTGAATATAGAGTAGGCGGACCTCAAATTATTTCCTTTGGCTGAAAATGCTAGAATTTTATTTACAATAATTTTATTTTACGTAATTTTTTTTCTAGCATCAGATTACTTTATCAATTTTATTATATGTAGAGTTACAGTCCAAATTTCATTATAAGAGCCTTTTTAGAATAATATGTTAACATGTTTTTTTCCGTTAAACATGGAAAACATTCCACAATATTATTAATGCTATAAATATGTATTTATAATATCTATTAATAGTGACAAATGAAGTTTTAGTGAATTGACGTATGAAGACGTTAAAATTGATATAGTAACTTTTCTATCCGTCAGATAAGGTTCTTACTTTAAAAAATTGGACTGTATTATTGTATTATTCGGTTGGCTGAACTGAACCTTATTTTCCTAATATTTTTCCACGCTCCATCCACGCGTGTGTGGGTGCACTTCCTATATATTCAATATTACTGCTCGCTAGTGACAGATAGTTTTGTTAGCTATGGCCCAGTGTGGACATAATTCACCCTCTTAAGCCGGGCCTACAAGGCTGGATAAAATACCAGCCAAAAGTCAATATTACTATTAGTGAATATTTTAGAATGTTATTAAGAAATATAATACAAATAAAGAAAAATTGCAGGAGATGATGAAGTGGCTGGTGGAAATAGGGAGAAGAGATGGAGTGAATATCAACATTGAGAAATAAAATGTGATGTGGTGATTTTAAAAAAAAGAAGAACTGCTGAAAATCAAAATTGTAGTTGGAAAGTATAGAGCAGTTCAAGTAGCTGGGAAGTCTGCTGACAAAGAATGCCTACTACACCAAGGAAATCAGGTCGAGGATCGCCATGGCCAAGGAAGCTTTCAACAAGAAGAGATTACTGCTGAACCAACAAGTTGAGAATGGAACTGAGGAAGAAACTGATGATGTACTTCATTTGAAACATGGCGTTGTATGGAACAGAAACTTGGACTCTCAGGGAGATAGAAAATAAATTCCTGGAGATATTTGAAATGTGGTGCTGGAGAAGACTTGAGAAGATCGGGCGGACAGACAGGGTGACAAATGAACAAGTTCTAAGAAGAGTGGGCGAAAAGAGAACCATTTTGGATTTGATTCTTCCGTACAAATCAAATTGGACCGGACACATATTTAGGAGGAACTGTCTTCTGCATAATATCATAGAAGGAAAGGTTGAGGGAAAGAGGAGCTTAGGAAGAAGGAGGATTCAAATATTGGATGGCTTGAAGGAAAGAAGAAAATTCTGAGAGCTGAAGGAGGCAGAGGACAGGTCGCATTGGCGGTCTAAGTTCACTGACAAATGGAATGGACCTGTCATATGACAGAAAACCTAGTAATAAAATAATAAGAATATTTGATTTATTTTTGGTTGAAACTCTCGCTTGGATTTAAATATATCCTAGCTAGCCAGTTGTTAGTTGCAGTCACGGTATTTTTGGTAATGACCGATCAATTACCACGAAGGTCCGTCTAAGAGCCCACCACGCCCATACCACCCCCGTCCACCCCCTCCTCTCTTGCTGAGGTAGATTATGTTAGGCAACAGCTCCCAGGACACGATTGAAGGTCAATACATCGCCCTGGGTTCGACTCTTGGACCAGTTTCTCTCGAGTAGGTCACGCCCTAACATAGACCCCAATTCCACTTCTTGTCAGGATTCGACGCTTCACCGCGCGTATTTTGTTTCTTGTTGACGTCATCATGACTTGCTTTTACAATTCAGCAAAAACAATTGAACGAGTGGTCGAGTTTACAAATTTCACCGTTCGTAATGATCTATAACACGAGGGAAATATATTATTTTTTTGTATTGCGTCTTACTACCCATTCGGGTTACACGATTATGTACTAATTACAAATTTCACCGTTCGTAATGATCTATAACACGAGGGAAATATATTATTTTTTTGTATTGCGTCTTACTACCTATTCGGGTTACACGATTATGTACTAATTACGCCAATGAGTTAGGGATGAGGAAGGTTGGAGTTTAGGGAAAGTGCACCCTCAGTTCACCCGACTGGGATTTGAACCCCAATCTCCAGCTCATCGTCAGTCTAGGACTCCAGCATTTTGCGAGATTGACACCCTAGACCATTCAACCACTGAAGTGGGTACGATGAGGGCTATCAACGGCTTTATCTGTGGGCACGTGGATCAAGGTGTCAGTCTCATCTGGTCCAATTTGCCTGTTATGAGGATTGAATGATGGGGGTTGTTTTTACTAAATGGTTTCCAACTCGACTTCTACGCAAATGTGGATACATTTCCTCTAAAATCTCCATTACTGTAGATATGTAGTTGTACGTACCTAACGGGTAGTAAGACTAATTGATAATTTAAATATTGCTTTAGTTATTAGTAAAATATTTCTTGTGGAGTAAGGAATCAATAATTTGATGAGGAAAATCTTACGTATATAAGTATTTACTATTTTTTATTATTACTATTTTTATTACTATTATTAAAATTTTGTTTACAACATAAATACACAGTTGACATGTTGACATCTATCGAAGCTATATTAGATACAAATTTAAAGAAAAGTTTTCAAATAAACTAAATTATATTATGCTCCTAATTATTTAAATTAAAATATTGACATTAATAAAATTATATTCTTGAGACATTAAGAATAAATTATTATGAGATTAACAAGGGCTTAAATTATGACATTGAAAGTTTACAAAAGTGAAATAATTATAAATATATATTGTAATTATCATTATCTAAAAAAAAATATCCTTGATACTGGCAGTTCAGATTTGGTAGAATAATTTAAAGTAATAGATGTTCTTGGATGGCTTTAAATGGAAAGAATACACCTCAGATTTAAAAAAAATTGAAACAAATTACACATTGAGTTGGTCTTATGTTGAAAAAAATCTTGTATAAAATTATTGAAAAATGAAATTCTTCATAATACAGTTAATATTTAAGAACTTTCCTCACAAAAATTACCAGTCTTTGTTTAAAATCCAGGGCCAACTGTTGACACATTAACTTTAAATTTTAATACCATTTCGATAGTATTTATTATTGTGGTAAAATTCACACATGTGGATGTATAACATATTTTAAATTACGCTAAATAAAAAATAATTTGGATAAAAATTTGAATTGGGTTATCTCACTTCCAGCGAGGATAATTCCAAAACTTTACATACCTAAGTTGTAGAGGTGAGCTCTTACCAAAAAAATACATCACCTGAAAATATTGATTTAAACTGATGATATTAAAAATGGAAAGGCAATAAATAACAATGGAAAAGCGAAAATAGTCAGAAAATATTATAGAATCGATACAAGATATTAACTTTTCAATTTAAATTGACAGATCACGATATTCAAAGCTCGTGGCGTTTAAATGTCAAAGAGATTCCTTCTATCTTGTTTGATCTATATCGTCTTTCTTAAACGCTAGTTCACCTGATTGCTACTTGGGGCACCACCTTGAACACAACAAAGACAATGGCTTCCGTACGCCAAAAATGGTTTGTAAGTATGGTATATCACGACAAAAATTGACAGGATCAATCAACCCACACTGGTAAGTGTTCAATATATTATTTACCATTGTTTATTTATATACAGGGCATTCGGAAATCTCTAGCCCAAACTGCACATATAGCTTGTTTGAACCAAAATTAATACAAAATCTTTGTATACTTACATCTTGAAAACTACGCTAGTACCATCAAATTGTGTTCAAAGTTTCGACGTACAGCTATTTGAGAGCGAAGCTGTGCAAGCATGCGTGTAAAACAGGTTGCATAGGAGCTAGGCACACGGCACTACACACCTCGACATCTTGGAGCACGGCAGCATTACATACCACAATTAATAGTAAGCAACACATTAGTTTATTTGGAAATTCAAATACGTTCTTAGGGTAATCATTAACGGTCCTACAACACAGAAATTGATTGCCGTTATTACATGTGCAGTGCCGCGCTCCTAACTCCTATGCAACCTGTTGTACACGGATTCTTGAACAGCTTTGCTCTTCTGACGCTGTACTCTGAAAATTTGAAGACAATCTATTATTATTATTATTATTATTATTTAGCACCGCGTCTTACTACCCGTTCGGGTTATACGCTTAAGTACTAGTTACACTAATGGATTAGGATTTGGGAAGGTTGAATTTGAGGAAGTGAACCCGCATTTGCGTGGAGGGAGAGTGGAAAACCATTTAGGAAAAACCACCCTCAGTTCACCCGACCGAGATTCGAACCTCGATCTCCCCGTCCTTGGTGGTCTGGCTCAACACGACTGGCGCGTTAGCCAACTACGCCACCGAGGCGGGTAAGACAATCTAATAGTATTATCATAGTTTTCTGAATGTAAATGTGTAGGTATTTTGTATTATTTTTGATTCAAATAAGCTATATGTGTAGTTTGGGGGTTGAGTTTCCGAGTATCCTGTATTTCCATGTTCTCATAGATTCGTAGAACGTTCAGATTCAATGTTTGATTTCTATAAAAGAAAAGTTATGGAAATATGAAACTCTTGTCTAAACCTCCAGATTTCATGTAATTATATTTGAATAATATTTACACATAAAAATACTAGAAAGCTATTAAATAACCAGGGGTAATATCTGTTATGTCACACTTTGCATACATATTTTTGGTATGTGATAAGATAGCTAGGACTTGAAGTCTAATTGAATATATTAAATAAATAATCAAAAATAAAATGTACGGAAATGTTCGCAAAGCATTGCAAATACATATTTTCCGATGTGTAGATGAATAATCCATGATATTAAGCAATGTTTCCCCAATGTTAAATTCTCATACACATACAGAATTCCTTCCCTCATTTATATATACAAGAGAGTCAACACTAATCAGCTTGTTGATAAATTTTAAGGCTCTAACAAATAGTACTATACAGCCTTGATAATATCAATAGTCAGTGCACACGAGAGAACAATACATTAAGCAAATTAATTTCAAAACATTTTGAATGACATCACAACAATATGTGTCTAACATCTCAAACGAAATAGATGAGAATTGTGCCGGGGAAAGGATTGAGTAGGAATTTTTTATAGGGGAAGGAAAAAAGGCGATAGTATCTGTTGTGGTTTTGTTAGTGGACGGTGATGTCCAATCCCCCCCCTTTTTATTGTTCTATTTTATTGCTGTATTTTCACTCAAAGTTTATTAACTTATTTCATTGTTTATTGTCACTAATAGATTTTCTAGTATACTTTAGTTCTGTACTGTCACTCACAGATTTCTAGTCTACCTGTTCCATTGTTGTGTTGTCACTCACAGTTTTACTAGTGTATTTCATTGTTGTGTTGTCACCAACAGTTTTGCTAGTGTATTTCATTGTTGTGCTATCACTCACAGTTTTGCTAGAGTATTTCATTATTATGTTGTCACTCACAGTTTTGCTAGTATATTTCATTGTTGTGTTGTCACTCACAGTTTTGCTAATGTATTTCATTGTTGTGCTATCACTCAAAGTTTTGCTAGTGTATTTCATTATTGTGTTGTCACTCACAGTTTTTCTAGTGTATTTCATTGTTATGCTGTCACTCACAGTTTTGCTAGTGTATTTCATTATTGTGTTGTCACTCACAGTTTTTCTAGTGTATTTCATTGTTATGCTGTCACTCACAGTTTTGCTAGTGTATTTCATTATTGTGTTGTCTCTCACACTTTTGCTAATGTATTTCATTGTTGTGCTGTCACTCACAGATTTACTAGTAAACTTATTGTTATTCTTTCTCTAAAAGTTTTTGTAGTAAATTTAATTGTTGTGTTTTCACTTTAAGTTTATTAGCCAGTAACTAATTGACTTCTATGTGATGTAGAATGAATGGTTGAAAAGGGGCCTGGTCATTTCATAGGAATGGAAATATGTGTGTCATGAATACGACTAAAGAAAGTTTGAACGTTTATTAACAATTTATAATTGTCTTTGGTCATAATTATAGAGGCATGGACTGTAAGAGAATAAGTTTTAACAAAACTGTGAGTTTCACCAAATATGAACGATTACTATCATGTTTGCTATTGTATTTAATTAATTGTCCAGAAATGTATACATCTAACCTGGTGTAGTCGAGGCAACAATTCAAAAACAAACACCGCAGAACCGGCGCACAAACCAGTAAAGAGGAGGACGAAGGGAGCTTGAACATGTTGCAAATTTATCACCACTGGTTCCCCTCCTCTCTTGACCCTGTCAGAAGTCATCGTAGATATTCTGACGTAGTCATTCCTCCATTTCTCCACGAAACCTCCTTCGGACAGCCTCACCGTCAAAACACTCAGCCTCGAAAGGAAGGGGTTGTTGACAGAAGGGGTAGAGAAGCAAGATGGAAACCGAAAATAACAATCGTCTATGATGTGTACCATCGGGTAGCCATCTTTATAGAAGTATGGTTTGCCTATATTAAGTCGGCCTGAGAACATATCAGTTATTATGGCAATGTTGCGATGGACTGCGACCACCTCTAAGGCTTCCGTCTCGTTTAGAACGAACTCTATTCTTGGAAGCAATCTGAGGAAATATTCTTCCTGGGTGTTTATGTCCTTCATGATAGATTTGATATCATCGGCTGGTAAAAGAACCGCTACTCTCATTTTTGTGTCAAGTGCTTCTTTAAATGTATTTATGTCGGGATAAAAATGCTGGCCAGTAAGATAGCTTGTCAGTGCGCCTTGGTAGGCGCTATTAACTATCAGAGTGTAAACAAGACATAAACAAATAAAAGATCTTTGAATAAAACCTTTTGGATAAAGTTCAGTCGCTCCCGAAAACATTAATCGAAACATTTCTAAAGTTATGGTACTTGCTTGAATTATTTTTTCATTAAAACCATCATAACGGGACAAGAAGAACCAACTTGCATTAGAGTTACGGCACAAATGAAATAGGAGATCCACATTTTGCCTGAGAACGGTAGAATAAAGCTCATATATTTTGGAAGCGGTAAGGACTTCGGCAATATTACTGTGAGGCACATTTGCTCGTGAGAGTATATGATTCGGTTAAGGAGTTGCTTTGACGCCGCCGGAAAGGGTGTGCTGAAAATATTTTTGGAAGATTCACTCACAAATCCGACTAAACGATTACCTCGTCGGTACGGTATAAAACCAAATGAGGCGTTCATTTTCAATAGAATATTGTTCATAATATATCCATCCGGCCCTTCAAAATAAACGCGCCCGTAAGAATCATAATTTGGGATAAGTAAAGGGTGCGTAAATGTCTCCTTCACATTTATGGTGTAGCCACAAACGTCAAGTGTTTTGGTTGGGAATATTTCAGGTAACTGACTATTACCAGTCTTATAGTTTAGTAGAATATTGAGATTTTCTTTACTAATGAAAGGGTTGTAATTCACAATTTCCCATCTATAACTGTTATCTTTAAGAGTGACATAGGGGAAGGTCTGTTCCTCTTGGCACTGCTTTTATTGTACAAACCACAACAAGATTGAGAATGCTATGCTTATCCCAACAGCCTTGGAACATCTTGACAATGGTCTTTGGTTCTTGCCCAACCGGTTCCGTGATGACCAGTAAGATGAAGGCTCGAGAGTTCCAGAAAGGAGAACTGGTAAAATCAGAGTCCACAAAGCAATGGTCAGTCACTTCTCTGACGAAGAAGATGAAGCCAACACTATTTTCCATGGTGTCTGATCGTCTCTGTGAGGCAAAGTCATTTACCTCATCACCCAATGAATCATCGTAGTCATAATCGTTATCAGCAGAACTTGTCTCCGTCTCTTCTTCTCCCTCCTCTTCATATTCTTCATCATCACTGCTATGGTTGAAAGTGCTCCTCCCGGTAAAATTCTCCAGAGTTAAAATCGGGACTGAATTGTTCCTGTGGACGTGACTGAGAACATCATAAAACAATTCTGGTTGAGTTGAGTTTATAGAAACTACGACGAGGAAATGGAGATCTCTCTTGAAGTATTCATCCACTATGCGAGTAACGACCATTGTCAGCGGCGAGCTAGATTCTAAGCTCAAATTATTTAAGCTTAATGTCAATCCAATTTGAGGTAATACTAAGATGACCCATAGGCATGAAGCTATCGCCTAAATCAAATTCAGATATTAATTTTTTTAAACGTTAGAATATTGCATCTTAGTATGAAGTAGGTCTTTTTTTAAAAATAATGGCGTGTTACTACCCATTTGGGCTATATGCTTTTGTTATAATTACTCCAATACGTTAGGGATAGTAAGTTTCAATTAAAATGAAGTGTACCCACACTGGTATGGAGGGGGAGTGGAAACCCTATTAGGAAAAACCACCCCTTGTACACCCGACCGATATTATAGAATCCTGTCAGTGGCAGTCTAGTCTACTACAAGGGCGACGTCTTAGAAAATAAATTAACAAAACTCCCATCGACTAAGTACATATGGAAGCCCCATATTTCTTGGTCCTGCTATGTGCATGGATATATCCCTAACAATATATTGAACCGGGAAAAGGTTGATATCAATGGAGCTTCCGGTCGAAGACAAAACCTACCCATGAACAATTTTGTCGTCACAAACAAAACTGTCCGTTTATTGCTCAAGAAATTCACAAAAAAAATTAAATTTGAGAGAGTAAGTTGTTAAATTATTTATATGAATAAAAACTATCTTGAATATCAGGTGATAGTACTATCTTGGTTACCAAAGAAAAGGTGTTTGCTCACAAAAATACTATCTTATAAATCACAAATCCCATATAAAAGCCATTTGAAAAATACAACTTGACATCAAGCTGAACCAATACTAACCATGTTGATTCTTTGGTTACCCCAAAAAGGAGGGTATTTAGAAAAAAATATGGAGCGTACAGTTGCGGTTTGGTTGTCCTCAATCCCGTTATCAAGTTTACCTATGATATCCCTGACTGATGTTATAACACCATGCAATCATCTTCTTAACGAGAGTCCTATCATTATTTTTCTATTGCGTGTCTCAATTCAAATACCATAAATACCGTGACCATAGCAACGGATTAAAAATAAAATATTATTTAGTTGTATTAAGAGAAAAGTAATCAATGCTAGCATTAACAACCATGAATCCATTTGTGAGCAAATGCATTCACGCGAGTGCTATTTCTAAAGATAATTTATAGAAACTTCTATATTTTCCCTTCTGTACCATGGATGCAATATATTTATTTTATTTAGGTTAAAAACACATGAGTCTCCCACAAGAATATTGTCCCGGATTTTAAATAGAGAGACCGTGGTTCATTTCTGACTAGGCACTTTGAGGGTTGGTTTTACTTATTATAAGTTATTTTAACATTTATGCATGTGAATGCCTATACAGTGAATGAATTTACTTTACTAATTCTATTCCCTTGGATAATAATTGTCTATTGATGTTGAAAAGGTTACAAAATATCGCAATATGTTCATGACACACTCAAAATGAAAAGATTACATTTGGATTAATATATTGGGGAATTGGGTTTAAAGTAAGCCAAAATCTAGAAAAGTAATCAACTCCAAAATGTTATTGGCTAAAGTGGGATAGATTCATCATTTCCCTAACTTTGACAACAGTTTTATACATGAAATTCATTTTTGTGGCTCACATATTTATGGACTAAAGAGTCGATCTGCACCACTGGTCACGTTGTCTGAGGCGTCAATCTCACAAAGGATATGACTGCTAGTGTTTGAGATGTTAAGTTTGTTTAGGTGAATTGTAGTTTCCTGTTTTAAAAATCTAGAAGTATATTTAAAAAAAAATAAGGAACATACGTTAGGTTAGATCCTAAATTACGTCTCTTTACGACATGCCTATTTCCTAGTAAAATTATAATGATTAATGGAGCAGGTATAAAGGGCAAAGGTTTCAGAGAAGAACCAGCATTTGCCATCAGCTAAAGCATTGCATGATTCAGAAAGACAAGACACAAAAGTAAATACCATAAACATTTTGTGGTGGCAATATGTTTAGATTTGTAAGAGTTCCTTCCCACACCGTTGCTTGTTAGTGGGATCTATGGCCTCTGGATCTTGAAAAAACAAGACTTGTCTAGGACAAAACAGTCGCAAGTCTAGTTGGACGAGGACAACGTCTAGGCTTCACCTTAAATCATTTCTTCTTCTCGGTATTTGGGAGGCAAAATGGGACAAATGTAACTTAGCTTCCAACGGCCTCTGTGGTCTAGTTACAGTTTTTATAAGGTACCTATTTGATGGGTGTGCTGTCACTCATAGATGATATTGACTCACAGTTTGCTAGTGTATTTCATTGTTGTAATGTCACTCACAGTTTTGCTAGTGTATTTCATTATTGTGTTGTCACTCACACTTTTGCTAATGTATTTCATTGTTGTGCTGTCACTCACAGATTTACTAGCACACTTATTGTTGTTCTTTCTCTAAATTTGTGTTTGTAAATTTAATTGTTGTGTTTTCACTTTCAGTTCTTAGTATTTATTGTTGTGTTGGCACTTTAAGTTTATTAGCCAGTTACTACTTGATTTTTCTATGGTGATGTAGGATGAATGGTTGAAAAAGGGCCTGGTCATTTCATAGGAATGGAAATATGTGTGTCATGAATACGACTAAAGAAAGTTTGAACGTTTATTAACAATTTATAATTGTCTTTGGTCATAATTATAGAGGCATGGATTGTAAGAGAGTAAGTTTTAGCAAAATTGTGAGTTTCAGCAAATATGAACGATTACTATCATGTTTGCTATTGTATTTAATTAATTGTCGAGAAATATATCCATCTAACCTGGTGTAGTCGAGGCAACAATTCAAAAACAAACACCGCAGAACCGGCGCACAAACCAGTAAAGAGGAGGACGAAGGGAGCTTGAACATGTTGCAAATTTATCACCACTGGTTCCCCTCCTCTCTTGACCCTGTCAGAAGTCATCGTAGATATTCTGACGTAGTCATTCCTCCATTTCTCCACGAAACCTCCTTCGGACAGCCTCACCGTCAAAACACTCAGCCTCGAAAGGAAGGGGTTGTTGACAGAAGGGGTAGAGAAGCAAGATGGAAACCGAAAATAACAATCGTCTATGATGTGTACCATCGGGTAGCCATCTTTATAGAAGTATGGCTTGCCCATATTAAGTCGGCCTGAGAACATAGCAGTTAATTTGCCAATGTTGCGATGGACTGCGACCACCTCTAAGGCTTCCGTCTCGTTTAGTACGAACTCTAGTCTTGGAACCAATCTGAGGAAATATTCATCCTCGGTGTTTATGTCGTTGATGATAGATTTGATATCATCGGCTGGTAAAAGAAGCGCCATTCTCATTTCTGTGTCAAGTGCTTCTTTAAATGTATTTATGTCGGGATAAAAATGCTGGCCAGTAAGATAGCTTGTCAGTGCGCCTTGGTAGGCGCTATTAACTATCAGAGTGTAAACAAGACATAAACAAATAAAAGATCTTTGAATAAAAACTTTTGGATAAAGCTCAGTCGCTCCCGAAAACATTAATCGAAACATTTCTAAAGCTATGGTATTTGCTTGAATTATTTTTTCATTAAAACCATCATAACGGGACAAGAAGAACCCAACTTGCATTAGAGTTATGGCACAAATGAAATAGGAGATCCACATTTTGCCTGAGAACGGTAGAATAAAGCTCATATATTTTGGAAGCGGTAAGGACTTCGGCAATATTGCTGTGAGGCACATTTGCTCGTGAGAGTATATGATTCGGTTAAGGAGTTGCTTTGACGCCGCCGGAAAGGGTGTGCTGAAAATATTTTTGGAAGATTCACTCACAAACCCGACTAAATTATTACCTCGTCGATACGGTACTAAACCAAATGAGGCGTTCATTTTCAATAGAAGATTGTTCATAATATATTCATCCGGCCCTTCAAAATAAACGCGCCCGTAAGAATCATAATTTGGTATAAGTAAAGGGTGCGTAAATGTCTCCTTCACATTGATGGTGTAGCCACAAACGTCAAGCGTTTTGGTTGGGAATAGCTCAGGTAACTGACTAATACCAGTCTTATAATTGCGTAGAATATTAAGATTTTCTTTACTGATGAAAGGGTTGTAATTCACAATTTCCCATCTATAACTGTTATCTTTAAGAGTGACATAGGGAATGTCTGTTCCTCTTGGCACTGCTTTTATTGTACAAACCACAACAAGATTGAGAATGCTATGCTTATCCCAACAGCCTTGGAACATCTTGACAATGGTCTCTGGTCCTTGCCCAACCGGTTCCGTGATGACCAATAAGATAAAGGCTCGAGAGTTCCAGAAAGGAGAACTGGTAAAATCAGAGTCCACAAAGCAACGGTCAGTCACTTCTCTGACGAAGAAGATGAAGCCAACACTATTTTCCATGGTGTCTGATCGTCTCTGTGAGTCAAAGTCATTTACCTCATCACCCAATGAATCATCGTATTCATAATCGTTATCAGCAGAACTTGTCTCCGTCTCTTCTTCTCCCTCCTCTTCATATTCTTCATCATCACTGTTATGGTTGAAAGTGCTCCTCCCGGTAAAATTCTCCAGAGTTAAAATCGGGACTGAATTGTTCCTGTGGACGTGACTGAGAACATCATCAAAAAATTCTGGTTGAGTTGAGTTTAGAGAAACTACGACGAGGAAATGGAGATCTCTTTTGAAATATTCATCCACGATGCGAATGACGACCATTGTCAGTGGCGAACTAGATTCTAAGCTCAAATTATTTAAGCTTAATGTCAATCCAATTTGAGGTAATAATAAGATGACCCATAGGCATGAAGCTATAACCTAAATCAAATTCAGATATTAATTTTTTTAAACGTTAGAATAATGCATCTTAGTATGAAGTAGGTCTTTTTTATTTTTAAATATTGACGTATTACTACATATTTGGTCTATATGCTTTTGTAATAATTTCTCCAATACTTTAGGGATAGTAAGTTTCAATCAAAATGAAGTGTACCCACATTGATGTGGAGGGGGAGTGGAAACCCTATTAGGAAAATCCACCCCTAGTACACCTGACTGTTATTATTGTATCCTGTCAGTGGCAGTCTAGTCTACTACGAGGACGATGCCTTAGAACATAAATAAACAAAACTTCCATCAACTAAGTACTTATGGAAAACCCCTATTTCTTGGTCCTGCTATGTGCATGGCTATCTCCGTGACAATATCTTGAACCGGGAAAAGTTGATATAAATGAAACTTTCGGTTGGAGACAAAACCAACCCATGAACAATTTTGTCGTCACAAACATAACTGTCCGTTTATTGCACAAGAAAACCAGAATAAGTTGTTAACTTATCTATATAAATAAAAACTATCTTGAAGATTTGGTGATAGCACTATCTTTGTTACCAAAGAAAAGGTGTTTGCTCACACAGATTCTATCTTATAAATCACACATCCCATATAAAAGCCATTTGAAAAATACAACTTGACATCAAGCTGAACCAATACTAACCATGTTGATTCTTTGGTTACCCCAAAAAGGAGGGTATTTACAAAAAATATGGAGCGTTCAGTTGGTTCGGTTTGGTTTTCTTCCAACCCGTTATCAAGTTTTCCTATGATATCCCTGACTGATATTATAACACCATGCAGTCATCTTCATTATTTTTCTATTGCGTGTCTCAATTCAAACACCATAA
Organism: Timema podura; assembly: GCA_033556935.1. Taxonomy (NCBI): domain Eukaryota; kingdom Metazoa; phylum Arthropoda; class Insecta; order Phasmatodea; family Timematidae; genus Timema; species Timema podura. Next base: position 9,255,447 of record JAVRXN010000004.1, on the reverse strand, counting down.
ATACCGTGACCATAGCAACGGATTAAAAATACAATACTATTTAGTTGTATTAAGAGGAAAGTAATAAATGCTAGAATTTCCAACCATGAATACATTTGTGAGCGACTGCATTCACGCGAGTGCTATTTATAAAGATAATTTATTGCAACTTCTATATCTTCCCTTTTGTACCGTGGATGCAATATATTTATTTTATTTAGGTTAAGAACATATGAGTCTCCCACAAGAATACGGTCCCGGAATTTAAATAGAGAGACTGTGGTTCATTTCTGACTAGTCAACTTGAGGGTTAGTTTTACTTACTATAAGTTGTTTTAACATTTATGCATGTGAATGCTTATATAGTTAATGAATTTACTTTACTAATTCTATTCCCTTGGATAATAATTGTCTATTAATGTTGAAAAGGTTACAAAATATCGCAATATGTTCATGATACACTCAAAATGAAAAGATTACATTTGGATTAATATATTGGGGAATTGGGTTTAAAGTAAGCCAATTTCTAGAAAAGTAATCAACTTCAAAATATTATTGGCTAAAGTGGGATAGATTCATCATTTCCTTAACTTTGACAACAATTTTATACATGAAATTCATTTTTGTGGCTCACATATTTTTGAACTAAAGAGTCGATCTGCACCGCTGGTCACGTTGTCTGAGGCGTCAATCTCACAAAGGATATGACTGCTAGTGATTGAGATGTTAAGTTTGTTTAGGTGAATTGTAGTTTCCATTTTAAAAAATCTAAAAGTATATTTAAAAAAAATAAGGAACATACGTTAGGTTAGATCCTAAATTACTTTCTTTTGCGACATGCCTATTCCCTAGTGAGATTATAATGATAATGGAGCAGGTATAAAGGGCAAAGGTTTCAGAGAAGAACTACACACAGTCTGTCTCTGGACGTTGTGCAAGCTAATACTACCTAGCCGACGGCTAGTCTGGGAGAATATCCCGGGAGTGGGTGCGAACACTTCAAAGAGAGACGGGCTGGCCGGGTGAACAAGAAGTTCCGCTCTTGGTAGAGTATCCCGAGGATAGTGAGATTTCTTCTCGGTGACCGGGGGCCTACTGGCCGGGTGGATGTGTGTTGTCGGACTGTGTCCCGGTTAGCTACCTAGTGGTGTAAGTCCTCACAACGAGCTTGTTCACTCGTTGGTGAGACTCAAATGTACCCTTTTCTGAGCAAGGCGTCTTAAAAGTAGCAAAGCTGGGTTGGGACGGCGGCGCACTTCTGACTGTTAGTGGTGTTCTTGGTTGTTGGGGGGCTTGACTGCTGTCCTTCTGGAGAAATCTGGGCGCGGGCGGATTGTAGGCACGGCCTGGGATACTCTTATCACTGGTCCTGCTCTCGTGTTCTGACGTGGTTCTGGGGAGCGTCCCGTGTGTGCGTAGACTCTGATGTACCTGTTTTCAGAGCATCGCGCATACGGGGGTAGCGAGAACTTGAGCTGGGGATTTTCACCTGGGTTAGTCCGGTGTGCCGAGTCCCAGTGAGGGGCAATGAACCTGGTACTACAAGGATCATTGACCCATATACTTACTTTGACGGGGTTGGAGGCAGTCAACAACTCACACACATACACGCACAAAAAACACTTACACACACCCAACACACACGCTCTGCCTTTAGCCCCACTTAATGCACAAGATTGAGCACCACTATGATCGGTTCTTGGTACTGTTGACATTGAGTTGCAGCGTCGGCCCTGAAAAGGGCGGATCACTGGCCCTGATAAGGGCCGCTTCTTAGTGGTGCTACAAGTAATATACGTTCCATTGGGTTCGTTTAAACACATACAGCACATTAGTTATTTTTTTATCTAGGCGACAACTGTCCTTTAGATCTGATTAGATCCCTGATATTTCCCGTAAAATCCCACGCTACCGAAAATATGCGTCAAAACATATCTTTTGTAACGTAGCATGCTACCTGCACGATACTATCGCAGGTATTTACCCTCACTTCTGTCGAGGGGTTTTTTCCTGCTCTTACTTCCACTCAGTGGGGTGGTCCTGGTGGAATCTCCCTTTGTCTGCCAGGCCTGCCCTACCCTACTCTAATAGAGTCGTACTTTCATTTCTTACTTTCACGCATTTTAAAGTGCATAGGCCTTGGCCTGACGCATATGTAGTACCCCACCTTAGTTTAGCTTAGTTGCACATGTGGAGAGAGCAGTAGTAGAGTCGGATCTCACACACGGCAGTGCGGGATAAGGGGACCTGCCGTCATCTTTTTCCTTTTTTTTTTTTAGAAGAACTAGCATTTGCCATCAGCAGAAGCATTGCATGATTAAGAGAAACAAGACACAAAAGTAAATACCATAAACATTTTGTGGTGGCAATATGTTTAGATTTGTAAGAGTTCCTTCGCACACCGTTGCCTCTGGATCTTGAAAAAACAAGACTTGTCTAGGACAAAACAGTCGCAAGTCTAGTTGGACGAGGACAACGTCTAGGCTTCACCTTACATCATTTCTTCTTCTCGGTATTTGGGAGGCAAAATGGGACAAATAAAAACCAATTCAACTTAGCTTCCAACGGCCTCTGTGGTCTAGTTATAAAGGTACAAGATAAGAATCTATTTCTTGCCACTATTGCGATGTGTACGTCCAACAATATGGCATTTAAGGCCCTCTAAACAAACACCAGGGCTTAAACCTTGACCGTGACCATATTTTCATTACTTTAGAAATCAGAAAATTTGTTTTGAATGGGATTCAAAATGACAAAATCACCAAAGCTGGTTAGTCAACACTGTTAGCCATAGAACCTAGGTAAACTTTACTATGACATTAAGCAGATGATTAAATAAAATATATTTCAAATAATAGTAGATAATATCTACTGATGTGATGACAATTTCCTACAAATTTTAATTAATGTAAAAATTTAGTAGAGCTTATACATATTTGAAAAATTGAAACTAGCTAATTATTAATAAAAAAAAATTTTTTTTCAAAATAGTTGCTCTGGTCTTTGATACTAGACTAATTTTTAAACATTTAACTAAATTCACTTTATATTTTACTAATGAATTAAATATTTGTATTTAATTTAATATGTTTTATATAATTTTAAATTTAATTATATATATAGCTCAATTGCAGGCTCACACCGTGGAGTTTATTTTTATTTTGAAATCGCTGCCCATAATAAAACCAAATACATTCTATAGGCATTAACATTTTTCAATAAGTTACTTTCTCCGGTGGTAAGTGTGCTGTATAGCCCAACCTACTACCACCTAAATGTCCAGTAAATTCAATACAGGCTACAGCATTTATTGAAGGTCTCGTTTGCACCGTTCCCTTAAAGGTGCACAATTGACATTGCCCTATGGCCCAAATATGGCCCAAAAAATTCTTCCAAATTTATGTTACTAAATCAGAACTAGGACCCGAGAGTTTTTAATAAATTGAACGCTTGTGTTTTAATATTATGTTAAATATGATTCGAAAGATCTTTAATAAGATGTTTAATATTGCAAGTAAAAGAATTATTCAAAGGAATTTTTTCCTTAATCATAGCCTAACCCCAAAAATGTCAAAATTATTTAATTACCTATAAAATTTGCCATTTTTCTAGAGATAATTATAAATTAAAATAGTTTTCTACTTTAATTACTGTACTAATATATTGATTTGGTTTTAATCGTTAAATATGTCTACAAAACAAATAAACAATATTATAATTTGTCAATAAAATTTAATGAATGCTGAGTTTATGGTAAACTGATAAAATACACCCATTTTATCTAAATACTGACCATTTTGAATTTCCAATTAATTAAAATTATGTATATTTCTAAAAGTGGTATGATTCAAGAAGTTATTGATACATTTAGTTTTCTGTGATCTCCTCAACTGATGTTAAAATATAAGATGTGAAACATATTCATGTAATATTGTATTCATAACGTCTTATTAAAATACTTTATTTCTATTGCATGTACAAATGTAAGCACAGAAAACACAGTGACTATAGCAACTCATTTATAATAATATCAATTGTAAAGTAAATTTATAAATGCCATTTGAATTGATTTATAAATAGGTTTTATATGGATGGTATTGATTGTTGTGTTGTCACTCACAGTTTGCTAGTGTATTTCATTGTATTGCTATCACTCACAGTTTTGCTAGTGCATTTCATTATTGTGTTGTCACTCACAGTTTTTCTAGTGTATTTCATTGTTATGTTGTCACTCACAATTTTGCTAGTGTATTTCATTATTGTATTGTCACTCACATTTTGCTAGTGTATTTAATTGTTGTGCTGTCACTCACAGATTTACCAGCACACTTATTAGTTGTTCTTTCTCTAAAAGCTGTGGTAGTAAATTTAATTGTTGTGTTTTCACTTTAAGTTTATTAGACAGTTACTACTTGACTTCTATGATGATGTAGGATGAAAGGTTGAAAAGGGGCCTGGTCATTTCATAGGAATGGAAATATGTGTGTAATGATTAATACTAAAGAAAGTTAGAACGTTTATTTACAATTTATAATTGTCTTTGGTCATAATTATAAAAGCATGGACTGTAAGAGAGTAAGTTTTAGCAAAATTGTGAGTTTCACCAAATATGAACGATAACTACCATGTTTGCTATTGTATTTAATTAATTGTCCAGAAATGTATCCATCTAACCTGGTGTAGTCGAGGCAACAATTCAAAAACAAACACCGCAGAACCGGCGCACAAACCAATAAAGAGGAGGATGAAGAGAGCTTGAACATGTTGCAAATTTATCACCACTGGTTCCCCTCCTCTCTTAACCCTGTCAGAAGTCATCGTAGATATTCTGACGTAGTCATTCCTCCATTTCTCCACGAAACCTCCTTCGGACAGCCTCACCGTCAAAACACTCAGCCTCGAAAGGAAAGGGTTGTTGGCAGAAGCAGTAGAGAAGCAAGATGGAAACCGAAAATAACAATCGTCTATGATGTGTAGCATCGGGTAGCCATCTTTATAGAAGTATGGTTTGCCTATATTAAGTCGGCCTGAGAACATATCAGTTAATTTGCCAATGTTGCGATGGACTGCAACCACCTCTAAGGCTTCCGTCTCGTTTAGAACGAACTCTAGTCTTGGAACCAATCTGAGGAAATATTCGTCCTGGGTGTTTAAGTCCTTCAAGATAGATTTAATATCATCGGCTGGTAAAAGAAGCGCCAATCTCATTTCTGTGTCAAGTGCTTCTTTAAATGTATTTATGTCGGGATAAAAATGCTGGCCAGTAAGGTAACTAGTCAGTGCGCCTTGGTAGGCGCTATTAACTATCAGAGTGTAAACAAGACATAAACAAATAAAAGATCTTTGAATAAAACCTTTTAGATAAAGCTTAGTTGCTCCCGAAAACATTAATCGAAACATTTCTAAAGCTATGGTATTTGCTTGAATTATTTTTTCATTAAAACCATCATAACGGGACAAGAAGAACCAACTTGCATTAGAGTTATGGCACAAATGAAATAGGAGATCCACATTTTGCCTGAGAACGGTAGAATAAAGCTCATATATTTTGGAAGCGGTAAGGACTTAGGCAATATTACTGTGATGCACATTTGCTCGTGAGAGTATATGATTCGGTTAAGGAGTTGCTTTGACGCCGCCGGAAAGGGTGTGCTGAAAATATTTTTGGAAGATTCACTCACAAAACCGACTAAACGATTACCTTGTCGGTACGGTATAAAACTAAATGAGGCGTTCATTTTCATTAGCAGATTGTTCATAATATATCCATCCGGCCCTTCAAAATAAACGCGCCCGTAAGAATCATAATTTGGTATAAGTAAAGGGTGCGTAAATGTCTCCTTCACATTGATGGTGTAGCCACAAACGTCAAGCGTTTTGGTTGGGAATAGCTCAGGTAACTTACTAATACCAGTCTTATAATTGCGTAGAATATTGAGATTTTCTTTACTGATGAAAGGGTTGTAATTCACAATTTCCCATCTATAACTGTTATCTTTAAGAGTGACATAGGGAAAGTCTGTTCCTCTTGGCACTGCTCTTATTGTACAAACCACAGCAAGATTGAGAATGCTATGCTTATCCCAACAACCTTGGAACATCTTGACAATGGTCTCTGGTTCAATCGGTTCCGTGATGACCAATAAGATGAAGGCTCGAGAGTTCCAGAAAGGAGAACTGGTAAAATCAGAGCCCACAAAGCAACGGTCAGTCACTTCTCCGACGAAGAAGATGAAGCCAACACTATTTTCCATGGTGTCTGATCGTCTCTGTGAGTCAAAGTCATTTACCTCATCACCCAATGAATCATCGTATTCATAATCATTATCAGCAGAACTTGTCTCCATCTCTTCTTCTCCCTTCTTTTCATATTCATCATCATCACTCTTATGGTTTAATGTGCTCCTCCCGGTAAGTTGATCCAGAGTTAAAACTGGGACTGAGTTGTTCCTGTGGACGTGACTGAGAACATCATCAAACAATTCTGGCTGAGTTGAGTTTATAGAAACTACGACGAGGAAATGGAAATCTCTCTTGAAATATTCATCAACGATGTGAATGACGACCATTGTCAGCGGCGAACTAGATTCTAAGCTCAAATTATTTAAGCTTAATGTCAATCCAATTTGAGGTAATAATAAGATGACCCATAGGCATGAAGCTATACCCTAAATCAAATTCAGATATTAATTTTTTTAAACGTTAGAATAATGTATTTTAGTATGAAGTAGGTCTTTTTTTTAATAATGGCGTGTTACTACCCATTTGGGCTATATGCTTTTGTAATAATTTCTCCAATACTTTAGGGATAGTAGGTTTCAATCAAAATGAAGTGTACCCACATTGATGTGGAGGGGGAGTGGAAACCCTATTAGGAAAATCCACCCCTAGTACACCCGACTGTTATTATTGAATCCTATCAGTGGCAGTCTAGTCTATTACGAGGGCGATGCCTTAGAACATAAATAAACAAAAATTCCATCAACTAAGTACATATGGAAAACCCCTATTTCTTGGTCCTGCTATGTGCATGGCTATCTCCGTGACAATATCTTGAACCGGGAAAGGTTGATATAAATGAGACTTTCGGTTGGAGACAAAACCAACCCATGAACAATTTTGTCGTCACAAACATAACTGTCCGTTTATTGCACAAGAAAACCAGAATAAGTTGTTAACTTATCTATATAAATAAAAAACTATCTTGAAGATCAGGTGATAGTACTATCTTTGTTAACAAAGAATAGGTGTTTGCTCACACAGATTCTATCTTATAAATCACACATCCCATATAAAAGCCATTTGAAAAATACAACTTGACATCAAGCTGAACCAATACTAACCATGTTGATTCTTTGGTTACCCCAAAAAGAAGGGTATTTACAAAAAATATGGAGCGTTCAGTTGGTTCGGTTTGGTTTTCTTCAAACCCGTTATCAAGTTTTCCTATGATATCCCTGACTGATGTTATAACACCATGCAGTCATCTTCTTAACGAGAGTCCTATCATTATTTTTCTATTGCGTGTCTCAATTCAAACACCATAAATACCGTGACCATAGCAACGGATTAATAATAAAATACTATTTAGTTGTATTAAGAGGAAAGTAATCAATGCTAGCATTAACAACCATAAATCGATTTGTGAGCGACTGCATTCACGCGAGTGCTATTTATAAAGATAATTTATTGCAACTTCTATATCTTCCCTTTTGTACCGTGGATGCAATATATTTATTTTATTTAGTTTAAGAACATATGAGTCTCCCACAAGAATACGGTCCCGGATTTTAAATAGAGAGACTGTGGTTCATTTCTGTCTAGTCAACTTGAGGGTTAGTTTTACTTACTATAAGTTGTTTTAACATGTATGCATGTGAATGCCTATATAGTTAATGCATTTACTTTACTAATTCTGTTCCCTTGGATAATAATAGTCTATTAATGTTGAAAAGGTTACAAAATATCGCAATATGTTCATGATACACTCAAAATGAAAAGATTACATTTGGATTAATATTTTGGGGAATTGGGTTTAAAGTAAGCCAAATTCTAGAAAAGTAATCAACTCCAAAATGTTATTGGCTAAAGTGGGATAGATTCATCATTTCCTTAACTTTGACAATTTTATACATGAAATTCATTTTTGTGGCTCACATATTTTTGGACTAAAGAGTCGATCTGCACCGCTGGTCACGTTGCCTGAGACGTTAATCTCACAAAGGATATGACTGCTAGTGATTGAGATGTTAAGTTTGTTAAGGTGAAATGTAGTTTTTTTGTTTTAAAAATCTAGAATTATATTTAAAAAAAATTAGGAACATACGTTAGGTTAAATCCTAAATTACGTCCCTTGGTGACATACCTATTCCTCAGTGAAATTATAATGATTAATGGAGCAGTTATAAAGGGCAAAGTCTTAAGAGAAGACCCAGCATTTGCCATCAGCTGAAGCATTGCATGATTCAGAGAGACAAGACACGAAAGTAAATACCATAAATATTTTGTGGTGGCAATATCTTTAGATTTGTAAGACTTCCTTCCCACACCGTTGCTTGTTAGTGGGATCAAAGTATGGTTTCTGGATCTTGAAAGAACAAGACTTGTCTAGGACAAAACAGTCGCAAGTCTAGTTGTAGCTAGATATTTATCAAAATTTTTTTTTTCAAAATAGTTGCTCTGGTTTTTGATACTAAACTAATTTTTAAATATTTAACTAAATTCGCTTTATATTTTACCAATGAACTAAATATTTGTATTTAATTTAGTATATTTTATATAATTTTAAATTTAATTAAATATATAGCTCAATTGCAGGCTCACACCATGGAGTTTATTTTTATTTTGAAATCGCTGCCCATAATAAAACCAAATACATTATATAGGTATGAACATTTTTAGATGTGTTACTTTCTCCGGTAGTTAGTGTGCTGTATAGCACAACCTACTACCACCTAAATATACAATAAATTCAATACAGGCTACAGCATTTATTGAAGGTCTCGTTTGCACCGTTCCCTTAAGGGTGCGCCACAGACATTGTCCTATGGCCCAAATATGGCTCATAAGTTTTTCCAAATTTATGTTACTATATCAGAACTAGGACACGAAAGTTTTTAATAAATTGAACGCTTGTGTTTTAATATTATGTTAAATATGATTCGAAAGACCTTTAATAAGATGTTCAATATTTCAAGTAAACGAATTGTTCAAAGAAATTTGTCCCTTAATCATAGCCTAATCTCAAAAATGTCAAAATTATTTAATTACCTATACAATTTGCAATTTTTCTAGAGATAATTATAAATTTAAATTGGTTTTCTACTTTAATTACTGTACTAATATATTGATTTGGATTTAATCGTAAAATCTGTCTACACAAACAAATAAACAATATTATAATTTGTCAATAAAATTTAATGAATGCTGAGCTTATGGTAAACTGATAAAATACACCCATTTTATCTAAATACTGACCATTTTGAATTTCCAATTAATTAAAATTATGTATATTTCTAAAAGTGGTAAGATTCAAGAAATTATTGATACATTTAGTTTTCTGTGATCTCCTCAATTGATGTTAAATTATAAAATGTTAAACATATTCATGTAATATTGTATTCATAACGTCTTATTATAATACTTTATTTTCTATTGCATGACCCGCCTCGGTGGCGTAGTTAGCTATTGCGCTAGTCGTGTTGAGCTCGACCGCCGAGGACGGGGAGATCGAGTTTCGAATCTCGGTCGGGTGAACTGGGGGTAGTTTTTCCTAAATGGTTTTCCACTCTCCCTCCACGCAAATGCGGGCTCACTTCCTCTAAATCCAACCCCCCAAATTCCTAATTCATTAGCGTAATTAGTACTTAAGCGTATAATCCGAACGGGTAGTAAGACGCGGTGCTAAATATTATTATTATATTATTATTCTATTGTATGTACAAATGTAAGCACAACAAACACCGTTACTATAGCAACTCATTTATAATAATATCAATTGTAAAGTATATTAATAAATGCCCTTTGAATTGATTTATAAATAGGTTTTATATGGATGGTTGAAAGATAATTCCGCATGGTTTTAAATTTCCTTTTAAACATAAACTTCTTTATAATATGTGTTTATCGACTGAATAATGTTATAGTACAGGTAGTATATCTGACTTGTAGTCGTGCAGCCGGAGTTAAATATCAATCGCATGCAATATGTTTGTTTTTTAAACAATAATTGTTTGTTTTAATCATCCACTTATGATTGCACATTTATTAGTAGTTCCGTGAGAATAAAGCCACGCTCCCTTCATTCAATAAACTATAAGTATATCATGATAATTATTATGTCATGTTCTTATCGTTACTACAGTCTTAACTTTTATCTTTGGATTTCCAATTGAAATATCTTCTATAATATCTCCTTGGATGTGACGTTGATATTGGTCCCTGGTGATCAAGTAAGTTAGAAAACAAATTAATAATAGATTCAAAAGTACTGTACATTAAATTCATAAATATAAAGCGTTGCTCACGCGATTTAAGATATTAATCTCGCAGTATATGTCAAATTTACAAAAAAAAAACTTGATATAGTAATCGTGAAATAGCTTAGAAATATAAATTCAAATCCAATGAGATGACTAATAAAATAAATGTAACAGATCTCCGCACAGACTTTCTCACTCCAGTGCTTAAAAATTGATATATTTACTCAAAACTCAGAATATATGTGGAAAGAAATTATGAACACTAGCAAACCTGAGTAAAAATTACGCTATACTTACGTAAAACTTTTTTTCCTCCCATATTTAAATTTTATGATTTTCTTTTTAAGGAATTAAAGTCCTCACTAATATATGTGGATAAAAAAATTGATATTGGGTCCACAAGGGTCAATGATTCGTATTAAAATTTCAACTTCCATTTAAAAATTTTTACATTATATTAGGGGTTGCACATCTTATGTTTATCGCATTGCTATTAAATTTCTCATTTATAAATTTAGACCAATAAAAAAGGTAAATATTTACTAATGAGTCTAAAATGATAGAAATAGATCATTGCTGTATGCTGTATGCTGTATTTCCCCTATGAAGTTAAAGAAAAAAAAATACACTTTTTGAGAGACTTACTTATCTACTTACTCTATGGAATTAGAGAATTATTACGTTAAAACTTAACTATTATCTCTGTACAACTAAAGCTCACAAAATTGTATCAATATATTTGCCAATATCTCCGAAACCATTGATTTTATAAAGCTGTATTTCAAACAAAAGTTTTTTTATCATAAATACTAATACAATTTTACAATGATAAGTTATTTAGTATCTTAAATAATTGTGTAGATAAGGAATTTTCTGCTTCTGTAAAGTACCCTAAAAGTATTTTCATAAGAACATTAAATAGCCATTTTTTTAAAATAATCTTAATCAAGGCCTAGATACGAATTTTAATCAAAATCATTAGAGCCAACTTTTCATCCTTTATTAAACTACTCTTAATTTTAGGGCTAAACCAACACACACCCAGACAGCATTGGAAGAACCAATTTTTAGGGTTCGGGGTGTCATGAAACGTCAACATCCATCAACATCTCTGGTTAGATTTTTTTTACAAAGGAATACTTAACCTTTAATGTCCGTAAAGTTAATGTTAAGTTAAATTAAGTTTAGCTTGAAAATGATTGGTTTTATAAAAATATGCTTTAATTAAAATATTTGTATTATAAATTGACCTACATATTTTCAACGATAAGTAATTAATATCTCAAATAGTTTCAAACAATGTGATACAAAATTAGAATTTACTTATCATACCGGAACTCTTAAAGTAGTTTTGCCAAAAAATGAGAGTAGCCATTTTGTTTATAGTATTGATAAATGCTTAGAAATGAAATTTGATCAAAATCGTTAGAGCCGATTTTTAGAAAATAGATTTTTTTCTTTTTAATCTTCAGTAAACTACCCTTAATTTTAGGGTTGGATATCCAATTCTAAAAAAAACCTCGGTATAACCCTATGAAAAGTCTAGATACCAAGTTTTAGCTCGATCGGTAAAATAATTTAGGCTCTATTCCAAGGTACAGACAGACAGACAGACAGACAGACGGGATTTCAAAAACAACTTTTTCAGATTTGTGGGGTCACCAAACGTCGAAATTCATCGAATTCTCAAGTATGATTTTTTTGAGGCTCAATATACTTTATCTACCTGTAAGATAGCGATAAAGTAAAAATATATTTTGAGCAACCACCATATTGAAACGGATTACCAGATTGATAAACTAAGTAAATAAATAAATTGGCCAGGTTTCGAAGAAAGTCCCTGCCGAATATTGTTAAATTTGGTCCACACATTTGGCAGTTATGGCCTAGCTAAGACCAAGACAGAAGACATTCCAAATTTTCAAGTTAAAACAAATCCTCACCTCGTTCTGTCAGTTATTCACTATTATCTCATCTCGAGCCTTTACGCTAGTTTTATCCACTGAGCACAATTACCAGATCTAGTTATAGTCTCTTAATATCGTCTCCTTATATTATTAGATGGTTAAAGTTGCAGGTAGCTAGCTATTGATTTTATAAGAAAATTCATCAAATGATTACACAGAAAAATATTATTAAAAGAAGACATAGAGTGTTTTACTATCATGTTGAATATTAGCATCATTTCAAACTAAGAGCATGTTAATTCAACTTTATGTTGATTCTTGAATAAAACAAAATATTTTTAGGACAACCGCCAGATAAATTTTAGCAGGACATCCTTAAGTGTTACAAGTATACAAGAAACATATTATAATACACGACCAGTAGTATTTACAAATATACAGGAAACAAATTATAATACACGACAGTAGTATTATTACAATTATACAAGAAACATATTATAATACACGACCAGTAGTATTATTACAAGTATACAGAAACAATTATAATACACACCAGTAGTATATTACAATTATACAAGAAACATATTATAATACACGACCAGTAGTATTATACAAGTATACAGAAAAATATTAATTACGACCAGTGTATTATTACAAGTTACAAGAAACATATTATAATACACGACCAGTAGTATTATTACAAGTATACAAGAAACTATATTACACAATAATACTGTATATTCAGATATTAAAGAATACAAAAACACACTAAAACTACATATTTGGGCAAGTACATTTATAAGGTTTATAAAAACTATGGATACTATCAAAGTGTTTTACATTTCTTCAAATATATTAAAAGAGACCAATCAGTCACTATAAAAGAATATAGTACAATTGTGCACACTTACAAGATATTTGTGAGTAACATTGTATTAAAAGTTCTTGAATCTGTTTTGTATTGTCGTATCTAACTAATTTATTTAAATTTTATTACTTCATTTGTATAGTCATGCAAATTAGGTTCCTATAAAACAGTCTCGAGATTTTAACTTAACGTCCTTTATTATCAACATTTCCTGACAAATTAATTCTAATATTGTAATATTTCTTAATTTTTCTTTTGCATCTCATTAAAGACTCTGGTCTAATCTTGGTGAATTAATAGTAGCGTTTTCATGAACTAAAATACATAATATTGTATCGGCTGGACAAAAGAATATCTTAGCCACCATAATTATATTGGATTAAACATTTTGAAAACTATTTATTACCCTACTGGAACTTTAATTAAATACACAAAAAGACATAATTTAATTTACTGTAACAAAACCAAATTTTAAATTATATTGTATTGCTTTATATATATAATAATACATATAAAATAATATATATATATATGACAATCTATTTAGGGTAAACATTCTTGCACCAAGTGTACTCACATTTTAACATTTAAATAAACTATTTTTCTGATATTCAAGTATTAGTAGAGCTATATAAAATTTTAATCATAATTTTTGTTTATAATTAAGTTTTATTAACTTTTAAGATAATATTTTTGTGATATTTTAACATTTAAATTCAGTATAAACTTATAATAGTTATTAAGTAGATTTTACATATACATATCAACCATACTTGGCCTATATTTAAATAATTATACATCGTAGAAAAACTGTTTTACCAGTTCACAACCTATCACAAGATGTTTGTAATAGGTGACTTTAATTGAAATATAAATAAAGGTAAAATGTTTAAACCAACGATCTGAAAGGAAAGCTTGAATGGCGTCAGCAATGATAATATATTTTGCCTTTCAAAGAACCTTATTGTGAAAAGGACTTACATTGAGAATAAGGATCATTACAATTAATATATTTGAACACCCACATATGGGAATACACATAAACAAATATATAACTTGCTGATGGATAAAATACGTCATATAAGCTTACGGAATGTCAGCTCATATTGCGATTCAGAGCACAGCTTAGTAGTAGCAAAACTTAGTCAATGTCTGTCAGTAACAAGAAAAGGTAAATCAGCCGGGCAAGTTAGAATATATGAGGTAGATAAACTGATGGTGAGCGAGTGTAGAAATAGATATCAAATTGAAATTATAAATAGGTTTGCTGTCCTGGAGTGATTTACGGATAATGAGTAAAACATGAATCCAGAAAAACTATAACAAACTGTCAGGGATTATATTATAAATGTAGTAGATACTAGTGAAGTTCTATGCTAAAATAGTAGGAAGAGGAGCATGTTTTTACAACGAATGTTTAACTTTGATAGAGAAGGAAAGCAAAATTGGCAACATTGGTTAGAACATCCTAGTGAGTTAAGTTTAAGAACATTTAGCGATCCAAAAAGAACTGTAAAAATAAGAATATCAGGGAACTTTATTTAAGTATTAAGAAATATAGGAAAAATTATCAGGCTAGGGTCAATTTAGTGAAAGGTAAGAATAGTAAAATGATGGCAGACTTGAACGATGTTTTGAATAGATGGAACGACTACTCCAGTTTTATTTTGAACGTTTTTGAATGATTCGAATAGGATGAGGTTATATAAATCCATACCACTGAACCACTAGTCCGAGAACCAGTATTAGTGGAATCAAATTTAAAGAATCATAAAGCTCAAGGTATCGAGTTAGCTCAAGGTATCGAGTCAGTTAAAGGTATCGAGTTAGTTCAAGATATTGAGTCAGTTCATGGTATCGAGTCAGCTCATGGTATCGAGTCAGCTCAAGGTATCGAGTCAGTTCAAGGTATCGAGTCAGTTCCACCACCATTAATTAAGGGAGATGGGGAAATATTAGTAATATTAATTCATGGAATACTATGTTCAATTGAAACAATGATGTACTTACACAAGAATGGAAGAAAGGTATTATAATATCCATTTTAAAAAATAGGGATAGAACAGAATGTCATAAAAATAGACGTATCTCACTACTACCAACATGCTATACAATTTTTATCCAACAAAACTTTAATGAGATTAATGTCATATGCACAGAAAAAAAGTAGGAACACAAATTGGCGATTAATCAATTATAAATAGATTTTTAAAATGACAATGAATATTTTAAAAGAAAAAGTTTAGCACAATTTTAGATATGTTTGGGAAAAAAAAATGGTCAATCTAATTGAAGTATGTATGACTCATACTCATGACAGGGTACGGGTTGGTAGTCACCTACCTGATAATTTCGAAATACATAACGGATTGAAACAAGGAGATACCCTTTCCCCATTACTTTTTAATCTAACATTAGAGTATGCTATTAGGGTAAAGCAAGAGAGTATGGAAGAAAAGGTTGAAAATATTACGTATGTGATCAAGAATACATCACAAATTGAGAACGATAATTTAGAGATTACTTTAAACAATATTATGATTTGACAATAGTTGATGAGCTTAAATATTTGGGAACAATTTTAACTAGCAATACCGATATTGGAGTAGAATCTATGAAAATAATACAGCCAGAAAATGCATGTTACTAAACTGTCAATAAGTTGTTGACACTACGTCTGTTGTCAAGGAATGTAAAACTAAGAACATACATAGATTTACCATTTTTATCTTTATGGGTGGTTTCTTAACTTAAATGAGGAAAATAAATTTAGTGTGTTCGGAAACAAGGTTCTTAAGAAAATGCATGGTCCAAAAAAGACATGAGAATACTAGGGAGTGAAGGAGGATATATAATGATGAGTCACATACCCTGTATTTATCACAATACTTTGTTAGGATAATTAAGTGTAGTAAATTAAGATGTACAGGACATGCAGCGAGAATTGAAGAATTTAGACGAATGTTCAAGGTGTTGACCATCAAACCTTATGGGAAGAGCCCATTGAGCAGACCTAGATGCATATGGATGGATAAGTACAGAATGAACCTGAAAGAAGTAGGGTTTAGTGAGATGAGCTTGATAGAACGAACTCATTATAGGGATAGGTGGCGTGCTTTTGTATATTAGGCAATGAGCTTTCGAGTTACTAATGTCACAGAATAAGTAAATATGTAAGATAAAATAAATTATATACTATATAAATTGATTTAAAATTATATGATATAGAGTATTAAAAATTATAGCCATATTGAAAGTTATTAAAACTTTTGTAAATACTGGTGATGGTAAATTCTAGTAAAATGTAGCATACATAAAATCATGTTGTCACAATATTTGAAACAAAATATTCGAATTAAACATATGGATTATCAATTATTTTTAGTTGATTTAAAATATATTATAGCCCATTCGAAGACAAATCTTGCTGTGCTAATACAAATACCAAACAAAAGAAGCATGAATGGAGCTTCAAGATGATTCAAAGTGATTACCATGGGCTCGTCTTCATTCTTTATTTTTCTAGAAAACAATGCTGAATCTAAGACGTAGTCATTCCTCCATTTAGATATTAGACCTCCTTGAGATAGTCTCACTATTAGATCATTAAATCTTGACAGAAATGGGTTGTTCTTTGACACGGTCATAAAGCCCATTGGGACGTGAATGTAGCATTCGTCAATTATGTGTAGCATAGGGTAGCCATCTTTGTAGAAATAGGGCTTTTCCATTTCCATTCTACCCATGAACAAATCTACTGGTTTTATAATATTGCGATGAACTGCAACCATCTCCAAAGCTTCTGTCTCGTTCGGCATCGTTACAAATCTTGGCAACAACCTCTTCAAAAATTCTTCTTCGAGATCTACTTCTGTTGATAATGACATAATATCATCCTCCGTCAGGAAAATAGCTACCTTAAGTTCTGTGTCTAATACTTCCCTTAATGTATTGATTTCAGGATAAAATTGTTGGACGGTAAGGTAGCTTGTCATTGCACCTTGGTATGCATAGTTAGTAATCAAAAAATGAACAAGAAACAAGCAAATAAAGAATCTCTGAACAAAAAACACTGGCTGGTACTTGGTCCCTTGTAACATCATCAAACGATATATTTCCAAGACTATGTCACGTGCGTAAAAAGGTAATCCTTCATTGAATCTCTCGTACCGGGAAAGCCAGATCCACACAAAAATTAGTACAAAATTAACTAAAATAAAGGTGGTCCACATATCTACAGAAAAAGGCAGAATTAAGTTCATGTACTTTGGCATTGGAAGAGATTTTGGAACAATGGCCGTGACACATATTTCCTCGTGAGGATATGCAAAGTTATTAAGAATTTTATTGATTGTTGGAGCTGAAGAGGCGAAAATATTTTTGGATGATTCACTCTTAAATAGGAGTAGGTTTTCACCATGAAAATGGACAAAATTAGTATAAGCATTCATCTTTTTGAGCAAACTGCTTAATATATAACCATCTGGTCCTTCAAAGTACACCTGGCCATCAGAATTGTTCTTTTCAAAAAGTAGTGGATGAATAACGGTTTCCTTTACATTTATTGGGTAACCACGAACGTTAATTGTTTTTGATGGAAATAATGTAGATGGTACAAGGGTTGAATTTTTATAAATATGGAGGTTATGAAAGCTATTGTAACTTATGAAAGGATTGTAAGACATAATCTGAAAAGCATCCCTGTTTTTTTCTAAACACATCATTTTGAGATTTTGTTGCTTTGATTTATTACTAACACATACAACAGCAAGGTTCAGAATGCTATGCTTGTCCCAACAACCTTGGAACATCTTGACAATGGTCTCTGGTTCTTGTCCAACCGGTTCCGTGATGACCAGTAAGATGAAGGCTCGAGAGTTCCAGAAAGGAGAACTGGTAAAATCAGAGTCCACAAAGCAATGGTCAGTCACTTCTCTGACGAAGAAGATGAAGCCAACACTCTTTTCAATTGTGTCTGATCTTTTGAGAGCTAAGAAATCATGATTTTCAAAGTCGTAAGAATCCTCCTCATAATCAGTATAAGCATCAGTGACCTTTTTATCATATTCTTCATCCACATCTCATTACCAGTATCATCAATATTATCATCATCATTCATCATCATCATCATCATCATCATGTTCCTCATAATTGAAAGTGCTACGCCCAGTAAAGTTCTCCAAAGTTAAAATAGGCACAGAGAAGTTCTGGTTGATGTGAGCAAGGACTTTATGGATCAATTCTGGTTTAGTTGAATGTATGGATACCACCACAAGAAAATGAAGATCTCTGTTGAAATATGTATCAGTTATGGGATTTACAATAGTTTCCAACGTTAGGTCATCTTCTGAGCTCAACTTTTGAATGTCCATTGTTGACCCGAGCTTTGAAATCTCCAATAAAACCCACAGAATGTTGTATATCACCTGGAATTATATAAAAAATAATAATTTTAAAAAACTAATTGTGGTTCCAGTCAATTAGCGTTGACGTATGCAAATGTTTTAATATCTAAAAATAGTTTATCAATTCATTTGATCTTCACATTTACCCTACGGTCTAGCCCAAGTTCTTTGACTTTGTAAGCCATCGATCTGACTTCTGATTGACACATCAAACACTAAACTAACTAAATACTTAATCTTAGAGGTAGGGAGGTTAGCTTTGTGAAATCTACACTCATCAGGCTTGTAAAATAATGTGAAAGCTACAATAATAAATAATACATAGAATACATTCTCATTGGTCACGTCTTAGTTTGGTACCTTTACCTCAACGTCCATATCACTACAATATATTGTAAACTGAACATTTTAAGCCACGTGACCATAAGTGCTAGTGTTTTTGATGTGACACATGCTTATACTTCACTTTTATTGTAGTCAGGATGTCCCCTCTAACTCTATAGTAAGATTCAAATATAATTCCTGAGTTTCCTGGACAAATACAATGACTTTACCTACTTTTTTAAAAAGCTGTTCCTCTGATTGTGAGACGTTTAGTAAAATATCCGGTTGAGAATGTTTTATAAATGGTGCCTTAAACATGCCATCAAATGTTAGTACATGAGCCAGTGTTATTGATAAGTCATTCTACTCAATGAATAGGCTAGTAAGTTATTGGAGTATTAACCAAATTCACCACATTACTGCCTTAATAATCATGTTTTAAAACGCTTTAAATTACACAAATGATTTTCTTTAATAAAAGGGAAAGGCACATTATCTCCTGTTGGGAAATTCTGACACAAACCATCACAGAACTCCTTCCTCTGCCATAAAAAAATGGGTACATCTATGAAATTACTATAAGTCTCTATCATACATTTTTATGTGTATTATAAATTCACTATTCCACTTGTGATACGTGTTCAGTCAAAAAGTGAGAGTAGACAAGTTAAACTGTCAAACGAGAGGTGCGGAGACCCTACCCCTGCAAATGTTTGAAAAATGAATCCCATATAATCTAATCGAAGTGGTCTTATTCTAAAAATTGTTCGGATATTAGACTTCTCTATAAGTTATTTTGAGTGATCCTTCTCCATACATTTTTTGAAAATTGGATACCCTTGGAAGATATTTGAAATGTTACTTGACCAGAATATTTCTGAAAATAAGATTCCTAAAAGGTTATTTATAGAGGTCTTTAACAAGCAAATTTTCCAAATTGAAATGCCTCTGGAATAAATTTAGAGTGATCGTCACCTGAATATTTTTTGAACACTATATTTCTCTAGAAATTATTAGTAAAATAATTTTGTCGTAGCTTACAGCCTAAGCTAATCTAGAGCCTGTAAGAATGACGTAAGTGTATGAACTCACACCATAATCTCTCCTAACTCAGCGGTCGGCAGTTTTGCCAAATTGCACTACATAAAGCGTTTATTTATTTGTTTACACTATTTATCCCGATTCCTAGCATGTAGCTCGGCACCTATATCTACATCTTGAATTAACATGACATCTTTTAGCTACTTTCTTTTTTTTTAAAAAAAGATACAATAATAAATTTAGAATAAGCACCTAAATCTAAAAGTCCTATTTGTCCTTCTTTCCTATACTTAACCTACTAGTTGGTCCACCCCGGGTATATTACGCCCCCGGTACTCCGCCCCGCTGGGTGTCCCACCGCGCTCTGGATCTAATAGTCCCCAGATCGGCGAGAGTCCCAGTGGGGGGCGGGCATCCCCCTCCCCGCCACCTGGGAAGAACCCCTACCAGAGATTTCTCCCCACTTACTACCCACAATATCACCACCTATAGACTTACAACTAACTTAACCTAAAGCGTTGTCAAAGCTAGGATCTTAGGGGTAAACACCCCCCCCCCACCCTTTTAGCTGTATAACAGTGAGCTTTGGACCTTAAGAGAAGAGAGAGGGGCAGTTGCAAGTGGGGCCAGTCCAAAGTGCTATACATACTCAGCTACCAAGTTTAGCCAGACTTTGAGGAGAATATCATACAGCCTGAGTCACTGTTCTGTACAGTGGAGGACGCCCCAACCATAGACCAGCGCCGGGCGGTCGTTCAACACGACATAGGGTCAAAGAAACTAAGCTAGGCCAGGGCACGGATTGCTGAGTTGTCGCAACTTCCTATCGAGGCTTTCGGGTAACTCTATTGAGAGTGGGCTATTGTTGGAGGATGGTGGTAAAGTCCCACTAAAATTCATCCCAGTTATATTTGGGGGGTGGGGGGGAGGGATCTGAGCATTTCAGCGAGCTGTCTTGGATCCTATAGTCAGTTGTGAGATGGAGCTCAATCAATGATCTAGATTTAAATCCAGGGGTAATCTGGTCTGGGGAACCAGGAAGTAATATTTGAGGGGGGACGATGGAGTTTTCAAATGAGATGTAGTTGATTACTAGACGTGTTTGATTATTTTCTGCTTTATAAGAGTAATTTCCTTACTTTCTTTTTTTGAAACAAATATTTTATGTAATCTACAGCATTGCCTTGTGCTAAATCTTACTCTAATGTTTATTTGTACTTTTTTTAAGGTTCTAATTCTAACATTCTAAGATACATCCTTATAGTATTATAAACAAGGTAGAAAAGAATAAACTAATTTTGATCTAGAACTAATCTTTTTATTCACTCCTCTTTATAATCAAGTGAACAGTTCTTTTCTTTGAGTTGAGACTGGTGCTATCTGTTGACGGCTATGGAAATACTTACTCGTGACAGGCCAGTCTCGGTGGACCGATGGGTCTGGTCTGTTCTAAACGGGCTTCAAGACGTCACAATTTGCTCCGCACAACAAAGTAGGGACATTGACAGAACGAGTACTTTTTTTTTTCAAACTCTTTCAATTAGCTCTAAATCATATATCACATTATACACTAGTAGCTTAATTAATCTTTCTCAATAAATTAGATAAAACAAACCCCACAGTTATTTGCCACTACCAATCCTACAAATCCCATCAATCTTACCAATACCATTCTGACACGAGAGACCCACAAGGCGGGGGTAGCTACACTTAATTGTTTTTTTAATTAAATAGGGTATCTTTGATTAGCTAGACAAGACATGTTGGCAACTGTGTTAATACTACAAATGTTAAGTAGTGTAATTTTTTGAGAAATTTTATATAAAATTGAGTTCAAGAAAATTCACATGACTTAGTATGGTCAATTCTTCACATAAAAGCTCTTGGAATTTTTGAATTCCCAATAGACGACAAGGACAAGTCAAGGACTTTTTCCATCCATCCCGATCCTCCAGGTTCAAGCTAATTCCCGGTTTTCGCGATTTTTTCTATGAGTGGCCACCCTGTGAAGTAACACCTTTTCCAGAAACTATGCAACGTAGCTTTTCTAAAAATTTACTAATTCATAAGAGCTTTAATACTATAGACGTTTACCAGAATTGTTCCTTTATCATCAATGGTTATTCTATAAAAATAATTTTGAATCCAATTCCAATAAATATTATTTTGTAATAGACTAGCCATTAGTCATATATGGACAATTCTAATACACTTAGAAGTGGTAATGTTTTGGTTATATAAATTAGTTGGATAATTTTTTTAATGTACCTGCAATAGCTTGTAAAGTATGGTAAAATGTTTCACAACCTAGTCACCTAATTCTATAAAGTCTTGTATTCAACATCATTATCATAAGACAATACATATCCAAGTTGTTTGGATATAAGTCAACTGTAACTCTACTTCTGCTTTTACAGTGGCCATGTTCATGATTTACTACAGATCTTTTTTGCAATATAATCAAATAGAATAGTTTGAAACCGGACGTGAAATATCATTAAATTACTCATTTCAGTTCATGCGGTTCATGTCAACATCGACTGTCTATTCCACTGCCTTGTTATTTATGAGGGGGGCTACAGACAATCAACAGAAACATTTGGTGTCAGAAGTGGAGACATTTTGGATCTCCATATAAATAACATTTCTCAACGTTCTGGCCTCCTGGTCGCAGCGTTTTTTGTCAGTGCGACCAGGTCGTAAGTATGGTCGTGACCTTGGGACACCAACCTTATGACCTAAATACTAACCATTTTGTATTCTACTTCCTCTTTGAAATGGATATTGGAACAATCTGGGACAAAAGTCTTGATAACTCCGACTCTGTATGGCAATCTGTAAGCATGATCTAATATTAAAATTGTCAATAAACGTGATATTATATAATTTTAAAGGTGTTATATATAATTTGAACACTCTTAAAATGTATTTATCTGATTTATTGACACAGCCACTAGGGTAGCTGCCAGATAGGCATTAATTTATCTCAGGCCTTCAAAGACTCAACCTAAAGCTGGGTTTCTAATCAGTGTATTTACAAATAATAAAACTATATAGAAATATTGTTAAAATACATAGCCCTTTCAAAATGTGGTACCCCCTAGAAGTGTGATACACCCAAGAAACAAGTTAAAATTTTATTGATCTAACACAAACTTTAGAACTCTTTAATTCGGTAAAATGTTGTTAGTTTAGAAGTTTTAAAGTGTTCATGTATATAATCGAGTTTATTTGCAACAAAAATAAAATTTAAAATAATTTATAGATACTTTATAGTGACATATTTGTAATAATTAAAAATAATTTGTAGATACTTTATAATGATATATTTGTAATAATTTGTATTTTATTTAAGATTTAAAATACCGGTACACTATAGTAAGTTATTCAAAAACTCCCTCAGACGCTATTGTATTAACATTTTAGGTGATAAACTATAGTAAAAATAAATTTTAATATATTTAAACAAAAAACATTTCTCCACACCAATTTTTTTTTTAATAAAACGTTTCAACTTATTTAGAATGAAACTTAAATACACGTAAAATCGTTTTCACTTGACTGCTTTAACAGAATATGAGAAAAACTAAATTATTTTAATTTTAAGAACAGTTCTTTAAAAATTGTGAGTGCCATATTATAATTAGTTTAATCACACCTTATAGTTAAATTTTTCCCATTTTCATTAATACTTTATAAATAATATATCGTAGTTATTTTAGAATACAAAAATACATCTAATTAATCCTAAAACATTATTCTTTTAGTAATTAAAACAAAATTTCCTCTACTTAAATCGATACTAAGAAACCTTATTAAAATGTGTATATTAATTATTATGTTAGCTGGTAACAAAACAATAATAGTAGGTCTACAATTGACTAAATAAATGTGTTATATTAATGAAATAATATCACTTACTAATAGTTATTCTGTCTATCTTGTGCTAACCATTGAACATAATTGAGAGTAGACACAGTTGACCTTGTTGATCGTTTCCCTCTGTTCAACTCTAGCCTGGTTAGTATCCAGCTCAGGTAACGTGAAGGCTTTTAAAACATATGTGAATTTGTGAGTGCTAAGTTATTGCGTGTATGAATAACAAAGTTGTTTGGGTCATCATGTAGAGTAAACATTTAGATATTTAAAATATAAAACTTTTATTTCAAGTGAAAATAGTCTTGTTTCAAGTGTAAAGGTCAGATAAATTAAATAGTTTCCAAACTATTTATTTTAATGCCAGTAATTATTACATAGTACTTAAGCGACATCACCCAATGAAACGGGATGTATGTAGGTAGGAACGATAAATGTTACTAGTCCAGATAGCAGGTTAGATAACATGAACCCACCAAGCTAGGGCAGAGCGAAGACAAGATTGGACGGTAGGCTAAGGGTATTTCCAAAATATTACAAAACTAGCTTTATATTCTTTTAAAACAAATTTTTTAAAGAATTTGGTTCTTCTTCCGATCATAGATAACACATTTTGCCCTGCCATTTATTTTAAAAGAATATACATGTTAGCTTTATAGGAGAGTTTTTTTTTATTTACATAAATGGTACGTTGCTCTGCAAAGACTTATCCTTTCTTTTACATTTACTAAAAACTATTAAGATCTTAAAAACTAAATATTGCAGAAATATTTTACCAGAGAGCATGAATGAAATAATATACACTGTTACAGAATCAATTCGAGGAAGATAAATATATCTGTCCACCAAAGACAATAACAATCAATTTCATTTTCAAAGTGTTCTATAAAAAATTCATATATGT
Source organism: Timema podura (assembly GCA_033556935.1). Classification (NCBI taxonomy): domain Eukaryota; kingdom Metazoa; phylum Arthropoda; class Insecta; order Phasmatodea; family Timematidae; genus Timema; species Timema podura. Next base: position 9,230,662 of record JAVRXN010000004.1, on the reverse strand, counting down.
TTGCTCATAGCTCAGAAACTATTTGTTTTATAAAAATGCATATGTCAAGTAAAAGGTTTTTTTATATATAATAGCACTACATATTTACAATGAAAAGTTATTTCGTATCTTAAATAATTGCGCAATAAATGATCAAAATGGGAAATTGACGTTAATGTTAAGTAACATTAAATTCATTTTCATGAGAAAACGAAAATAGCAATTTTATTTCTAGTGTTAAACTATGTCTAGATATAAAATAAAATCAAAATCTTTAGAGCGGATTAAGAGAAAATCAATTTTTTCTTCTTTTGGAATTCAGTAAACTAATCTTAATTTTAGTGTTAGATACTTGATTCAAAAAATTCCTTGGAGGAACCTTATGAAAAACTTAGATACCAATTAGTTCAATCGGTCCAATGGTTCAAATTCTATGCGTAAATACAAACACACAGACAGACAAAAGGGATCGACAAAAACTAATTTTTCTGTTTCTGTTGGTCATGAAACCTCACCATTTTATCAAAGTCTCGATTTCAATTTTTTTTAAATCACAATACTTCTCTATCCAAGGGGTCAAGAGAAGGTACAATTATGTAAGAGATTTGTATCAGGACAGGTAGATGTGGAAATCTGCAACTAACCAATCGGAAGATTGATAGTAAAATAATACATACATACATACATACATAGGCCTACATACATACATACATACATACATACATACATACATAGTATGTATCACGCCGTTCTATTATGGGATAGGCAAGAAATTGTGTATATAGTTCAAGAAATCACAACTCCGTACTTAATACATCCTCACTAACTTTCTCCCCACTTCCCAATCTTTTCATACTCCCTTCGCTTCAATAATATCCATACACATAGTCCCACGTGCTCTTTTATTCTTAAAATTCTTAATGCTACTCTTTCCACACGTTCGTCTATAACATTTAGCCACGCCTTACCCCTTCCATTTGATCCACAAATTCTACCTTCATATATTTGCTTCTTCACTCAGTTCACACTCATCCACATGCCTAAATTATATAAGACGATTCTTCCACATTAATATATTGAATTCCCTTTCAAATCACACTCATTGAGCACCCATTCATTACTGGCTCTGTCCAGACAAGTTTTTCCATGTACATTTCTTATATGTCTCATTTTAAATGCATTCACCTTCCTCTTGTGTTTCTCTTGACAAACCCACGCTTCACATCCATAAAAAAATTATGGGTTCAACATATATACTGCCATCTTTGCCTTTTCCGATAATACTTAATTCTTTGCAATAGTCATATTACACATAAATTCAAATACTCTCCAAGATGCATTCACCCTTTTGTTGATTTCTCCAACCATCCTCTCATTTTTACAGAGCATTCTTCCCAGATAAAAAAAAACATTTACTTGTTCTAACAGTTTTCCATTTATACTGCGCTGACAATCATTTCCTGATCCGTCCTTACTAAATAATATCAACTTATTTTTGGAGACATTTATACGAAGATCCATTCTGCCTGTCACCACATTCAAACGATTGAATGCATTCTGCAAGTCACTTTCATTCTCAGCCATTAGTACGGCATCATTTGCAAATATCTGTACTCTCACATTAACACTGTCCATCAGTACACGAACAATATCTTCAAAAGTATCCCTCATACACTTATCTATGAATATACATAACAATCATGGAAAATAACACAACCTACTCTAACATCCTGTTCAATGTCAAATAATTCGCTCGAAGCTCCATTTACCCTAACGCACGCTAAACTCCCATCATACACCACCATAATTACATTTACAAACCATTTACTAACCAACATACTCTCTTAGAACATTCATAACATACTCCTCATACACCCGATAATACGCATTCTCCAGATCAACAAATACACAATACACTTTCTTTCTTATTGCCATACATTTCTCGGTCATCTGTTGCAGTGAAAATACCTGGTCCATGTAACCTCTAACTGGCATGAAAACCCAACGCACACCTCAAATCTTGCTCATTTTTTTTTCACGCAAACTCTAAAAAAATACTTTTTCAGAAATACTCAACAAACTAATTGCCATATAATTCTTACATTCACTCTTACTGCCTTTGCCTTTGTATAAAGGTAAAAAGATAGCATTTTTCCAATCATTAGGAACATTCGAAATACCAGCTCACACATTGAACAGCTCAAACAATATGGAAAGTAGTTCCATGCTCCCACACTTAATCATTTCACTTGTGATTTCATCTACGTCCGCATCTTAGCTACTCTTTAATACTTTCATAGTGTTTTATACCATTTTAATTATTTACACCCATCACAACATTTTGCCTATTTTCTATTACTTTCGCTAAGTTTTCGCCATACATTTGCTCAAAATACTCCCTTTATCGCTATCTTATACTGTATTCATCCCAAATCATCTCAACGTGTTCATTCTGAATGCTATAGTTCTTTCCTTGCATTCCTTGTTTCGTTCTCTTTACCCACTTCCAGAACAGCTTCTTATTCCCTTCAAAATCATTCTACATTCTTTCTTCGTCTTTTAATCACCTTTGCTCTTTAGTCTCCTTTACTACTTTCTTCGCATTCAATTTTTTCTCTTTATATAATCATGTCCCACAACCTCTTACGTTCTGTTTAACTCTACACGTCCATCATTCGTTTGTATGCTTCTTTCTTTTCTCCCATAGCATTTTTCATCTTTTCATTCCACTATGCATCCATTTTTAAGTTTCCCCCAATTACATTTATAAAATAATACTATAACTTAATTTACATAACTACATTCTCCAAACAATAAAATACCTGCGAGAAATTGGCTATTTTATCCTCCATGGATGTTGGGCTATTAACTTTGTATTTACGGTAACTTTTGATTCTTTTAATTTTTCATACGATAGAAATAGATTAGACCCTTCCGTGACGATTTGGGTTTGCTATATTTGGTTTCAAAATTAATTTTTAAAATACTTTATTCGCTAATTTTTAAAGTTCATTTTGTGATATTTTACTCTGTTCACGCAGACAAGTCAAACTATTAGAATAACGATACACCTGTCGCAAAGATAAGATACAATTTATTAAATAATTAAACTCTTTAAACAAACCTACTATCGCAGTAATCGACATACATCACTGGCACATTTAGTTCTAACAGTTAACTTAAGCGGAAGTAAGATTGTTCAGTTACTATTTAACCATGTATCAATTATACTTGCGGTTAGGTTATGTAACCTGTGCTGAAGAAGCTGATCAGATCTGTACAAGGTATTTAAAATCAATTTTAAACATTTGATTAAAATTTCCACACAACCTACAGCTAAATTAATATTGGGCTACAAAACTGACAAATTAACCATAAACTAAAAAGGTACTATCGCACAGGGTTTAATGCTATCTACAAACTAAGAATGCATCACCACACTGGGTTTAACATAATATACAAACTAAGACTGCAATAACACACCGGGTTTAACGGAATCTACAAACTAAAACTACAATAACACACCGGGTTTAACGGAATCTACAAACTAAGAATGCATCACCACACTGGGTTTAACGTAATCTACAAACGAAGACTGCAATAACACAACGGGTTTAACGGAATCTACAAACTAAGAATGCATCACCACACTGGGTTTAACGTAATCTACAAACTAGTAATGCATTACCAGGCAGCGTTTACTGGAATCAGTCTTATGGATTTACTATAACAAGTATTAAGCTCATGGTTGAAGTGACATTAAGTATTTTTGCGGTCGACCTACGGTTGTGTTAGCTTAATATAAACTTGTGGTTTTCTTTCGAGTAATAGTGAGAATTCAACAGCGAGTCTATATAATACGAGAAGGAAACAATTTGTTTCGATATTAAAGACGAGGTTTATCCAGAGAGAGAGAGTTCTGTTTTACTACCAATCTTCTGGTTGAATCGAACAAAATACCACGAGTAACAAATCTATAGTTGAACAAGCGACTGTGCAATATGTCTCGTACGATTTAAATGCTCGTTGGTGAGTGATGGATAAAGAACCCAATTCGGGATAAGTACTATTATTGGATTTCGTTAAGTACAAATTGGTATCTCATTATAAAAAGTTGGTAAGTAAAATAGATTTTCCTCGTCAAAAGTAGTAACCAGTTAATTAAAATTTAAATGGTATAGGATTAAAATCCTTTTATGTTCTTAAATATTTGATTAAATTCAATTAATTGGAAGATGACGAAATAGATTATTAACTTTTGACAAACAATAGAAGAATGGACGACCTGCCCTGCTTCATCTGCTTAAAAAACGCACATTAACTTTTCTGCTTCGTCTGTTTGGGGCACCCTTGATTTGATTGAGTCCAATGAGCTCCACAAACACTTATTTTGTTTAGTTTGTAATTACCGTGTTCGTTAATAAAGGAAGGGGTAGTAGACTGGTTGCTATTTGCACCGTTTCCCGGTCAGGTATCAGGCTGTATTGATTAACAAAGATGAAAGAACAGCTTTGAATTATGATGAGCTAAAAGAGATTGAATGCTATAGTTGCTTCTATGCAGAAAATGAATGAGAATAGTGTCTTTTGTTCTTCCTCCACTGTCCACTATAGTTACGGTGACCATACGTCCCGAAAAAATCGGGACCGTCCCGATTTTAAGGGCTGTGTTCCGGCGTCCCGAATAACGACCAAAATGTCACGAATTGTCTGACTGATGAAAAAAGTTTCTACAGTAAAGTAAAAATATCGAAATCGTTACATTTATAATATTTTACTTTTATTGAGAGTATATGAATAAACTCCATGTGTTTTTGCCTTTGCACCGGCGGCGGCGGGGCGGCCGGTCCACCCCTCTAGAATAATCAAATGTTATTCAATGCACATAGATTTTATATACGAAATTTAAAAATGGCAGCTTTTATAAGTCACAAATAGACATCCAACTTAAAATAAAATCATTGAATCAACTGAAAACGAGTATAATTAGGAAAATGAACAGAAAAACATCTTAATTTTTAATAGCTTATTATATTTTTACAAAATATAATTTTCTCAAAACTCTTATTATTTAAACTTTAAAATTACTTGTTACTGTGAGCCACTTAGTCTTAGAGATTGAGATTAGTCCAGTAGTTTTGACTAACATTTTTACGTAGCCCATATCTCTTTATAGCTATGACATATTATTGTAATTTATGTTTTTTTAAATTATTAAAAATAAAAAATCTTGGAATATGTTTGTTCTTAACTATGCTTATCCCTTATGCTTATGCATTTATGCTACTTTTGAAAAATGTTGCCAAGTTGTCCCGATTTTCACTGTCATAAATATGGTCACCGTAACTATAGTAAACATTCAACCCAGCATGAGTGAAGATGACCAAAAAGATTGTTTCTTTCGATACCAATCCGATACCGGAGTTTGAGTACTAATATCAATAAAATTACCGGAAAAAAAGTATCGAGTAAAAAAAAATACTAGGATCTATATTAGTAAAGTATGGATACTTTTTTTCACATCCCTTACTGTCACACAGAAGCGATGAAAGCCAAGCCAACACATCCCTTATTCTAGTTAACTCACTCGCCGCCAGTGTAGAATTATCCACTTTATACTTTACCATGCGTCAATAGCTCTAACTTTATTTGAAATTCTCAAAATATGGGATTATTTAATAAAGTTCGATTACTAATTTTTGAAATGAGTACACACTCGAAACATCAACAATATATATAGGTTTCGAATTATCCAAGTATTTCCTTCTAAAATTCAAAATAAATGTATTTTTTTTTTAACATTTATGTAAATAGGAATTTCATGGTAAATCATGGTGGGTTGGAATCATCCATTTTCTTAATAAATATTTTAAATTAGTTGACTAAAATCTTTGTTTCAAAGAAACATGTTTGTATTTTATAAATAGTTCTTATCAAAATCCTACGATATTAATTCTGTTTTCAATTATGAACAAAGTTGACCCTGCCACGTGTACAGATTAATATCCTCCCCCCCCCTCCCAACCTATTAACTGATGGATACCTGGTTCACAATGACACGGGTCAGTATTGCGCGCCTGACACCGTGTGAACCACGGCGTATCCATCCCGGGAGTCAACATGAAGCAACGTTGCCTATAAGTTTGCAAGTCACACGCACTGCGAGATCGTAACACGACATTTCACTCGAGGAAAACTCAGTAAACAAAGACAATATGCGCGACAAAATGACAGGTTGATGTCCAACCGCGAGCTTGGGGCAGATCTGTTAGCTGGGACACACACACGTAGCACGCGTTCTCTTGGCTCAGGGTAGCGAGACTTGTTGAAGGCTTACATGCTCACAAAAATAAAATCAACAGTATATTAGAATATAATCCCGTGATGAGTTATCTAAACCAATCACAAGTTTTCAGCCTCGTCAGCGTTGTCCGCTCAACGCGACTTGGAAAAAATTTCCATCTTTCATTTTTTTTTTTTTTGCGCGTCAACATCAGCTTTCCTGCTTCGGTGGCTGAATGGTCTAAGGCGCTACCCTTGCAATAGACTGGACTTCCTATGCCGGGAAGAACGAGGTTCGAATCTAGGTCGGGTGTACTGAGGGTGGTTTTTCCTAAATGCTTTTCCACTCTCCCTTCACGCAAATAAAGGTACACTTCCTCAGAGTATAACCTTCCTAATCCCTAAAACGTAATTAGTGTATAGCCCAAACAGGTAGTAAGACGTGGTGATAAAAAGAAACAGTCTCGTGAGAGAAGGACAACGGATCATGCCTGGCCTAGGGCACTACTCAACGCCCATTTCGCCGTCCAAGAAGTTCCGGCTGAGGTAATGACCTTGAAGTGTTCCCCCCTGCCTGAGGTAATGACCTTGCAGTGTCCCCCCTGCCTGAGGTAATGACCTTGCAGTGTTCCCTCCTGCCTGAGATAGTCCCCCTCATTCTCCTCCCTGAATATCATGACAGCACCGGTCACAGGATCACACACAGGTACAGTCCAGTTCGACCTTGCCGCTACTTCCTTTCCAATAATTAATATTAACTGTCCCGTTTGACAGTAATTGCTTGGAGCTGGTTTTTTATCATTTAATTTTGCTTTGTCTGTTGGGACCGGTTCTATAGTTCGATCGTTATATATATACATATATAGAATGATTCAAGATACAATCACGTTCACAGAAACCTCACCATAATACAGTCAACTACTAATATATTCTTTAAAATAAACAAAATAATGACATCGTTACACGATAATTGAACTCGAGACCTTTGGTTTAGTACGCCAATGTACTGGTCACTGAGCTATCCGACTCTACTATTGACATCTATTGACATCATAGGGCCCTTTCAAGTCGAAGATGGCTGCGTTATCTGATAGCTCACATCCATCACAGACTTTGACTTATAAAATGAGTGAATAAACCCTGAGCACGGGAGGACTTCTGGTTACATTAGTGGTAAAGGCATTGGTGTACTAATCCAAAGGTCCTGGGTTCGATTACCATGTATGATTTTTTTTAAAGAATATGTTCCCCCCTCCCCTCCATTTCAGTATGTACTAGTTGTGGGCCAATGGATCTGTCAGGATATCTTTGGCCGAAGATAATGGGGGAATGACATGAATACTTGTTTGGGTTCGTGATTGACGTTAGACTTGGCTTTTAAAAGTTTTATTAATACTGCCATGGCTACTACAAATGTGTTTTATAAAAGTGCAGTTAAAGTTAAGAGTAAATATAGAGAAGCGAGTGACTGAACGAGATGTTTTTTTTATTTATTTAGCACTGCGTATTACTACCCGTTCAGGTTATACGCTTAAGTACTAATTACGCTAATAGGTTAGGAATTGGGAAGGTTGAATTTAAAGGAAGTGAACCCACATTTGAGTGGAGGGAGAGTGAAAATCCCTTTAGGAAAAACCAACCCAGTTCATCCGACCAAGATTTGAACCTTGATCCCCCCGTCCTCTACAATGTAGCTTAACGCGAAACTAGCGTGTTAGCTAACTATGCCACCGAGGTGGGTACGAGGGTGTTATAAGGTTTACCTAATGGCCGGTCTGACTGCTAGGTGGTCCTTTCACGGTCGTCGAACCTGGTTCGCTGGGCTCGAGGGGCAGCCCCGACTGGTACTTTACGAACCCAACGACTTAGCCCGCGTGGCCCCGTGGCAGGCACCGTGACCTCCTAGGTTATGATATTCTATAGTCAGCCCCGAGGAGCTCAAGACCTCCCCTTTTAACTAGGCCACTGGCCTGATGCTTAACTCAGGACTGTTGACACCTCCTTTTGCGTCAGCTCTTCTAGTATATTTATTTATTGAATCATAATAACAACCTCGTAACATTCGTTATGTCATTCGCCACTCACAACATACAATTTTTCACAAACATACCTTCCAAATGAGGCCGTTCGATGACAATAATATGAGGGAACCTGGCGGTCTAGGGATAAGGTGTCAGTCTTATATGTTAGAGGTCCAGGGTTCAAGTCCCGGTCCTAACACAGATTTATTTGTTTACCAAACCCTCCTTCACCTCTGTCAAAGTGTGTCTTTCACACTTTGTGAATGTGTGGAATGCCAGGCCTCCACCGTGGTCCGGAACCCACATTGAACTGTAGGTCTCCTTTTCACCATCATCAGTCTCACATATCATCCTACCATCTGGGGATTTTTTTTTCTGGGGATAATGGGGTTCAACTTAATGGTGTCGTCACCTCAGAAATGAATTCCTCCATACGCCAGGAGAGCAGAGGTAAGGTAAGTTCAAATGGCCAAAATCTAGATCATTACCACCCCACCCACCCCACCACACCCCTGAATATAATACAAGCATTTGAGTGTATTCTGGTACTGAAATGAACGACCTCTCCACCATAAATCCGTATTGAGAAGGTGATAGCTTATTTAAATCTAACAACAACCTTCTTTTTAAAACTGTTCGTTGATCTAGTCCCATACCTTGAGATATGAGATGGAAAATTTTCCGAAACAGATAATTTCAATCATTATTTCTGTTAATTAATTTCAATTGATTAAATAGATAATAATAGTAACGGTAATAATAATAAATAGTGGTAGTGGTTGTATTTGTAATATTAGTAGTATTAAAGACACCTGCTTCGGTTGCTGCACGGTCCAACGCGCTACTCTCGCAATAGACTAGACTGCCGATGACAGGGAGATAGGGGTTCGATTCAGGTGCACTGAGGGAGGTATTCCCTAAATGTTTTCCACTCACTCTCCACACAAATGCGGCTGTAATTCATTTAAATTCAACCTTCCTTATCCCTAAATACATTAGCGTAATAGTACAAATGCGTGTAACCCGAACGGGTAGTAAGACGTGGTGCTAAAAAAAACTAGTAAAGAAACAAATGAAGGCGAGACTTAGAAGACCCGTTATGTTCATAAATCATACTTCAATTTTTTATCATCGATAAGTTAACTAAAATAATTTTAAGATTGGCCCGATATTTGTCTCCACCCCCCCCCCCCCCCGCCTATTCTCCGTGCTTCCTATCTACCCCTCCCTCACTCGCGTTCCCCCTCCCCCTTCTTATAACCCACTCCTCTCTAACGGGTAGTAAGACGGGGGGATAAAACAAAGAATTAGGCAACGTTACTAAGTGTGAAAGAGTAACATATTCGAACTTCTCCCGAATAATTATTATTTTAATATTATTTTACTTTATGCAGTAGAACTGGTTTATTTTCTCTCGACACCTAGGAGAAAAAGTAATGTGATCGTCAAAAAACTCGAACTTTAGATTTTGATAAATGTCGACTTTTCACGACCCCTTGAAACCAAAGTTGTTTTTGCAATGCCTTTTGTCTGTCTGTCTGTCTGTCTGTACCTTGGGCTAGAGCAGAAACTATTTTACCAATTGGGCTAAAACTTGGTATCTGGAGTTTTTCATAAGATCCCCCCCAAAGAGTTTTTGGATTTAGACATCAAACCCTGAAATTAAGAGTAGTTTACTGAAGGGCAAAGAGAGAAAACATCAATTTTCTCAAAATTGGCTATCAAGATTTTGGTTATATTTTATATCTGGACACTGTTTATCATTATAAACAAGAGGGCAACTCTCATTTTCTCATGAAAATTACTTTGAGGATACTTTACATCTAGGAAATTTTTGAGTTTTCATCATTTCTCCACAACAATTTAAGATATGAAATAACTTATCATTGTAAAATTGTAGTACTGTTAATGATAAACATCTTTTATTTGAAACATATTTTTATAAAACCAATAGTTTCTGAGTTATACTTTTTAATTCAGATCTTTGCAAATTAATATTTGATTCTTATGCTCTTTGGTGGACAAAGATGGTTCTCTTTTCTCAATTTTTCTGTAACAGTGTTCCTAGTTCCTAATTCCGTAAAGTAAGTAACAGTGTATATTATTTCATTTACGATCTTTGGTTTAATGTTTCTATAACAATGCATATATCTATTATTTCGCTTATCAAATCTTACGAGTTTTAGGAAATGTCTATATTCTTAAGATAAAAGTGAAAGAAAGTATGTAAGAGTTTCGTACCATTTATTAGTTCAAAGTCGAAGGGATATCTAAAGAAATTCGAATCATACCAAATTCTAATTAACCATTTTCATGAGTATCTTCTCATCACGCAAATGCGAGTGCACTTCCTATAAATATAACCTCTCTAATATATAAAATATTAGCGTAATAAGTACATAAGCGTAAAATCCGAACGGGTAGTAAGACGTGGTGTTAAGGACATAAACAAAAATTGGCACGTAAAAAGAAAAATCCATCAAAATCTTCAGGTCGTATTTTTCAATATCACAAAACTTTCTCTCTACATCGCGTACACGAGAAAGTAACAATCTTAAGGTAATAAAACTCCACCTTATTTGGCACTTGTTCCAAAAGAAAAAAAGGCTGTCGGCCCTCTGAAACTTTTGTTTCCCAGTAACTGTTGTATCTTAGAAGTGATTATCATTTACCTAAACTTGCATCTACTCTTTTTTTAAATTAATTAATTGACTTAAGGTGTTTAACGTGCGCTTTCTGAACCGACTGTATCATATAAGCACACGAGAATTTCTATGAGCGAGTGAGAAAGAGACTACATATTTTGCTGAGACAGACATATTCCCTTCCAGGGTTATTTTACATTCCATAATCGACATAGGACCGATGGCTTCATCTCCCTCCGTAGGAAGTTGTGCTACGGATTCTTATCGCTCAAGAAAATAAAAACCATCGACCCATGCTGGGTTTGAGCCATGCATTTACTAATGTTGGTGTTTGACACTCACTTGTTTCAGACGCATGATCCTATATACTGTCTACAAGGAGGGTCTAATTTTATTCAAACCGACTATTTACCGTGATCGAATTGTTCCGCCAAAACTCTGTATGCAGCGTGAGATTGTGAGGGGGTGAATGGAGAAGGGGTTTGCAGAATGTGTCTCCTCCCCCACCTCCTTGCAAAGGGAGAAGGGGGGGAGAGAGGGTATGGGGTATCCCCTTTCTCTCGGTATGTGTCATGTCACATAGTATAAAGCAGGGCCCCCCGCTTTCCCGCGCCTTAGAACTCACCCAGATTCGTTGTTGGTGTGCGGAGTGGAGCTTATTGAACCGGTGTGTGCAGACAACATGTGGTACCTTCTCCTAGGTAAGACAGGGGGTTAGACTACACGCGTTGCGGCTACTCGTGTGACGTGGGCAGTGCTACTTGGTTGGGTGTTTAGTTTGTTGGTTGCCAAGATGTTGTTTTGGGTGTCGGTAAGTAAGAAGTGATTGTGACTCGTAGCTCTAGCTGTGTTCCTCTCTGGAGACTAGACTCACGCTCATAAGCAATTACAATAGTAGTTATGTGGATAGTAGACCTCAGTGCCTCCAAATGGTAGTTATGTGGACAGTAGACCTCAGTGCCTCCAACTAGTAGTTATGTAGACAGTAGACCTCAGTGCCCCCAACTGGTAGTTATGTAGACAGTAGACCTCAGTGCCTCCAACTAGTAGTTATGTGCACAGTAGACCCCTCCCTCCAACTGGTAGTTATGTGGTCAATAGACCTCAGTGCCTCCAACTAGTAGCTATGTGGACAGTAGACCTCAGTACCTCCAACTAGTATTTATGTGAACAGTAGACCCCTCCCTCCAACTGGTAGTTATGTGGTCAGTAGAGCTCAGTGCCTCCAACTGGTAGCTATGTGGACAGTAGACCTCAGTGCCTCCAACTAGTAGTTATGTGCACAGTAGACCCCTCCCTCCAACTGGTAGTTATGTGGTCAGTAGACCTCAGTGCCTCCAACTGGTAGTTATGTGCACAGTAGACCCTCCTCCAACTGGTAGTTATGTGGTCAGTAGAGCTCACTCCCTCCGACAGGTAGTTTTGTGAGCAGTAGACTCGCTCCCTCCAACAGGTAGTTTTGTGAACAGTAGATCTCATTCCCTCCAACTAGTAGTTTTGTGCACATAGACCTCGCTCACTCCAACAGGTAGTTGTGTGCACAATAGACCTCGCTCCCTCCAACAGGTAGTTGTGTGCACAGTAGACCTCACTCCCTCCAACAGGTAGCTTTGTGCACAATAGACCTCATTCCCTCCAACTAGTAGTTTTGTGCACAGTAGACCTCACTCCCTCCAACAGGTAGTTTTGTGCAAGTAGACCTCACTCCCTCCAACTAGTAGGTATGTGCACAGTAGACCTAACTCCCTCCAACTGGTAGTTTTGTGGACAGTAGACCTCCCTCCCTTCAACTAGTAGTTATGTGCACAGTAGACCTCACTCCCTCCAACTGGTAGTTTTGTGGACAGTAGACCTCACGCCCTCCAACTAGTAGTTTTGTGAACAATATACATCACTCCCTCCAACTGGTAGTTTTGTGGACAGTAGACCTCACTCCCTCCAACTAGTAGTTTTGTGAACAATATACATCACTCCCTCCAATTAGTAGTTCTGTGAACAGTAGACCTCGCCTCCTCCAAGTTCTTAACATTACTACAGTAGAATTTTAAGTTTACATATTTTCTTGGTGATAAAGTTAAACATAAAACGAATACCATATTCAGTAGTACGTTATATTCATAAAGAATAACCATTGTTCACGTGATTTAAGAAGTCACTCTTAAAATATTTTTTGCTAGCCTATACACTTTGTTTACGCTAAAATCTTTTACCTTGACTGTTAACACAGTGGTCCTACACCAGAGTGGAACCAAGTAGCACTCTTACCTCGACTGATTACACTATGGCCCTATCTTATAAACTATAGCCTGTGGAACCAAGCAAGGTAGCACTCTTACCTCGACTGATTACACTATGGCTCTATTTTATAAGCTAAGGCATAGTGGAATAAATCAAGGTAAACTTACTACCTTTAAGGGTAATGCAGAGCAAATGCAACTATTTAAAGTTGTGTAAGGGACTTGTAGATGTACTAAGATGCATATAAGAAGAAGAAATTTTGTTGGCACTCAAAGTTGATATATTTTATTATATTATTATCATTAGTATTGTTTTATAGGTATTGTTCAAAAGTGGCAGTTGTAGGTCACTTGACTTGTACATGACCATTTTTGATAAATGTCAAGAATGTCCAAAAAAGTTTCCTCCCATCTGAGAATGAGTGTAATCAACGCGTTTATGTTGAGTCGAGTTGTAACTAATGTGATCCAGTCTGAAGTTCTAATAGCAGCTAATTAAACAGTAGGGGTGACTTTTCCCGAAGGACTTGATGAACAAGGGGTTGGGTCCTAGCCACACAGTGTAACCTGGCCTACTGAGTCCTAGTCACCTAGTGTAAACTGGCCTACTAGGTCCTAGTCACCTAGTGTAACCTGGCCTATTGGGTCCTATTCACCTAGTGTAGCCTGGCCTACTGAGTCCTAGTCACCTAGTGTAAACTGGCCTACTAGGTCCTAGTCACCTAGTGTAACCTGGCCTATTGGGTCCTATTCACCTAGTGTAACCTGGCCTACTTAGTCCTAGTCACCTAATGTAAACTGGCCTACTAGGTCATAGTCACCTAGTGTAACCTGGCCTATTGGGTCCTATTCACCTAGTGTAACCTGGCCTATTGGGTTCCTATTCACCTAGTGTAACCTGGACTACTGAGTCCTAGTCACCTAGTGTAACCTGGCCTATTGGGTCCTAGTCATCCAGTGTAACCTGACCTACTGAGTCCTAGTCACCTAGTGTAAACTGGCCTACTTAGTCCTAGTCTTATAGCCTGGCCTATTGGGTCCAAGTCACCTAGTGTAACCTGGCCTATTGGGTCCTAATCACCTAGTGTAACCTGGCCTACTGGGTCCTAACAACCCAGTGTAGCCTGGCCTACTTGGTCCTAGTAACCCAGTGTAACCTGACCTACTGAGTCCTATTCACCTAGTGTATCCTGGCTTACTGGGTCCTAGTAAACTAGTGTAGCGTGGCCTAATGGGTCCTAACCACCCAGGGTAACCTGGCCTACTGGGTCCTAGTCATCTAGTGTAACCGGGCCTACTGAATACTATTCACCTAGTGTAGCCTGGCTTACTGGGTCCTAGTAAACTATTGTAGCGTGGCTTAATGACTCCTAACCACCCAGGGTAGCCTGGCCTACTGGGTCCTAGCCACACAGTGTAACCTGGCCTACTGAGTCCTAGTCAAATGCACCTCACCTGCTCGTATTGACGAATCTAATTGATGGTAACGTTATAGGGATTTAATTACTAATCATATTCTCAATTAAATTTATCTTTCAGCTTGAATTAATAATGTAGGTTTGATCATACAAACAATTAGATATATAATATAAAAACACACACTAACACACAAATAGCAAAATGTTAATTTTTGTAAATACAATGTGGCTGTATGTTCTTAAATAGCACCAGATTTTCTGATAAAAAACTTGATCAAACTAGACAATTTGTTAAAAGTTGTCATATATTGCAGATTAATGTAAATAGAACCTAAAATTAGGTCAGAATCTAGTCTTGGCTAACTATTTCAAAAATCTTTATTTAGCTTTCAATCATCATTTCTTTGGTTTAGTTATGCTAAATATGCGTTGATTTAAATACATATATAAATGATTTTATTTAAATAAAATAATTGATTTTTTAAACAGGAGAATATTCAAGAATAGATGGGTAGGTAAATGAATTAATTATAAATTAGATATAGATTAATATGTACAGCCCATTTAAAGAATGTTTAATTAATGTTCTTAGTTCCGATATATTTGTTCACACAATATTTGCGCATGTTAAGGTTACGTGCATATATGATAATTATGCTAATGAGGAAGGGATGAGGAAGGAAGCATTTTAGAGGTAAACTACCCGCATTTGCGTCAAAGGAGAATTTGAAACCATTGAGGAAATACCACCCTTAGTAGACTCAACCGGTATTCGAACCCCGATCTTCCCGTCATCAGAAAGCTAGTCTAATACGATAGTGACGTCTTAGACAATTCGGCCACCGAAGTGGGTGAGAATATATTATTTTTAATGTTCTAAACCATCAGGTAAAAGTGGTACTTCATTTGTTTTTTTCTAATAAATCCGTTTTCTCGATCAAGGCTATGGACTTTTTTTTTGTCTCTCTTTATTTTGTTCGAAAGTGTCTTGATTACCTGACCTATCACGAACACCAGATTAAGGTTACAAGTATCCTTGCTCTTACTAAACATTACAACATATTGTGTCTTACAACAAATGAAACAAAACAATCCACAGAGATATGACTTCAGATTACACACAAACCCTAAACCTTAGCAATTACCACTTCTAAGATGATGATAATGGCTTGTCATTGAGAATATAGCAAGTAATAGGAACACATATATTCAAGGAGATATGAAAGTTGAATTTAATGTAAAAAAAAAATAAGTTCTGTGCAACAATCGCTGCTATTTTAACTCTGTGACCTTGAGGAATACTCTTCCGCTAAAAATCTGAAGTTTCGACTTCAAACCTTCGCTACGGCATATTTACAGTAAAACCCCGTTAAACCAAACCCCGGTAGTCCAAAATTCCGGATATTCCGAAAAGACCATTCAGAAAACGGGGAAAAACTTAATTCAAAATATTAAATATATTTGATTAGTTAACAAACTCAAAGTTAAAAGAGAATTTGTAAGAAACAGTGATATCTGATGTAATATTTACATGTAGTAGTCAACACAATGTGTTTTCCTGTATCTAACAATAATTACCGTACATATCACGTGTTATACAAAAGTTAAATAAATGAACATTTGATTAAACTCATTCAACTGTAATTTAAAATTCGTGAGAATACTGTATCCCTGTATTCTCCCGGTTAATCTGAACAAGTTTCGGTCGCAATAAGTCCGGATTAACGAGGTTCTAGTGTACATATTATTTATTATATGGGCTGTGGGGAGATCAAATTACATATAAACACCCATATATATTATTTTTATTTTATTTCTTATATAAAACCATTCTATTTCAAGGTGTATCATATTAAAGTTTATAAATTGTCAGAGATGAAACCACCATTTTTATATAAGTTTACACAATTCTCTGGAGTATGTACGATATTAAAACTAAGCTCCCGATGTCATAACAAAGAATTGAGATATATATTTGTACTAAAATCATAAAACGCATGAATTGTCGCTGGAACTTACTACAAATTCCTGTGACCCAGACCAACCATAAAGTTGACTTAGACGGTTCTTATCCTTAGTACGACTCGTTTGAATTTATTATATGTGTATATATAGGTGTATATGTGTATATATAGGTGTATAGGTGTATATGTGTATATATAGGTGTATATGTGTATATATAGGTGTATATGTGTATATATAGGTGTATATGTTATATATAGGTGTATATGTGTATATATAGGTGTATATGTATATATAGGTGTATATGTGTATATATAGGTGTATATGTGTATATATAGGTGTATATGTGTATATATAGGTGTATATATGTATATAAGTATATAGTGTATATGTGTATATATAGGTGTATATGTTATATATAGGTGTATATGTGTATATATAGGTGTATATGTGTATATATAGTGTATATGTGTATATAGGTGTATATTGTAATTATAGGTGTATATGTGTATATATAGGTGTATATGTGTATATATAGGTGTATAATGTGTATATATAGGTGTATATGTATATATAGGTGTATATGTGTATAATAGGTGTATATGTATATAATATGTATATTGTTGGGTTTTTTGCACCACGTCTTACTACCCGTTCGATTTATACGCTTATATACTAATTATACTGATGGTTTAAGGGAAGAGGAAGGTTATATTTATAAGAATTGTACCCACATTTGTGTGGAGGGAGAATGATTATTTTTAAACAACCTCAGTACACACGACTGAGATTCGAACCTCCTGCCATTGGCAGTCTAGTACACTACTAGAGTAGCGCCTTAAACCATGCGGCCACCGAAGTTGGTATAGTCATATATCATGTGAACAACAGAACCAAGCAATGTTTTAATATCAGCTTTTTACGTGAATCCGATTTACCCGCACATCTCCACTAAAAGAAATATATAATATATTTTAAATGTACCCCCATTTATGTGGGGCGAGAGTGGGAAACCATTTAGTTCAAAACCTATTTAGTACAACTATCAGGTTCTCCAACCTAAGGCTCTCTGCCACCAACAAAACAATACAGATGAGACTGACGTCTTAGTCTGTGGGCTCACCGATGCATTTTTTTTCAAGCCGATACGTTTAACACCAGGGTTTACCAACAACTAAATTTTAGTGTTAGGAATGAGTAAAGATGTTGGTAGGAAATGCATCCGCATTCGTTAGTGGAAAGATAAAATGTTAAGAGCACATTTGGAAAACCACCCTAGTGCATTCACGCTAGGTGACCTGGTGGTCTAGTGGTAAGGTGTCAGACCTCTGTGCTGGAGGTAAGGGGTTCAATCTTTGGTCCCGGCACATATTTATCTGATTGCCAAACCCTTCCTTCACCTCTGACAAGATGTGTATTAATCACAACTTGTGAATGTGAGGATTGCCAGGCCTCCACCGTGGTTCGGATCCCACGTTAAAGTGTAGGTCCTCCATTTCATCTCACAATCACCCTACCATTACACATTAGCGTAAGTGCGTATAACCCAAACAGGTAGTAAGAAGAGGTGCTAATAATAATAATAATAATAATAATAATAATAATAATAATAATAATAATAATAATATAATAATAATAATAATAACATTCACCCTAGAGTCAAACCTATACCTCTAACGTCACTGCCAATCCAGTGTATTTTGAGACCTACTGCCGACATTATGACTACGATTGCGAATGAGATATATTAAAAATAAATACGTAGTGACGTAATGATTGTCGCCCCCAGAGGAAAACTATTAGCTCCGCTGTTAGTCGACATAATCTCTGTTGTTCGGACCACTGGGCGACCCGGTTATTATGTCACACACTACCCGGTTATTCGAGAGAACTCTGTGGTTATGATAAACTGCAAACAAACTTTGCTATTACTCGACACAGAAAGAGAATGGTATTGCTTTTTATTCATTATTACATAATATATTTATTTATTTATTTCTAATATATTAAAGTTAAATTTTAATATATTAATATAGTTATCATTCAATACTTACTATGATTAATATAAATAATTTTTATTACTATACATTAATAAATATCTTTATTATTATTATTTTTAGAACAGTCAAAATATATCAAATTAAATTATTATTATTATTATTATTATTATTATTATTATTATTATTATTATTATTATTATTATTATTATTATTATTATTATTATTACTACTAGCACCGCGTCTTACTACCCGTTCGGGCTATATGCACTTACGCTAATGTGTAATGTATGGGTGATTGTGAGATTAAATGGAGGACCTACAGTTTAACGTGGGATCCAAACCACGGTGGAGGCCTGGCATTCCATACAATCACAAGTTGTGATTAATACACGTCTTGTCAGAGGTGAAGGAAGGGTCTGGCAATCAGATAAATCTGTGCCGGGACCGAGAGTTGAACCCCGGACCCCCAACACAGAAGACTGACACCTTACCCCTAGATCGCGAGGTCACCTAAATTATTCTTCATATTAAGATAATTATTTAAAAAATATAACCAATAAAAATAGTTTTAAATAATATAATTATTGATTAGTTTAATAGTTTTTTCTTATCCCCAATTAATTAATTTACTATTCGATGCTATATTTCGCTGCTGGTAAACTCGTAACAAAAATGTAAAAAAAAGTACTGATCTGTGTTCACATGATCGGACACGAGATGCTTTTTAGTCCGGCAAAATTTGTAAGTACTTTCTCGCTCGCGCATATAAAGTCGGTGCGGAAGACAACGGAAAAACTACGGCACTTATCCATGACTCACGGGCCTTTTCCCAGATGTAGCGGGCGGGCGGCATTAACCAGTCGTGCTACTCCAGATACATGGGGAAGTACATAAAACAAACGTTAGGGCTAGGAAACTTTCAATTAGTATTAGTATTAGTAGTAGTATGTAATAGTATTATGTAGTATGTAGTAATATTAGTAGTAGCAGTAGTAGTATGTAGTAATGGTAGTAATAGCAGTAGTAGTATGTAGTAATAATAGTAACAGTAGTAGTAGCAGTAGTAGTAGTAGCAGTAGTAGTAACAATATCAGTAGTAGTAGTAGCAATAGTAATAGTAGTAGTATGTAGTAATAATAGTAGCAGTAGTAGTAGTAGTAGTAGCAGTAGTAGTAGACGTAGTAGTAGCAGTAGTAATTGTAGTAGTAGAAGCAGTAGGAGTATGTAGTAATAATAGTAGTATGTAGTAATAATAGTAGTTTGTAGTAATAGTAGTAGTAGCAGTAGTAGTAGCAATAGCAGTAGTAGTAGCAGTAGTAGCAGTAGTATGTAGTAATAGTATTATGTAGTAATAATAGTAGCAGTAGTAGTAGCAGTAGTAGTAGTAGTAGACGTAGTAGTAGTAGCAGTAGTAGTAATAATAGTAGTAGTATGTAGTAATAGTAGTAGTAGCAATGGCAGTAGTAGTAGCAGTAGCAGTAGCAGTAGCAGTAGCACTAGCAGTAGTAGCAGTAGTAGTAGCAGTAGTAGCAGTAGTAATAGCAGTAGTAGTATGTAGTAATAGTAGTAGTAGTATGTAGTAGTAGTAGTAGCAGTAGTAGCAGTAGCAGTAGTGGGTAGTAGTAGTAGTAGTAGTAGTAGTATGTAATTACGTCATCTAGAGATGTGTGTCTAGACCAATAGTGAAAGGCGCGTAGAGAATGCTACAGTCCAATATTCATAGAAAGATTATTTTATAGAATACAAATATATTTATTTGCGGCCAACATTCATAACATTTTACTGTATTACTGGTGTTATTTATTAGTTATTGATAATATCTATCAACGGTGACAGCTGTGGATCATATGACTTGACGTATGAGTACGTGAAAGTAACTCTAATAGTTTATCTGGGTGTCAGCTAAGGTGAAGTGTAGCCTTAAGTGGGGGGTGGGGGGTGGAAGGGGGGGGGGGCGTGGAGAGGACTGGAAGGTTCCAGGAACTAAACGATGACAGCCATTATCATACATTCATAAATACCACAGAAGTTATGTTTCAGTGTAAACTGAAATGTTGAGATGAAGTAATAATTTAAATTTTTGTTATTATTAGATTTATTTCCTGAGTTTATTTAAGATAGATTAATTTATGCTTAAGTCATTGTTCGGTTCACTTAAAATATCAGCTTCCACTTTCTACTGACATGAGCGAAAATACCTCTAAATTTTTAGATAATATTATAGTGATTTGGGAGTCTATTTTGGAAATGCTTTTACGTTCGGCTTGAGAAATTGTTTATAAACATCAAACAACACCAGGAAATAATAAACAGGAAGGTTTTATATCCAATGAAATCGTGTATCTTCACAAATGACGTATCCTGGGCAGCTTCAGATCTACTCAATGGAACTTGTGACTTCAAATTAATAGAAAACTATAATATAGAATTTTTAGATTTATTTTAGTTTAAAATGTCTGGGGTAGCCCAGTCCACCCTCATAGTGTAGTTCTGTCTGTACCAAGGTAGGCCATTGACATAGTCCAACATAGTGTAGGTCTGTCTGTACCAAGGTAGGCCACTGACACAGCCCAACATAGTGTAGGTCTGTCTGTACCAAGGTAGGTCACTGACACAGCCCCCCATAGTGTAGGTCTGTCTGTACCAAGGTAGGCCACTGACACAGCCCAACATAGTGTAGGTCTGTCTGTACCAAGGTAGGTCACTGACACAGCCCCCCATAGTGTAGGTCTGTCTGTACCAAGGTAGGTCACTGACACAGCCCCCCATAGTGTAGGTCTGTCTGTACCAAGGTAGGCCACTGACACAGCCCAACATAGTGTAGGTCTGTCTGTACCAAGGTAGGCCACTGACACAGCCCAACATAGTGTAGGTCTGTCTGTACAAAGGTAGGCCACTGACACAGCCCCCCATAGTGTAGGTCTGTCTGTACCAAGGTAGGCCACTGACACAGCCCAACATAGTGTAGGTCTGTCTGTACTGAGGTAGGCCACTGACACAGCCCAACATAGTGTAGGTCTGTCTGTACCAAGGTAGGCCACTGACACAGCCCAACATAGTGTAGGTCTGTCTGTACCAAGGTAGGCCACTGACACAGCCCCCCATAGTGTAGGTCTGTCTGTACCAAGGTAGGCCACTGACACAGCCCAACATAGTGTAGGTCTGTCTGTACTGAGGTAGGCCACTGACACAGCCCAACATAGTGTAGGTCTGTCTGTACCAAGGTAGGCCACTGACACAGCCCAACATAGTGTAGGTCTGTCTGTACCAAGGTAGGCCATTGACACAGCCCAACATAGTGCAGTTCTGTCTGTACTGAGGTAGGCCACTGACACAGCCCAACATAGTGTAGGTCTGTCTGTACCAAGGTAGGTCACTGACACAGCCCCCCATAGTGTAGGTCTGTCTGTACCAAGGTAGGTCACTGACACAGCCCCCCATAGTGTAGGTCTGTCTGTACCAAGGTAGGCCACTGACACAGCCCAACATAGTGTAGGTCTGTCTGTACAAAGGTAGGCCACTGACACAGCCCAACATAGTGTAGGTCTGTCTGTACTGAGGTAGGTCACTGACATAGTCCAACATAGTGTAGGTCTGTCTGTACCAAGGTAGGCCATTGACACAGCCCAACATAGTGCAGTTCTGTCTGTACTGAGGTAGGTAACTCACAGCAGGCTATATTTCGTCACTCACAGCTTGTACAGACAGCTACTATTACCACCAGGACCGGTCTCTCCGTGATCTGATTTCTCAACAGCCTTTTTGTTATTCCCGTGATCTGACTTGGCTGGCTGGCTGCTAGTATCACTGCTTGACTGGGCGGTTATTGAACATGGGCTGGCTTTAAGGCTTGATGATTGTCTACTTGTTGGCTGACCATTGTCTGCCTTATTTATTGTCTGATTCAATAGTTAATTGACTGTATAGTTTACTAGCTGATTGCATTAATGGACTATAAGATGGATGGTTTTATGTTTTATTGGTTGACTGGCTTATTGGCTGGTCGGATGACTCACTTATTATTATTATTATTATTAGCACCGCATCTTACTACCCATTAGGGTTGTACGCACTTATGCGAATTTTTAATGGTAGGGTGATTGTGAGATGAAATAGAGGACCTACAGTTTAACGTGGGATCCGAACCACGGTGGAGGCCTGACATTCCACACACTCACAAGTTGTGATTAATACACGTCTTGTCAGAGGTGAAGGAAGGGTTTGGCAATCAGATAGATCTGTGCCAGGACTGAGAATTGAACCCCGGACCCCCAGCAAAAAAGTCCGACACCTTACACCTAGACCGCTAGGTCACCCTATGGCTGACTAATTGGCTTGTTGGTAGACTAGATTGTTATATAGCTAATTTACTGACTTATCGGCTGATTTATTGGCTAGATTGTTGATTGAACTGTTATACAGCTGGTTAACGGATTTTTTTATTTAGAACTGCGTCTTACTACCCGTTCGGTTTATACGCTTAAGTACTAATTACGGTGATAGACTAGGAATTAGGAAGGTTAAATTTAGAGTAATTTAAACCGCATTTGCGTGGAGGGAGAGTGGAAAACCATTTAGGGAAAACCAACCTCAGTTCACCCGACCAAGATTTGAACCTCAATCTTCCCATCCTCGGCTGTCTAGCTCAACACAAAACTAATGCGTTAGCCAACTATGACACCGAGACGGGTAACTGACTTTTCGATGTGGGGGTTGACTGGATTATTTATTTATTTATCATCTTCAGTTTTAATATTCAACGAAGTTAAGGATAGATTTCTTTGTCTTACACTTAATCAAACTAAACATATCTGATGAAGAAATATATATTTTTCTATTTTGGCCAAAAGGTTATATGTGTTATGAAAGCTACAAAAAATACCTAATCTTTAAAGTAAATAAATCAAAAACAAAATTTTTTGCTAAACAATATAAGGTCTGGGTTGCTTTAATTTGCTTTTATTGATTGCGCGAAAAATGAATAAAATAAGTCTCTCCCCACGATCTTTAGTAAACAAGAAACGCAATTGGTGAAGAGATTGTGAAAACGTAATAAATCGCCTACAGGAGATCTGTTTACGGTGAAAGCGTTTTATTTAACTCTCCGTCAAGTGTAAACAAACGTAGGTGTTAAAGTCAAGTGCACACCGATGATTAATTTCACTTTCACGTTTAATCCGAGTTTAGGCCTACTTATAAATAACCTGCTATGGACCACGCATGACTAACCCTCTCATTCGTTACAGAGGGAGAAACTGTGGTAACGGAACGATCTATGACCACGGTATCGAGGCTCGACAAGTTAACAGGCACAGGTACTTTCTTTATTTTGATCCACATCTTACCACCCGTTCAGGCTATACATATTAAAAAGGGGTAGAGATGAAGGAATTAAATCTTACGGTAAAGACCAGACTCGGAACAACCAAAAGAGATTAGAACCCGCCCCCCCTCCCCCTCAATGTCACCGTCAACGGCTAAGTAAAATAAAGGAGCTTCACGTTTAATCCGAGTGGACACCGTTTTTACTTTACTAGCTATCTCAGGGGATAAGGACCCGTTTATTTAGTTAATTTTCCCACGTTCTGATTTTGTCAGGGTTGAGAATTAATCAACTTTAACTATCTTGCTTAGAGATAAATTATCGATCTGAGTTTTGGTTGATGTGTTTAACATAGCTGTATATTAAGCAAGATAGCTAGTTGCAAACATACTGCTGCTGAATCCTATTGATTACTAAGTATTTGGACACAGTTTGTGTTGTTGATATTATTATTATTATTATTAGCACCACGTCTTACTACCCGTTCAGGTTATACGCACTTACGCTAATGTGTAATGGTAGGGTGATTGTGAGATGAAATGGAAGACCTACAGTTTAACGTGGGATCCGAACCACGGTGGAGGCCTGGCATTCCACACATTCACAAGTTGTGATTAATACACGTCTTGTCAGAGGTGAAGGAAGGGTTTGGCAATCAGATAAATCTGTGCCGGGACCGAGGATTGAACCCCGGACCCTGAACACAGAAGTCTGACACCTTACCCCTAGACCACCAGGTCACCTTTTTCATTTTGTTACTATATTTATAAAAGAGAACTTA
The DNA here is from genome assembly GCA_033556935.1 of Timema podura. Lineage (NCBI taxonomy): Eukaryota > Metazoa > Arthropoda > Insecta > Phasmatodea > Timematidae > Timema > Timema podura. The sequence continues at coordinate 9,206,015 of JAVRXN010000004.1, read as the reverse complement.
GCTCTGTAGTTTTTCTTAAATTGCCGGTGGTGGAAAATGAAAGACTTGAATAAAATACTGGCCCGGGCTGGAAACAGTTTAAGATAGTAATATATATTTATACACAAATGCATATATACCGAACGGGTAGTAAGACGCGGTGCTTTTAAAAAAATCTACTGAATACAAGCCCTTACTTATAATGTTAAGCCCTGACTGATGTGAAACCAAGGTCCACCATACGAGTAGTCAGCCTCCTTTTAAAAGTCACACATGGACATGGTATCTTGCAAGCTCCGTTACTTGACATATTTGAGTGAAACTTATTACGTCTGTCACGCTACATTAAACTAGAGGTTATTCCCGTGGGTATTGCAATTTACAACATCTAATTATTATTATTATTATTATTATTATTTAGCACCGCGTCTTACTACCCGTTCGGGTTATACGCTTAAGTACTAATTACGCTAATGGATTAGGAATTGGGAAGGTTGAATAGAGGAAGTGAACCCGCATTTGCGTGGAGGGAGAGTGGAAAACCATTTAGGAAAAACCACCCCCAGTTCACCCGACCGAGATTCGAACCTCGATCTCCCCGTCCTCGGCAGTCGGGCTCAACACGACTAGCGCGTTAGCCAACTACGCCACAGAGGCGGGTAACATCTAATTAGAACAGGTTTTTGAAAGTGAATTTTTGTGAAAGTCGCTCGTTATACAAATGAGAATTTATAAATGAATGACTTGGTCACAGTTCTACATAACCATTCCTATATACTGAAACCTTAACTCAGTCGGGAACGCGTCTACTCACTGAGCTTAGGGTACCAGGTTTGATTACTGGCATGGTCGAACAATTTATCATTGGTAAATTTGTGGGCTTCCCATTTTCTTCTAAAGAATAAACGGTCAATAAGCTCAGTGTTGTGTCTGTTCTAGATTTAAAGCAGTTTATGAGTCGTGTGCTGATATAATCAGTTGGTTCAGAAAGTGCACGTTAAATATCTAAAGTACATTCACATACATTCTCTCAGTGTTTTGAATATAGGAGTAAGCACTGTGCTGATGAATTCTTGACAAACCAATAAGAAGTGTTGGAAAGATTGATTAAACTCAAGTGCAAGAATAAATTAATTGGTCACATAAAGCATCCATTTTGTATGGAGTAGATAAGAAATACAATTTGTTTATAATCTTTGGATTGGTCTAAAAATAGTATATTATTGACAATATTATACAGTACTGTGTCGTGTTGTGGAGTGTTGCCAGGATAAGCAAAGATAGCTATAATTGTACCTGTGATACGTTCTGCCCCACACTGCCCCCTTTTGACCAACCATACACAATCTCTGCTCTATATAGCTCACATGGGAATGTATGTTCGTTGATACCTGACCAATGAGTGTTTTACTGAGTGATGAGAACAATTCACAGTCCAAACAATCAACTAATATATCGCCTAGGGATATCTCGCATGTGATTGTGACGTAATGAGGACTGTCACTTCTCTGTAAGTCATACTGGATGCATAAGAGACTTCCCCCTTCAACCTGTCCTGCTGACAGAAGGTCCTCTAGCTGTCAGTTAATGAGAGTGTGAAGCCCTCGGGAGAAAATGAAAGTGGAATGTTAAACACAAATCACTTTGTAAGTTTTCATAATGGAGGATTATAAAGGTTCACGTTATATATATATATATGTTAAAATGTGTGTAGAGTTTCATGGAGTCACACATTTCCAAGGGAGGGGGATTGAACACATAGACGGGTAAACTCATCTTCCACCTCGGCGCCGCCGAGAAGAGATTTCCTCTGTCTGCTTCTTATGAAATCAAATGGGGCAGCGTCTACTACAGTAGCCCCATGGCTTCTTTGGTGCTGACTGACAGTTCAAAGCTGACTTCTGACAGTCAACATTTAGGTATGTACCTAAATGTTGACTGTCAGAAGTGACAGCTGCTAAACACATGGTTTTTTTTTTTCCAGATCATATGGTTCGGCGTAGGGATACATAATTTGGTCTGGTAAATTTTCAAAGCCGTCAGCTGTCAGTCAGCACCAAAGAAGCCATTGGGCTACTGTACATTACAGCGCGCGGAAACGGCGGCTTGTGGAATTTCCGTGTCATAAGTCTTGAGGTTTCTAGAGCATATGTTTTGTTTGTTTTTTCCTTTCACCGCGTCTGTGTGTGTGCGGGAGTATAAGGAAAGACACCACGGTAGGAATGCGTTACCGTGTCATTCCAACATCTCTCGGATGCATTGGGTCTAGTGCCGGCATGCCTCTTGTTCCTTTGTGTTGTGAATTGTGATCCTTTTGTCTTCTATTCACACCGTACATTTTGGTAGCTAAAATGTACCTATTGACTGAGGTGGAATTCAACACAGCCGCCATCGAACAGCGCGATCTCATTGTACTTTTCCTTGTAAATTTAATTTAATTTAAAGTCGACTTTGGTGGTCTTGGGGTTAAAGTGCTTGCTCCAGGACCAGATGTTCGTGGATTCAAACCCAGCCGGGGTCGAAAGGATTTTTCTTGAGTGATAAAAATCCGTATCACGACTTCCTTCAGAGAGGAAGTAAATCCATCTGTCCCATGTTGATTGTGACATGTAAAAGAACCCTTGAAGGTATGTGAAAAATACCTCTCCCGACAAAAAATTGTAGGTTATTTCACTCTCGCGCATAGAAATTCTCGTTAGCTGATATAATCAGTCGGATCAGAAAGTGCCCGTTAAATACTTAAAATAAATAAATAATAAAGGAGAAAAGTGGTAAATAAAAGGCAAATGTTCACTATAACATTTTGGGCATACGACAACTTAACAAACAACTTTTTCATGAAATTTTTCAAATAAACAAAATAATCCTTCTGGATGGACAGTACTTCCCCAACTGAGGCGCGTTACACGGGCAGACCTCCAGAGGAAGACACATGGAATGTTCCACGGGGTGGTTTGGAGAGGAGTGGCGCACTCTAGTGGGCGATAACCTTAAGATTCCAACAAAGACCACTCTGTCATCATCGTATGGTCAGGTACACAGGCTCAAATCTCAGTTGGTTGTGTTGAGGGGTGGATTTTCCCCCCTCCAAAAAAAATTTTCTTTACAAATGTGGGTACATTTGCTTTAGGTTGTAGCTTTCTCATCCCTAGTTCATTAGTGTAAATATGTGGATAGCTAACGGGTCGTAGAACTGCCATTCTATATTAAAATTATTAAGATTTTAGATTTTCAAGTTGTAGCTGACTTCAAAGAGAGCCAAATACATTCTAAACCTACCCACACCGGTAATATGGTCTAAGGCATTAAGACCACAAACCTGGGCTGCCAAGCAATGGGAGGGTCAAGGATCACATCCCGGGAGGGTGCAGTGATGTTGATTTCCCCACATGCGACACACGCGCAACATATACTAGAAACGAGCCATCACCCTCCTGATATGATTGGGCTGACGATCATGGGAAAGATCGGGATTCCAATCCCAGTGAGGTGAATCAAAGTTGGTTTTCCCTAAATGATTTTCCACTCTCCCTCCACGCGAATTCGGGTATACCTGCTGTAAAATTCCAACTTCCTAGTCCCTAACAGATTAACGTGGTTTGTACATGTGCGTTTAACCCGAACGGGTAGTAAGACGCGTGATAGGGGGTGTTTGTAGGTGGGGGACATCAAGTTCTCTTGCGAATTAGCGCCACCAAGATCTGGTAGAGAGAGGGGGGGGAAGGGTGTATAGAATGAAGCAATTGTCTTAGCTGTGATCCTGCAGAGATGCCTTCAAACGAGACGTCACCCTTCTTGACGCAATAGTGAGCATTATTCGACAAGGACGATACTCACGAGGTACCTGTCAGCGGGGGAAAGGGGGAAGTGTTCCTTCACTCACTTTCACCTCCCCCTCCCTCCCTCCGGTCTATGTCACTCACGCTCGAACTCGATCATGCGTGTCCGGACATCCGTGCCTGGGAGAAGGTAAGTAAACTCTCCGGACCGTGACTGGAATGGTAACATCTTCCTCTAGACGAGAGTGATGGCTCTCTATTTCTCTCCCGTTCATACGTGGACAACATCTCGTACGACAATATGTCATCCGGCGAGAGGAAAGTGGAGAGAATCTTCCAGCCCGCCGCGGAGGACGGGGACTTAAGGAGGCGTTTTCCAAACCGTGCTTTGAGACAGAGGAATATAAAAGATACCAGGGGGTTCTGAAGTTCGACCGATTGTTTTATTTTCATGTGGACAGTTGGAAATATTACCGAGGTTTCTTTAACTGTAGTGGGTGACCTGGTGGTCTAGGGGTAAGGTGTCGGACTTCTGTGCTGAGGGTCCGGGGTTTAATCCTCGGTCCCGGCACAGATTTATCTGACTGCCAAACCCTTCCTTCACCTCTGAAAAGACGTGTATTAATCACAACTTGTGAATGTGTAGGAATGCCAGGCCTCCACCGTGGTTCGGATCCCACGCTAAACTGTAGGTCCTCCATTTCATCTCACAATCATCCTACCATTACACATTAGTGTAAGTGCGTCTAACCCGAACGGGTAGTAAGACGCGGTGCTAATAATAATAATAATAATAATAATAATAATAATAATAATAATAATTTAACTGTAGTCATGAGGGGCCGGATTGAGACATGAACCTTAGAGGCTAAACTGCTAAAGCCTGGGGACTCCACGAGCTGGAGGGACTCCGGAGATTCAATTATGAAAAGTTATTTCATCTATGAATACTGAATCAAAATATAGCTACCCAAGATATTTACACTCTCCGAAGCAAATGTTTGAATTTTAACTGTTTTTAGCGTTGTTAAAAAATCTTAATATTTTTTAAAATTCATATTTTCTTTTGAAAATATTACTGAGGGCCTCAAAATACCTGTAACCCAGGGACCTACTGCTCATGCATCCGGTAATGGGGCTTTTGACATGTGCTCTCAATGTCTACATCGGCAAACAAAATATATATTGTACACCCCTGAGGCCACTTACCCATTGGTAGAAACAAAACCAACATCGAACAAAATTGTTCGAAGAAGAATTTTATATTATTTTTAAATTGGAGCGTCTCCACATACAAAAACCTTGTTTGAAAAGCTGAATTCTTTTGCTTCTCGAACAATGGGGCAGCCTGGTTGACAAAAGTCCGGCGCTACAACGTTTGATGTAAAAGTTTGAAGAACAAAACACTCTGCGCATGCGCGATTTACCCAATTTTTCAACACTTGCGGAGAGTCCTGCAGTTCATCACAGCCTTGTGTTTGTGTTTTAAGCGTATATGTGATGTATATAATCATGACAGAAGAGACCAAAGTAGACTGTGAAATGATCATTGATTACGTACAGCAGTAGCGTGTTACCTGCGATAAATCTAAAACGGAGTACCATTACCACAATAGAGACTTAATTACTAAGACGTGGGATATAATTGTTGGAAAGGAAATTAAATCGTCATGTAAAATTCTTGTTTTATTAATATTGTAGGACATTTTGTTTTGTCTCTTGAATTTCTTGTTTTGCCTGATGATATCCCACAGCATCAAACACTTGTTCAAGGCAGTTGTCAGAAACAATTTGTTCCAAACTAATAGTTTCGACCTGTGGTTTAAGCGGGTTTAGCGGAGTTCAATAGAATCGTTCGTACTCTGTTCTCACCAAGTCCACTTTCTCCGAAGCGAGCCAATAAAATTAGTTCATCTGTGAAATCTTCTGTTGCAACCCACATAAATAAAAGTTTATCTTTTCCTAAAGAGAAAACTTAAATCCCTTAAAGTGTGCACAAATTTGGCATCGATTGAACTCCATCTTGAAGACAAAAAAAAAACGTACAAGAAGTTTTCCCTGTGAAGTTATTTTGTTTAGCACCGCACCTTACTACCCATTCGGGTTATACCCATAAATCACACTCGGATTTTAGGGAAAAGGAGGGCTGATCTAATAGGAAGTGTACCTGTATTAGCATGGAAGGGGGAGAATGTAAAACCAATCAGGAAAGACCCACCCTGATTACATCCGACCGGGATTCGAGCCCCGATACCCCCATGATAGGAAATACAGTATATTGTGATTCATCCCAATTGTATAACCAGAAGTGGGACTTTTCTTAGAAAGTGTAGTTTGGACTAAAAACAATCACAAAAATATGTATGCATTGAATTGTTTTGCGAATATATTTACATTTCTTATTTTAATAGCAACTACCGTATAAACACATGTAGCAAATATTTATATTCATCACTCGTATCTAGAATACATGACCTTCAAAGAGGAAAGACTTTTTTCCACTTTCCAATTAGTGTTGATAAAGGGGGTATGAACCTTTCTACCGAGATGCCGGGAAGTCTCCGCCATATGTTCAACCTCACATACGAAGCGCAGAGATCTCCTCCATATGTCCTCGTGGCTAATGAACAAAACAAGAAAGTGTGACGACTTGGTCAGAGAAACTTACGTAAAGACATAGCTCCCATTCACACTTAGTGCTACAAATACAGTACCTAGCCATCATTCACATCAAGTGCAGCAAATACAATGCCTAGCTTCCATTTCACACTAAGTGCCCCAAATACACTACCTAGCCACTATACATACCAAGTGCAACAAATACTGATCTAGCCATCATTCACATCAAGTGCAACAAATACATAACCTAGCCATTATTCACATTTAGTGCTACAAATACAGTACCTAGCTCCAATTCACATCAACTGCAAAAAATACAGTACCTATCCATCATTCACATCAACTGCAGCAAATACAGTACCTAGCCATTATTCACATTTAGTGCTACAAATACAGTACCTAGCTCCCATTCACATCAACTGCAAAAAATACAGTACCTATCCATCATTCACATCAACTGCAGCAAATACAGTACCTAGCCATCATTCACATCAAGTGCAACAAATACAGACCAAGCTTCCATTCACATCAACTGCAACAAATACAGTACCTATCCATCATTCACATCAACTGCAGCAAATACAATACCTAGCCATCATTCACATCAACTGCAGCAAATACAGTACCTAGCCTTCATTCACATCAAGTGCAGTAAATACAGTACCTATCCATCATTGACATCAACTGCAGCAAATACAGTACCTAGCCATCATTCACATCAACTACAACAAATACAGTACCTAGCCATTATTCACATTTAGTACTACAAATACAGTACCTAGCCATTATTCACATTTAGTGCTACCAATACAGTACCTAGCCATCATTCACATCAACTGCAACAAATACAGTACCTGTCCATCATTCACATCAACTGCAACAAATACACTATCTAGCCATTACTCACATTTAGTGCTACCAATACAGTACCTAGCCATTATTCACATTTAGTGCTACCAATACAGTACTTAGCTCCCATTCACATCAACTGCAACAAATACAGTACCTATCCATCATTCACATCAACTGCAGCAAATACAGTACCTAGCCATCATTCACATCAACTGCAGCAAATACAGTACCTAGCCATCATTCACATCAACTGCAACAAATACACTACCTAGCCATCATTCACATCAACTGCAGCAAATACAGTACCTAGCCATCATTCACATCAACTGCAACAAATACACTACCTATCCATAATTCACATCAACCCGGGGACCCCTTAGTTTGTAGACAGGTGTACTGACCACTACACCAAGGGGTCAGTTCCGGTTGGACTGAGATGTGCTCATAATTCGTTTATGTTTTAGTCCGGCCAGGCTTTCCAATAATTTAAACAAATGGGGGTAGGGTGGTAGGAGGTTAAAATACAGAGGAAAAGTAGGCCTACTAACATTTGCGTGAGAGAAAGTGGAAAGCCTCCAACATTACACCTGGCCGTAATTCGAAACACAAACGTACCCATCTTACAAGAATAAAATGACGCCTTTGTCATCGTGGCCCCCTTTTCGAAAAATAATGTCGGACTGTCGCAGCAGGCCTAGAGGATCTATTAGAGCTGGTCTGCTTATTCTTCCAGCTTGTCTGGTGGCGTCTGGTGGTGCGGCGGAGAAGAAGACGCCGGAGACTCTGATCGACGCCGCCGCTGCCGAGGGTGGCCCTAAGGAGCTGATCATGCTGGAGATCGAGCCCCTGGCTGTCCGGAGAGCCGACAAGCGCTCCCCGGACCCCACCCCGCAGTATGGCCCTCAGTCCGCCCAGGCAGTGTACGGCGCCTCCCCGGGACAGTTCCTGGTGAGATCCAGGGACCAAGGGGAGCCCGACGTACCCGCCGAGTATCTGGGACTCCTGCAGCAACTGGTGGCGCAGCAAGCGGCCCAGCAGGCGGCGCAGGGGCCTACCTCCGCCCCTAGTAGCACGCATGCGCCGCCCGTCATCCAGCAGCTGGTCATTGCCAGGTACAGGTTGTCAGCATCTTACACTCATTTAGAGATGTAGGTTACGTCTTACAAGATGGACCAGCCTGGAGGGAGAGTGGAAAACCAAGCAGGTGGATCTCATTGTGGGAAACTACCCCGGTTGTTTAATTTGCAGCAGCTCTGGTCAAATTGGGCACAACAGTCGAGCAGAGCTGCCCAGTCACATAATATAATATGATTGTCTTAGTACCAGGACTGACGGTCCTTGATCTGAACTATAAAACTAAGGATACAGGAAGAGGAGGTGTAAGTTCAAGGATCTTCATCTACACCCTCCTGAAGATATAGAGAATAAGGAAACACCCTTTAGCCTTGTGGTATTCAAACTTTTTTTTGTTCACATACTCCCAGATATATTTTCTCTTCAACTTTATACCCCCAAAGTAGTTGGTGAGTAATTAGGCCCTGTTGTATAGTGGTCAGTGCACCTGGGGTCCCGGGTTCGATTCCCGGCTGGTTCCACAGGTATTTGTTCCCGAAGAAGGAATTATCCCAGTATTCATCAGGGCTCAGTTAATTAGGTTTAAGATCACACCTTATTGGTGACCTGGTGGTCTAGGGGTAAGGTGTCAGACTTCTGTGCTGAGGGTCCGGGGTTCAATCCTCGGTCCCGGCACAGATTTATCTGATTGCCAAACCCTTCCTTCACCTCTGACAAGACGTGTATTAATCACAACTTGTGAATGTGAGGAATGACAGGCCTCTTCCGTGGTTCGGATCCCACGTTAAACTGTAGGTCCTCAATTTCATCTCACAATCACCCTACCGTTACACATTAGCGTAAGTGAGTAAAATCCGAACGGGTAATAAGACGCAGTGATAATAGTAATAATAATAATAATAATAATAATAATAATAGTAATAAAAATCATACCTTCATAATCACTATCATGACATCATCTCATTGCAGGTATGACGTGTAAACGACCTCCAAAGGTATACCCTGGGCAACGTTCTGTGCCACCAGTGCAGCTAAAAGTCTACACACACAGGAGACAAAACTATATAATATATATATATATATATATATATATATATATATATTTATATGCCAGTCGAATATGCTAAAAAAATTATAGTTTTTAACCATCGCGTCTTACTACCCGTTTGGTTTATACGCTTATGTGCTAATTAAGCAAACATTAGGGATTAGGAAGGTTTAATTTAGATGAAGTGTGACCAAATTTGCATGGAGAGAGAGAAAGTGGGAAACTATTTAGGAAAAACTACCCTCAGTGTACCCAACCGGGATCAAACCCCAGTCTCCCCATCTTCAGCAGTCTAGTCTATTGCGAGAGAAGCAAGTGTGACCATGCGGCCACCGGAGTGGGTGAAAATTTGCTCCGTAATTTAAGTTATACATATTCTATAATCTGTATCTATAGGAGGAAGATAATAAAAGTGGTGCTTCCAGATTACATGTGCTTAGGTTAGGGTCTGGTATAGCCAACTCTAAATTTTGCCTTCAATATTCACTTTTTTAATATGTATTTTTAAAATTATGTACCCCCTAAGATAACTTCAAGTACTCCAAGTTTAATACCACTGCCTTAGTGCACCTAATAGTAAACAAACCCCGGCCTTCCACGTCCAGGGTCCGCTACTCTAATATCTTCATAGGCTCACGAGGCTATTAACTTGTTACAGGGACCCGGAGCCAAGTGCAGTCCGATACAGCAGCCCCGTTGACCCCTCTCAGCTTCTGGCCCTGGAGGGGCTCTCTCCCACCCCAGCCCCAGCACCAACCCCAGCCCCCAGACGACCGCAACCCCCTTACGCGAGGCTTCAGCAACAACTGCAGCAGACCTACAGTGACCAGCGCACTCAGCAGCAGTTCCAAGCCCCGCGCAGGCCGCCTCCTCCCACACCCACTCCAGCCTCGGTGGCCTACGCGCAGCTCGCCCCCGCCTCGGCGCACAGACTGCACGAGTCGCGGCTCAGGGCATCCCTCGCCGGGGATAACCCCAATTACGCCTCGGAGGCCTTGGCCCAGCAGCAACTCCTGAGGATCCAGTCCACACCGACGCCCGCGCCGGAATACTATCAAGGAGGTGACGATGACGTGTTCCAACAACAGTTGACGAGGCTTGTAGCGCAGGCGCAGCAGGAGGCACAGCTGTCTCAGCAGCAAGAGGCACAGCTGTCTCAGCAACAAGAAGCACAGTTGTCTCAGCAACAAGAGGTACAGTTGTCTCAGCAACAAGATGCACAGCTGTCTCAGCAACAGGTAGCTCAGGACGAACAGTCTCAGCTCCAACAGCTGATCCAGACGCAGAGTGTCCGACCTCAGTCCTTCCCTCAACCTCGACCTCAACAGCCAACACCTCTACAACAGCAGCAATACCTCTCTAGCCCAACATCCTCAGCCCAGTACCAGCCCGTGTACGCCCAGCAGGAGGCCTCAGCGCCCACCGGCCGTCAGGCTGCTCCAACCGCGGCGCCCATCTACGTACCGTCCTACCCCGAACCCCAGCAGCAGCAGCAAAGCCCTCCAGCGCAATACCTCAGGGAGACGATCCACCCTCGGTCGAGACGCCCCCAACAGTCCGTCGTGCAGATACCTCGCCAACCCTCGCGGCAAGCCCTCGCTGAGAGTGACCCAGCCCTCTACCAAGCTCGCCAGCCTCAGAGGACGCAACAGCAGGATGACGACTTCCTCTCATCCCTTCTAGAGCAGCCCGGCAGAGGACTCTTCAACAAACCCTCGCAATCCACCCTGGACATCATCCAGTCCACTACCGCCCTCCCACCGTCGAGGTCTTCCATCTTCGTGTCGACAACGTCGAACCTCGAAGGACGCAAAAACTCAGGTGTGACCGTGGAAGAGGTTGGATCAGTTCCCCAGGACGAGGGGAAGGCCATTCCGGAGGTGCGTCTGCCCACTCCTCAAGGGCAGCGACCTCTGACTCAGAGCGAGTTCCAAGCACTCATATCTGCCGGGTTCAAAGTGTCCCCCATCGGACAAGAGACGGGCCCTCCATCCCCTGTAGCTTATACCCCCCAGGAGGCTTATGAGTCTCAATCTCCCGTCTCATTGAGATATCAACCACAGCCTCCTGCACCTCAAAGCTACCAACCACAGCCCCCTGCGCCCCAGAGCTACCAATCACAGCCCCCCGCACTGGATAACTATCAGCCACAGGCCCCAGCCTACTACCAGTCCTCTCCAAAGAGGCAGAGGTCATACTCGACGCCCGCACCTCCCCAGAGGAACGAGTTGACCTACGAGCAAAAGGCGCCCCAACAACAGGTGTACCAGGACGCCGATTACGACGTTCCATCAGCCTCCCCCGCTCAACTAGCCGTACCTCAAGGTCAGCAGGTGCAGCGTCTGTCCCCCATAGTGGTGCCTGATCAGCCGGAGCAAGGAGAGGCTTCGCCCCAAGATCAGCCAAGGAGGAGGCCCTCGGGGTCACGCAGGTCACAGTACTCGAGATCAAGGAGTTCGTACAGACCTCAGCGCCCTCAAGAGGTCAGTGGCGAGAACCAAGAGACGTACGTGACTTACGACGCCGTCCCGGAGTCTACCAACTACAGCGCCAGGGGCGTCAGACCAAGAGGACGTCGTCCGACGCCATCTTACGAGTCATCGTGAGGCGTCTCTTGAGTGCATGTTCGTGTTCTTTTGCCCATGTCTTGATCATCATCGAGTTGAGAAACGTTGGTGATATTCTTGTAAAGTTTTGGATGGATGGTTTATATATAGAAAAGACTACATATCTCCTATTAAAATATTTATTCTTCGATTATTGTAGATTTTGTTATCTTTATATTAAAGCAAAATAGTACATAAATACTTTCAAAGTACTTTATAATCGTTAAATGTATCAGGTACATACCCACCTATAAATGTTTGATAATTCGTCAGTAAAAGCTTTTTTAATTTTAACACCACTTCTTGCTACCCATTCGGTCTATACGCGTATGTACTAATTATTCTAATGGATTAGGGACGAGGAAGGTTGAATTTAGAGGAATTGTACCCGCATTTGGGTGGAGAGAGTTTTTGTAAACCATTTAAAAAACCACCTCAGTACACACGACTGGGATCAAACCACGATCTCCCCATCATCAGAAGTCTAGTTTATTGCAAGAGTAGCGCCTTAGATCATGCAGCCACCTATGCAGGTAAGAAGGTATTGATACGCTCTCTATTTTTGTGGATAAGTCTGTACATCAAATTCGAACATAATCTTGAATAAAGCGTTGTCTGGTGACGACAACAGAAGCAAGGGGTACAAATGTCCTTTTCTGAAAATAGTGTTCCCAACATTTGCGAGGAGAGGAAACGAGAAACCATTTTGGATTAAACATCCTCAGTACATCCAGCCGAGATTCGAACCCTTATCTGTCCATCATAGGCAAAGATGAGCTTGACTTTTATCACGGCCTTCTCTTGTAACAAGCCGGAGCTTTAGTTGTGGTAACTCCACTTGGTATGACGTCACGGGGCTACCAAGCATTCTGCTACGTCTCATGGAGAATAATGTGGCTGTATCCCTTTTTTTAAATTTTAAACCTTATTTGGTATTTTGAACGATATTGATTTTGAATTATGGTTGAGTAAAGTGGGTTCTACGTTTATAATTTAAATTAAAGTACTTTAAGGTGGAAAATACCCATGAATAAACATTATAAACTAATGTTTGGTAGCTATGGATGAGCTTCATTCACAAACATAATAATAGTTTATATTTTAAAAAAATAAGGCAAAAATAGTATTAAGTTTGAAGCCTAATAAAATTACATTTTTTTTAGCTTGTTAAGGTGTCCTAGGTTATATATACGTGATTATATATAGGTCTATATCATATATTTGAATTAAAAACCCCAAAACTTCGTGATGGTTGTTGAGACTAAACTACACCTTGTAAATTGTATGAGCAATAAAGTTGACTCGGGTAGTTTTTCGCCCTGGGAACTAGAACTAATTTAATAGGACGTGAGTGTTTGTAAAACACTTTGTGTGTAGAGGCTCCTGGGGGATTTTGAACAAAACTAAATAATAATAATATATATAATAATATATAAAACTAAATAATAATAATATATATAATAATAATTATTATTATTATCAACAAAAAGGCTATTTATTTCTTCACATTTATGAAAGAAAAGTCTTGATTTTGTGTTCACATTTTCAAATTCTGGTGATTTGAGTACTAGTTATTGTAGTAGTAATAATAATAATAATAATAATAATAATATATTATTATATAATAATAATACATAATATAATATATAATAATATTAATATTAGTACATATTATTATATAATAATATATATTATAATATATTATTATTATTATTATAATATATTATTATTATTATAATATATTATTATTATTATTACTACTACTACAATAGTACTCAAATCACCAGAATTTGAAAATGTGAACACAAAATCAAGACTTTTCTTTCATAAATGTGAAGAAATAAATAGCCTTTTTATTGACAGTTTAAAAAAAATCGTAAATAGCTATATTTATTACAGAGCTTGTATTTTTTATGGGCGTTATAAAAATAACTCATCCCTAGTAATAAATAAGGACTTCATCCATGTTACAGAAAAAATTACAGATAGTTTTATTTCCCCTTCGGACGTCATAAACAGGGCACGGATTTTGGTCACCTTAAAATAACAAAAAAATTACCTAAAAATTCTAAGATATAACTACAAATTTTCAAAAATATACCTAAAATTTGAAAAAAAAAACTCGTAATAAACGTACACGACTAAACCAAGCACACAGTTTACAAAATAAATGTAAACTAAATAATATTCACGCAGTGAAAAGCCTTTTAAAACTAAACTCTTGTATTCTGCTAAATTATTAGCCCCGCATCTTACTACCCGTTCGGGTTATACGCACTTACGCTAAATGTGTAATGGTAGGGTGATTGGGAGATGAAATGGAGGACCTACAGTTTAACGTGGGATCCGAACCACGGTGGAGGCCTGGATTTCCACACATTCACAAGTTGTGATTAATACACGTCTTGTCAGAGGTGAAGGAAGGGTTTGGCAATCAGATAAATCTGTGCCAGGACCGAGGATCGAACCCCGGACCCCCAGCACAGAAGTCTGACACCTTACCCCTAGACCACCAGGTCACCAATTCTGCTAAATATAACAATTATTTGTAAATATCTGTTTCAGAAGTAATAGCTACCCTCTCTTAACGCAACCCCCTCCAACCTAATTTCAGTTTCAACAGGAATGTTTATTTTACAACAAGACAAACAAAGAGGACACAAAGTTAATTGACTACATTATACGGAGTGTTCGAAAACTCACAGCGCGAACTGCACATATAGCTTGTTTGAACCAAAATTAATACTCTTAGAGTAAATATTTATCTAATCGTCCCTAAAGGCTATGAATATGAATCAAGGATTATTGTAATTGTATTTTTTTCTTATTAAAAAGTCTAATTTATTTACATTTTAAGATTTTTAAAATTAATCTGGGCTTAATCTCCTATAAATTTATTATATTTATTTTGATCAAGTGTTTAGCTGTTATTAGATATACATACAGCCATTAATTTAAAAATTAAGTATCCAGCAAACAGGGCTATCTATGTTTACAACTCACAAGTTGTACAATAAAAATGGCTGACACAGGACGTGTCGTGACGTGATATGTTGTATACAAAAAGTTATACAAAGCAGATATTGTACATTCTTGTAACGACAACATCTTGTACAAAAGTTGTTTCTTGTGTACCAGGCTTAAGATAGGTTATTTTAGTTCTGATTACCTTTTCAAGTTCTAATTTCCTTTTAAACGTTTCTCGTTACGACACTGCGTGTTGCGTTATTTCCGTTCATTATTTCCATCACTTACAGGTACAGTCAGTTACACAAAATAAATGAGTCTTCTAATAAAATATACAGCTTATAAGGTGTATTTTGGCCCACATTGAAGGTTGAATGGTCTAAGGCGTCACTCTGGTGATATACTGGACCACCGATAATGGGGAGATTGGGGTTAGAATCCCAATTGGATGTACTTGAAGTGTTTTTCTACGTGGTTCACAACTTTTCCTCCAAGAAAATTAGGTTGCATAGTCTCTAAATGGTTCCTACCGTCTCCCTAACCCATGTAAACACGCGGACAGCCTGAAAGGGTAGTAAGAGTCTGACAAACCACACAGGACGAGACTGACTCCTTTATCCACTCACCTATCAGTGTATTTTTTTAAAATAGTATTAATCCTGAATCTCTCAAATTCAACGAACAAATAAAAACTAAAACCAAACTTGGTGTGTTTAGAATTTACTGACGTGAATGTGGTCACGTGGTCTGAGACGTCAGGCCTACAATGGACTGAACTGTCGTTTGGGAGAGGGGGTTGAGGAGGTCATGGTCGACTGTGTGCACTGGAGAAGGGAGGTTAACATGTGGTTTCTGCTACTTACCTTCCTCTCTAGACGAGTGTTTACCAAACTCTCACCAGTCGTGTACCCTTTTCAGGGACATGTCCTAACCAACCCCCATCTCTCCCCCTACCCCCCACACACAAGGGCACCCATGTGGGTTTTCCAAATGGGGGGTGGATTGAAGTCCCATATGTCGGGAGTTTGGCACCCCCTCCCCCTCCTGGAGAGAAAATTCCAGGAATCTAACCTTGTGGGATGGAGTTCTAGCGCATCTAAACATAACTCTGAATTATTAAGAGCTTCAAGAGCCAATTTTTGCACAAAAAAAGTTTCTGATAAATTTATAAAAAAAAAATTAGTTGTAACTGAATATATTGAAAATAAAACTTACATTTTTAACACAACTGGACAGAACAAAATTAAAAGAACACTGTTGAAGAGGGAATGGGAGTAAATCTATATTTTGTAATGTCTCTGTAAGTTGTTGATAGCAAATTGCAGCCAAATCACAAATATACATTTTTATATTTTCATATAAATTTAAAAAAAATATATTCCAGAAAGATAAGGGGGAGCCGAAGCCGCCCTCTTATTACCCTTTATGGGCGTCCATTCCCCCACACACGGCCTTACCTTATTATTCTCGAAAGTATCTCCTCCAAAAGGGTTAGTATCTCCTAAAAACAGCCCACTCCTTTTTGAGGGGGTTGAAAGTTCGACTTCCAGATCTTCATAAAACAAAAGTAAACAAATACCATTTATTTTATAAAGTAAAAACGGTCATTACAAAATAATGTTAATACAATTCCTGTGGTAGCTAAACAAACCTGTGACAGGAAAATAGGACCATGACATATTGTCAACATCTGCGTTAATTTGTTTGTCAGACTTAATATCATCATCATCATCATCATCATCTCATCAATCTTACAATTGGTTTGCTGCAGCTCTCCTCTTTTGCCTATCCTGAACCAAATGTTTACACCTTTTTACCTCCTTCTACCAACATCGTTCCCTATCTGATTATATTTTCCAGTTTTGTTCTCCCTGTTGAATTTCTCCCTTACACATCCCCTTCTATAATTATATTCGTGTCTACCTCGGTAGTCTTGGGGGTAAAGTGATCGCCTCAGGACCCGATGATCATGTGTTAAAACCCAACCGGGGTCAACGGATTTTTCCTGAACGATAACAATCCGTAGCACAACTTCCTTCGGAGGGGAAGTAAAGCTGTCGGTCCCATGTCGGTTGTGGCAGGTGAAAAAAATACCCTGGAAGGTATGTGAAAATATGTTTCCAGGTAAAATTGGTAGGACCTTTCACTCTCGCTCATAGAAACCTCTCGTGTGCTGATATAATCAGTCGGTTCAGTAAGTGCACGTTTATTACCTCAAATAAACCAAAACTATCCAGTCACAATATCATGTGTTTCAGTGTACAACCTACCATGTTAAATTTCTTTGTTGCACACCATTACCATAAAACATATAAATAATTAACTCTGTTATAAATTCTCGTATCACATTCTTACAAACACTACCATGGACTATATACACCAAACCGTTATATAAACCATATGTCGATACGTAAATATTACATAAAAAGGGTCCGTCTACCTGTCGACAACATAACCAACGGTTTGTACTAAGCAATTATATTTTTTCTGCCCCTCCACTAATTGCTGGTACTCAAAAGTAGGTTCTGCTTGTGTAATTTACTCCAGTTTATAAATTAGAGTCTATTGGTCATAGGATTGGTGGTAACTAGCAGCTGACAGAAGATGTAAAACCAGTTCAAAGAAAAAATAATTAAAAAACAATTGTTTGTTGTGAAAGTTTTGACTGCTAAACGTGACTACAGTTGAATACATGTTCTTACAGATCATATGATTTGGCGAATGGCTACATAAAATTAGATCTGGTTACCACCAATCTTATGGCGAATGGACTGTACCAACAGTTTTCACAGACGGAACTTTCAGAAACGCAAGGCTACCAATTACCTAGATGTATGAGGTATCTGCAAACAATTTAATTATGTTTGAAAATGTAAGGCTTGGTTTTTATTTGTTT
Source organism: Timema podura (assembly GCA_033556935.1). NCBI lineage: Eukaryota > Metazoa > Arthropoda > Insecta > Phasmatodea > Timematidae > Timema > Timema podura. Next base: position 9,188,195 of record JAVRXN010000004.1, on the reverse strand, counting down.
ACAACGTCCTTGGAAATATTAATATTTAATTATTACTTTTTAAGGCCCTTGGCGCTGTCAAGTGCAAGTCTAAAACCTATTTTGTGGGGTGGTGGGTGGAGGGGGAAAGGCTGGGAAAGGGTGTGGCTTCACAACTAACCAAAGTATCCTTCCGCGACAACAAGAACAGATGGATCACGGAAACCGTAGATGTCGCTAGCTAACGGACAGGACTTGTGGAAAAATCATACGTTTGGAAATATCAGTTTTCTCGAGAACGAGTGAAATTTTTATGTTAATATTTTCAACATCCCTTCTAAGATAATGTATCGATGTTTATTAATCGTTATATTTTCTTATTTTTTGTTACTAAGCCGGCAGTTTTCTATCGAAAAATGTCAATTTTATCTATATTACTGTTAAGATTATAGAGGAAGTGTGTATATAAAAAGTATAGCTTAATCAATATGATTCTAATCTTGAACAAACCGTTTCCAAAAAGAAAATTACAAAACAATAAAAATTCTTGAAGATAACCGTTTGTTCACATGGCTCTACATTTCCATACCAAATGAAAAGGGTCAATCGCCTTAAACGTAAACAATAAAAAACCTGATTTTTATTGGATTCACACATTCAACCACCAACGATGATTGAGAGTTGCTAAAATTTGGCATTGTATCAACAAGTTTTATTTGACCTATTGACTAAAAAAAATTATCAAAAACTTTCAATAAAACTTCCTCGTGGATTACTGTACACGTTATTTTCACATTAGTCGTTTAAACGCGTCTTACTACCCGTTCAAGTTATACGCATATATATTAATTACTCTAATGGGCCAGGGAGGAGGAAGGAAGAATTTTAGAGGTGATCTGCCCGAATGTTTTATAAGAGGAGAGTGGGGAACCCTTTAGGAGAAAAACACTCTAAGTTTGCTCAACCAGGATTCGAACCTCGATCTCCCAGTCATCAGCAGGCCAGTCTAACAAGAGAGTGACTCCTTAGACTGTTCGATCACTGAAGCGGGTTCATCAATAATCGAACGGACTAAGAATATGAATACAATTTGTAATATTTTCATTTACTCCACTGTGGCAAAAATAATTTCTAGTTTTCAAATAATGGCTTTCTATGAAAATCAGACTGTACTAATATTTAAAAATGAGTTGATGTCTGCCTGTCACTCTTTCACGCAAAAAACCACTAGAGAGAATGTGTTTAAATTTCGAATGGACATATATCGGATGATCGGTTAACATATAGGTTGATTAAAATGTACGTCCGCCATTTTGTTTCAAGATTACGGTGACGGTAGATAGAAAGGTAACGAAGGTATCAGCGTTCGAATCCCGGTCGGTTGTATTGAGGTTCTTACCTTAATGCCATTACATTCATTCTCAAATTCCACCTTAATTATCTCTATTTTATCAGCTAATTAATGTATGCTTATAACCTAAATGAGAGACGTGGTAGAAAAAATTCATAGGAAGGACAGTTAGAAAAACTACTAGATCTATTATTTATTCATACGTCAAATCGTGTAATCTACAAATGTCCCTTTCGATGGGTATTTTCAATTAGCAGTTTCTGTAAATAGCATGCTTTTTCTGAACCAACTGATTATATCAGCACATTACTTATAAACTAACTTAATAATAGAACAGACACAACATCCAGTTATTTCATAAACTATAATATTTTCTGTTATTCTGAGAATCGAACCTTGAACCCTTATCTGAATAGGGAGACACCCTACTGGCCGAGCTAGAACGTTTTATAATATTCTTTATAAAATAACAATAATAGAGTAACACCTGATCCATTTTGTTACTAATTATTTTTGTGGGGTAGTAGGACGAGGTGCCAGAAAAAAGACACTTCCTAAGAAAATTGTACAGTAGATGGTATTCCGATAGCTCTTCCCCCTCTTTTCTCCAGACTAGCGCCACATTACTGGTTTAAATCCCGGCAAAGGTTGACGTAATACTCCTTCAATGACATAACTCATGTAGTCCTGTGGGGGTTACCGAGTTCACAATGATTATCTCTGTTAGTCATCGCTTGTCGAATAGATACAATACGACCCAGACAAGTTGAGTGACAGACTCCACTAGGAACCTAAGAATGTTCCATTGATGTTCCATTAACTGACATGCCTCCCTTACCCCCAGGCTATATGACAGATGAGTGGCTGTTCCATTAACTGACTTGCCTCCCTTACCCCCAGACTATAGGACAGTTGAGTGGCTGTTCCATTAACTAACTTGCCTTTTTTACCCCCACCCCAGGCTTTATGACAGTTGAATGGCTGTTCCATTAACTGACGTGCCTCCCTTAGCCCCAGGCTCTATGACAGTTGAGTGGATGTTCCATTAACTGACGTGCCTCCCTTACCCCCAGACTATATACATTGAGTGGCTGTTCCATTAACTGACGTGCCTCCATTAGCCCCAGTCTCTACGACAGTTGAGTGGCTGTTCCATTAACTGACTGCCTCCCTTAGCCCCAGGCTTACGACAGTTGAATGGCTATTCCATTAACGACGTGCCTCCCTTAGCCTAGCCTATGACAGTTGATGGCTGTTCCATTAGCTGACGTGCCTCCCTTAGCCCCAGGCTCTATGACAGTTGAGTGGCTGTTCCATTAACTGCGTGCCTCCCTTAACCCCAGGCTCTATGACAGTTGAGTGGATGTTTCATTAACTGACGTGCCTCCCTTAGCTCCAGGCTCTATGACAGTTGAGTGGCTGTTCCATTAGCTGACGTGCCTCCCTTAGCTCCAGGCTCTATGACAGTTGAGTGGATGTTCCATTAACTGACTTGCCTCCCTTACCCCCAGCTATATGACAGTTGAGTGGCTTTTCCATTAACTGACGTGCCTCCCTTAGCCCCAGGCTCTATGACAGTTGAGTGGCTGTTCAATTAACTGACGTGCCCCCCTTACTGTATTCAATCTAAACATTGTTAGTGTGCGTGGTTGGTGTGCCACCCCTAAAATCCTTTCCCTCTCTCTGTTGTCTTCAACGTCTCAACCAACCTTGGAACGGAGTATAGTTCCGGCATTGGTAGTAGCCGTGTCCTGAAGCTAGCTCTCAACCAACCTTGGAACGGAGTATAGTTCCGGCATTGGTAGTAGCCGTGTCCTGAAGCTCGCTCTCAACAACCTTGACGAGTATAGTTCCAGCATTGTAGTAGCGTGTCCTGAGCTAGCACTCAACCTAGCTGTACCATGTTACGCGTGAAAGGCGGAGGGAATTGCCCCGTGGAACATATTATTTTAGTTCCAATCGGTGTGGCTGGTCTGGGATATCAATATTTCATGGCGTGGTCCAACATGTAATGAAGGGGGAGTCGCTGCTGACATTACCAGCTAGGGGCCGGGAAGGTTGAACACGCTCTAATAAACCTTCATAATAATCATAGTCATCAGAAGTGCTTAAGTGATTTTTTTAAGACTAAATAAACTTTTATTGTATCCTACGATTTGTTAAAAATCCCGATATTACTATCCTCATTGATGAGAAATTTAAGACAGAGGAACTGCACCAGATCTAAGCTGGCCAAGCCTAACAATTCAGCTCATGCTCATTGATCTAAAAGTCTATGAGTTCAATTACAGACATGAGTCAAACTTAATTTAGTTTTTTTTTTTACTAAACCTTGGTGACTTCTGGGAACTTAGGGACTTGTCTTGGAACTGTATTACTTGTCATATTTAGGAACTTGATGGGCTGGAGGATATCACAAAAACTCTAGAGGAATCCTTGCTTTTATTTTTTTTAAACTGCCATGTCCTTTTGGTTTTACCTTCACTGTTCTCTTTTATTCATTCCTTATTCTCGCATTTCTTTGCTTACTCATATGAGTTTATGTGTTTTTATTAATTAGTTCTTGGGCGTAATTATGGTCTGCTTCAAGGAAGTTTTATAGCTTTACTATTTACTCTTGTTATTGACGACTATTGTGACGGCTTGCCATAATATCCTGGTATAATGATAATATAATAACTATATGGAGTTGGGCTGTTGTGTTGACATTACAGTTAGTCCAGGATTGAGTTACTAATCTCAACACACCAAATCACTGTGCGTACAAAGAGAAAAATAAAAGAAGTTAGTCAAACTAAACGTATGTCCAGTATCTGGTGTCTTTTTACAAATATTTCTTAGGCATAACCTTGAAATAAATAAAACTTTGAAACAGTATTATTATAGTTGCAATTATAGCCACTTTTAAACCCATATTTAACGGAGATTATGTTTACTTACATCATGATTATACCGGGGAAATCCGAACAAGTGTTACTTTAAGTTTGATCCTCTGGTTTACCCCTTGTTTGATGCTTCCCGCAGTGACCTGCTGGTCGGCTAATTGTAGGTGAGATCTTACGATATGCCTGGACCATTGTTAATTTAAAACTGTTGCGATATTTGAGGTGTCGAGCATGAAAAATATAATCTACCGTAGTCACGTGAGTTGGTCCTATTAAAACGACACGATAAATTAAAAACGCCTTAAACCTAATCTAAATATATTATCAAAGTGAGCTAATCAATGCAATCTCCACGATTAAGCTGAACTGGAAGGAAACTTGTGTTGTTAAGGTTATCAAAACAGCAACAAAACATTTCTATCCAAAATAAAGAATATATTGCTTGGATGGAATCATTTCTTTAATATTACTGCACTTGATGATATCAACAGTACTTGATATCTGTCATAAGCATGGCGGGCCTTTTTTTTTTTTAACAGGACTTTTTCTCTCTTAATTTAAAATGTTTTTTTCATCAAATTTCACTCACTATACCATGACAGATTTTCAAGAACTGTTAATATCCTCATGTGTAGAAAATTAAACTAAACGTGTCTGATGGAACAATATTTTATTTATTTTTGCCCAAAAGTTATTTTTTTATTATATCTGTGAAAATACCTCAATCCGCGTCACCTTTCATCTCACCTTATATATATATATATATATATATATGTTCCTAATTTGTTGAATGAATAAATATAAGCGCTGCGCTAATGCAATCAACACTTTGGAAGTAATGGTAGATTATATATATATATAAATCTCACCAGTTACTTCCAAAGTGTTGATTGCATTAGCACAGCGCTTATATTCATTAATTCAACAAATTAGGAACATTTATGAACGTACATTATCTTATTACATCCAAATAAAAGAGACTTTCTTTAGCCTGTTGCAACAGGTAAACTGTTTTTTAATCACTATTCCACACAAATATATATATTTGTGTGGAATGTGATTAAAAAACGTTAAATTGTTGCAACAGGCTAAAAAAAGTCTCTTTTATTTAGATGCAATAAGATAATGTACGTTCATAAATGTTCCTAATTTGTTGAATAATGAATATAAGCGCTGTGCTAATGCAATCAACACTTTGTAAGTAACTGTTGAGGTTCTTGTCTGCAAAGCACTGGGGGATATATCAGATAACTCCTGTGATAGAGGGCTAGGAGTTATGGGGGAGGGAGGGTGGTCCCGCCCAAATTGCTGTCCTTCACCCGTCGTAAATCAACCGACCAAGATCGTGCTCACACCGGGCCGTGACGATGCGGATTATTGAGCCTAATCTGTAGCCAGGATCAGAACAAGGCTCTGTCTGGTTTCGGAGGTGATTAGATTGACTTAGTAAGCTCGAACTATAAAAACCGTTTCAGTGGCCGAACGGTGCAAGGCGTAACTCTTGAAATACTGGACTGCCGATGAGGGGATACCTAGGTACATTTCCTCCAAATTTAACCCTCCTCATCCTAAAACATTATCATAGCTAGCAGGCCTACATATGCGTACAACCCGAACAGGAAGTAAGCCGCAGTGACATGGACCGAAGATACTGCCATAACTAGTTTTTAATTCAAAAATATCCGAAGAGGAAGCCACAATTTTCGGAAAAATTCCATTTATTTTGACAGCAGTGTTTAGAGTTCTTAAAAAAAAAGTATTTTATTTTTATTTTATTTATTAAATAAAAGCATCTACTTAGAGGCTTATCAAATCAAAATGGAAATGAAATATGTAGGGAAAATACCACAATGAAGGTCAATGAAGAGATGGGAGGAGCAGATAACATAAAGTGTGCAAACGAGAGGAGAAGAATGGAAGAATTAAAGGAGGAAGAATGAGGAAAGGAGAGATGAAGATGGAGGCATTTTACTAAACTGACCTGGCCACAGGCTGGAAAGAGATGATGATAGCTACCAAATCAAAGTTTAAAATATGTTAATAGTGAAGCTGCAATCTTGATAACCAACGTAAGTTAAGATAACAGTCCCGATGTCATAAAAAAATTTCTTGTTTTTGATAAAAGTTATTGAGCTGCAAATTTGTAGAAAAATCACGAAAAGTCCTAAATTTAGCCGGGATCTACCGAAAAACCTGTGACTTGGACAAGAAAGAGATTTTACTTTGGGGATTATTAGTTTGGCTAAGACTAGTATTTTTTTTTACTATCAAGTTTATTAAGAAGAAACGAATACAATTATTTTAATCTTGTAATCTAGGTCAATTTATATTTCAGAGTATTTTGATATATTCAACCTCGGTTGTCTTTTGGTAAAGTGCTAGCTGCCTCAGGACCCGATATTCGTGGGTTCAAACCCATCTGGGGCTGATGGATTTATCTTGAGCGATAAAAATCCGTACGTAGCACAACCTTCTTCGGAGGGGAAGTAAAGCCGTCGGTCCCATGTCAATTGTGGCTTTGTAAAAGAACCTTGGAAGATATGTGAAAATACCTTTCCCGGCAAAATTGGTAGGGATTTTCACTCTCGCTCATAGAAAGTCTCGTGTGTTGTTGATTTATAAAGTGTACGTTAAATACCCCAAACAAATAAATAAAATTAATATTTAAAAATATAATCAAACGGATAATACGCAATTCCTGAAATGGAAGAACTCAGGAATATTAAAATATGTCAACCAGATCAGTTTCGACGAGTTTATGTGTTTACCAAGTTTGATTTTAATAAAAAGTTCATTAGTTTAAAAGCTGCACTGTAGCCAACTTGTAGCTACAACTGATTGAACATTCTTCCTGTCACTCACGAGCATAACAATAGATCCCCTTCTATCTGAAAGTAAAACTCCTACATCGTGAAACAAAAGTGAATTTTCCTAGTATCATGTAACAGAGTGGATTGCTTTCATCGGACAGTTACCGAACAATTTAATAGCAATACAAATATCCATTATTTAATAAATACAAGGCAACATAAACAATTGTGGTGATTATAGAAATTCTCTAGTCAACAAAGTTATCTAGTACCAACTTATATAATGGCTGTGTGATATAATAACTGACTAATTTATACTGAACCATATTTTCACAGAAGTTTCTTAAATTACTTTTACCTCCCCATTCACTAATTGGCATCGACCTCCATGTAATTACATCAGGAATGCAGCTCCCAATCTAATGGAGAGTAATTGTTTAGTTCAGGGATTGGATTATTGGATGACTAAACTTTTTATTACAGTCCAATCTTCATAAGAAGGGCCTTTAAGAAAATACAAACATTCTGTGGAGGCCAATCGACAACATTCTGCTATATTATTATTGTTATTATTTTATATGTATTGACAATATCTAATAAAAGTGACCATGGCTTGACGTATGAACATGTGAAAGTTGATATAGCTGTCAGATAAGGTCCTTAAAATAAAATTTTACTATAAAACCAAGGAACGACAATATCGTCCGAGACATATCCATTTATGGAACCATCTCTATAGCCGAGTGGTCAGGTTAGCTGACTGGAGGGCACACGGTAACGTACTTTCTTTATCACCGCGTATTACTACCTGTTCCATTTATACGAATATATAATCAATCTAATGGTGTAGCAAAGGGGAAGGAAACATTTTAGATGTAATCTACTAGCATTTGTGTTGAAGGAGACTATAAATACAATTATGGAAAAAAAAAAGCCTTTGTACACCCTACTGGGATTCGAACCCCAATCACCCCGTCATCAGCAGTTCAGTATATTGCGAGAGTGACGCGTTAGAGACTTGTGGTATTATTGTATTCCTGATTTCAGGGAGATCGGGGGTTCTAATCCCAGTCGGGTGTACTGAGGCATTATTTCCTGAATGGTTATCCACTCTCCCTCAACGCAAATGCGGGTACGCTTCATCTATATTCAACCCTCCTCCCGCTTAGCTCACTATTGTAATTATTACATGACATGAACAAGTAGTAAGGCGCGGTGCTAAAGGAAATATACAACCGAGTACAATCCGGGAGGGTAACTTACTAAGAGGGGAGGATTTGTTTCTATTGGGCCGACCTTCCATGGCCCTGTAACATACCAAGTGAGTTTTCCTCCACGTCTCTTATCAAGGCCTTAACATACCAAGTGAGTGTTCCTCCACGTCTCTATCAAGGCTGTAACATACCAATGAGTGTCCCCAGCTCTATCAAGACCTGTAACATACCAAGTGAGTGTTCCTCCACGTCATTATCAGCTGTAACATACCAATGAGTGTTCCACTCTATTATCAAGCTGTAACCCAGCCATGAAATCCTCAGCTCTTATCAAGCCTTAAATACAAATGAGTGTTCTCATCCTATAGCTTAATCATGTCCTAAACTATTGACACATTAACGCCGTGCGTTGTCTCATTGATCGCAACCAGACAATCTGCAAACAAGAACCAGCCCCAAGCAGTCATTAAATAATAAGTTACCTTCAGTGTTTTAAATAGGATTGGGGTGGGGGGTTGAGGAGGGTACCGCCTCCCAGAGCTGTGCCGCGGGTTGAGGACTCACACGGCGGAGTTTTAAAACCGGCCCGTACAACTAACTGTTGAACAATTACTGGGGAATTTTCTTGATCTAGAGGATTGCGTTTAAATTATTATTATTATTATTTATTATATTATTATTATTATTATTATTATTATTATTATTATTATTATTATTATTATTATTATTATTATTATTATATAAGGGGAATTCAAGTGGTAATTTCTGAACCATATGGTTGTCTCAACACATGAATTACAAACTAAATTATTTGTAGAAAAGACACAACAAAAATTCTCAGCTACTAGGGCATTTTCTAGGGCTTTGTTGGTATTTATATTATTACAACTATTATTATTATTATCATCATCATCGAATAAGTGTAGTGGAGGTAATGTTTTAACTCGACCATATGGTATTTCACCTGTAAGTCTGTTTGGTCCACGATTACTTCCAAATTGGTGAAGCAATTCTAACGAAATTTGGCAGGGACATTGTTTGAATCCAGGACGGACCACGTATACAAATATGTTTTGTGTTATTTACATATTACATACGTCTTAACCCGCGTGAGAATTGGTAATTCTCTTAAAGTGTTCTGTTAAATATACTATTCATTTGTTTTTGTGTCTAGCTTGATCACCAAGGAGAAAGTGTAGTATAACATCTCAACTTGAAATCCAAGCAGAGTTCTAAGATAACGATACTAACACTGGTCACTTAGCTCGTTTGTTTTTTAAGTCATTCTAACAAAATGTGGATTTGTGATAAACAAAAATTAAATAAATAAATTAATCAAACTAATATTTTTAAAAAATAGGTAAATTGACAGCAACCAACACTGTTTCTAATGAGTAACCACACTAAAAAGATCTGGGGCTTTGTATGATGGGAGGGGTTGCAGTCTGCACCTGGCCTAAGACGTTCCAAAGCTACGTGCCTACTGCGTCCACCGTAGCCCCCTCCCCTGTGGTTGAAAACACAAGTTCGGACAAGTTCCAAGGATTGAGAGCAAAGAAACTAGTTATATTATATCACAGCCCACCTCTTTACTTGTCATACACCTGAGAGATAATGGGACTGTAAGCCGTTCGGTTGATGTCTTCGGCGAAACTCCGTGACTCGAGAATAGCCCGAAAACAAACCAGCGAGGAGTGCAATTAGGCTCCGTTGGGCAATGAGCCCGGCTCCAGCGCACAACGTCTGCGTGTGATTATACTTTGAAGATTGGTGACTGTATGGTCAATCGAACCTTTAAGTGGACACTTTCAGACCTCAATCTCGTCTTGTCTGGTTGGGCGATGACTGAAAGGTCAGGGATGATAATCTCTAACAGGCCTACCTAGATGTTCCCCCCCCCCTTAATGAAATGTTAGAGCGAATATGCATAACTCAGATTGTAAAATGAGGCAGTTTTAAACTGGACTTTTTTTTAAAACACTGCGTCTTACTACCTGTTCAGGTTATACGCACATATGATAGTTACTCTTATAAGGTAGAGATGAGGAAGGAAGCATTTTAGAGGTAATTGCGTGGAGGAAGAATGAGAAACCATCTAGGAAAACCACCCTCAGTTGATGCCTTAGACCGTTCGGCCACTGAAGCGGGTTTGAATTTATTCACCATATAAAACAAATTTCTTCCTCATAGCGCCCACATATTTTCACCTTGACCTTTGACCTGCTATATAGCTTGACGTTCCCTTGCGGACACATCCAAGGACTTCAAGATGAAATCTAGAAGGGAGGGTAGTGGTTATACGTTGTTGACAATAATCAGGAAGTACCAAGCGCTAACGGCACAAAAATTCATATAAAGGTCGAGTAAATACATATAAATTAGAAACTAATTAGGTATAGCTCAATTTTCATAGGAAGGACCTTCTTTGACAGCTAGTAAAGCTACTAGATCTATTCTCCTTTGCTCATACGTTAAGTCATGTAATCTGCAGCTGTCACTTTTGATGGATATTATCAACACACATAAAATAACAAGCATAATATAGTAAAATGTTATCAACGTTGATCACAAAGAAATATGTTTGAATTCTCTAAAATACTCTTTCTGTGAAAATTGGACTGTGTGTGCATTATTAGGGAAGTTGTGACTAAATTTTTTTTTTTAAATTAGTCGTTTTGAAAACCTCTCAGTAATGACAAGTCACTGTGGTCACTGTGTCATTTTTGCTTACCACCCGCCCAGGCTATGATAAAGGGAGAAACGAGGAATTTATATTAAATTCTCCTGCATTGTTGTGAAAGGAGAGTAGGAAACCATTTAGTTACCAAAAACCTTAACACACCCAGATAGGATTCAAACACCAAACTCTCCGTCACCGGTAAGCCAGAGCAGACGAAACTTACGCCTTAGTTATCATGTCCACCGCTGTGAGCATGTCCATATTTAAGTATAATCAGGTTCACATTGTCAGTCCGACACCTTAGCTCAGTCGGTAGCTTATTTCTCTACTGAGCTAAGGGTCCCGGGCTTGATTCCCGACACAGCCTAAAAATTGATAATTGGTGAAATGTGGGTTCACCTTTTCACAGTGATGAATTAACGGCGGTTGTGTCTGTTCTAGATATAAGTTAGGTTATAAGGCACATGACAGGCCTAGCAAGCCGGTAGGGGAAAATATATGGATTGAATAAAAAACGGACTACAGCCTGTAAACAGTAATGGATGTAAAAAGGTTAACATTGGCTCAAAACCATGCACTATAATAATGAGCCAGGATTTCTAATTTTCTCGCTCGTTTTCCATGTCAAATACCATTCCATCATAATCATTGAATGTGATAAAATCGCTAAGTAATGGTTAAGTGGTAACCCCCTCCCCCCCGCGGGTCGTAGAGACCCCTCATTAGAGACCAGCAGATCTCTTAATGGAGCTCACACCTCAAGACAACATCTGGAGTAACCCGTAGAAAGACGCAGTCACAAACATTGCCAAACAAACAGCCTTGGATGTGCCCTAAATACGACACCTTTTTTATTAATCTTCGGGCTGAAACTCGCTACTCCAGTTAGCCATCGTGTGTGGAGGTCTAAAACACACACACACACACACACACACATGCTCATTTGCCTGGTGATATATGAAGACTCTGTGACGTTGGTGTATACTCTGTGACAAAAAATACTAGGTACATTTATATAAGTGTTCGTTCCATTGCAGCATGAATAATTAATCAGAGGGACAACTTAACTTCCACCTTCATAAACTACTGTTGATAATTTATTCCATTGCAACATGAATAATAATCAGGATGACAACTTAACTTCTTCCTACATCAACTACTGTTAGTAATTTATTCCATTGCAACATGAATAATCAGGATGACAACTTAACTTCCTCCTACATCAACTACTGTTAGTAATTTATTCCATTGCAACATGAATAATCAGGATGACAACTTAACTTCCTCCTACATCAACTACTGTTAGTAATTTATTCCATTGCAACATGAATAATCAGGATGACAACTTAACTTCCTCCTACATCAACTACTGTTAGTAATTTATTCCATTGCAACATGAATAATCAGGATGACAACTTAACTTCCTCCTACATCAACTACTGTTAGTAATTTATTCCATTGCAATATGAATAATCAAAGGAACAACTTAACTTCCTACCAGGTGACCTGGTGGTCTAGGGGTAAGGGTTCGGACTTCTGTGCTGGTGGTCCGTGGTTCAATCCTCGGTCCCGGCACAGATTTATCTGATTGCCAAACCCTTCCTTCACCTCTGACAAGACGTGTATTAATCACAACTTGTGAATGTGAGGTATGCCAGGCTTCCACCGTGGTTCGGATTCCATGTTAAACTGTAAGTCCTCAATTACATCTCACAATTACACTACCATTAGAAATTAGCGTAAGTGCGTATAACCCGTACGGGTAGTAAGACGCGGTGATAATGATGATAAAACTTCCTACAGCATCAACTACTGATGATAAATTATTCCATTACAGCAAAAATACTACTTTCAAGGATTCATTCGTCAAGTCACAGCTGTTACTTTTGATATGTATTACTAATACCTATCAATTAATAAAAGTAATATAGTAAAATGTTATCAATGGTAACAGCAAAAAATTATTTTTGTATTTTCTAAAAGTAACGTTCTATAAAAAGTTTACGCTACTATTCTGCTAACCAACTTCTGGTGGTCGAACTGAGTTTCAAAAGACATATAATTTCACCCCCTCCCTCACCTCTCCACTTTTTGCCCGATCAGTCGACATATCATAAGCAAACAACCAAATGGATTACGCTTGTTAAAATCACCCAAATCAATTCATGTGGTCATTAATAAACCAGTGTGTTAATCTATTTTTGTCCCTAATGCCAGGCAATGCTTATCAATGAATCAAAGAACAAACGAGCCTTGGCTGATGAAATGATGTTGATAAAGGCGTAGTTTTAGTTAGTCGAACATTGGCTTACAAAACCACCGAACAAGATCCACATTTCATAAATCAAATGTATCAGGAGAGTAGAGGGGTTAGAGAGGTGGCGGGAATTAATCGTTACACAGTATTTCCTTCCTCGGCAAATGTATCAAATCTGGCGTATTGATATTAACATTTTTACTATTGTTACTTTTTCTTCTTCCAGTGACTGTTTGTTGAACAGTCCTTTACTTCGCCATATTACTTTCTAGACTTGAATAATATTCCGTTATTTGCAACTTTCACTTTTTGACTCTTAACCCTAAGGTAAAAATAAAAGTCTCCATTCAAATGTTTGACGTCGATATTTTAGCAAAACACTTTGATCCTCGATGAGAGTAAGATATTAACTACCTTTTGCTACAGTGATCTTAGCTAACAGTATTTACAGTAACTTAAGTATCTTTGACCTCTTTACTATCTTGATGGGACCACCTCTCTGCCTGAAGAAGTTTCAGCCCGGCTGCTCTGAGATATACATACGTACACACGCTGGGAAAACGCTATCTACACACGTTTCCTTCTCAAAATGATTAGCTGAACCTCTGTGACCTACCAATGCAGCTGTACCTGTATTACTCCAGATGCAGTTGTATCTCTGTGACCTACCAATGCAGCTGTACCTGTATTACTCCAGATGCAGTTGTACCTCTGTGACCTACCAATGCAGCTGTACCTGTATTACTCCAGATGCAGTTGTATCTCTGTGACCTACCAATGCAGCTGTACCTGTATTACTCCAGATGCAGTTGTACCTCTGTGACCTACCAATGCAGCTGTACCTGTATTACTCCAGATGCAGTTGTACCTCTGTGACCTACCAATGCAGCTGTACCTGTATTACTCCAGATGCAGTTGTACCTCTGTGACCTACCAATGCAGCTGTACCTGTATTACTCCAGATGCAGTTGTATCTCTGTGACCTACCAATGCAGCTGTACCTGTATTACTCCAGATGCAGTTGTACCTCTGTGACCTACCAATGCAGCTGTACCTGTATTACTCCAGATGCAGTTGTATCTCTGTGACCTACCAATGCAGCTGTACCTGTATTACTCCAGATGCAGTTGTACCTCTGTGACCTACCAATGCAGCTGTACCTGTATTACTCCAGATGCAGTTGTACCTCTGTGACCTACCAATGCAGCTGTACCTGTATTACTCCAGATGAAGTTGTACCTCTGTGACCTACCAATGCAGCTGTACCTGTATTACTCCAGATGCAGTTGTACCTCTGTGACCTACCAATGCAGCTGTACCTGTATTACTCCAGATGCAGTTGTATCTCTGTGACCTACCAATGCAGCTGTACCTGTATTACTCCAGCAGTTGTACCTCTGTGACCTAACAATGCAGCTGTACCTGTATTACTCCAGATGAAGTTGTACCTCTGTGACCTACCAATGCAGCTGTACCTGTATTACTCCAGATGCAGTTGTACCTCTGTGACCTACCAATGCAGCTGTACCTGTATTACTCCAGATGCAATTGTATCTCTGTGACCTACCAATGCAGCTGTACCTGTATTACTCCAGATGCAGTTGTACCTCTGTGACCTACCAATGCAGCAGTACCTGTATTACTCCAGATGCAGTTGTATCTCTGTGACCTACCAATGCAGCTGTACCTGTATTACTCCAGCAGTTGTACCTATGTGACCTACCAATGCAGCTGTACCTGTATTACTCCAGATGCAGTTGTACCTCTGTGACCTACCAATGCAGCAGTACCTGTATTACTCCAGATACAGTTGTACCTCTGTGACCTACCAATGCAGCTGTACTTGTATTACTCCAGATGAAGTTGTTCCTTTATTACTTCCAGGTTCAGTTGTAACCTCTATGAGTACCAGATGCAGTTGTTACTCTATTATTTTCAGATGCTGTTGTTTTTCTATGACCTCTAGATATAGTTGTTATCATATGACCTCCAGATGCAGTTGTTCCTCTATTACCTCCAGATGCAGTTGTTCCTCTATTACCTCCAGATGCAGTTGTTCCTTTGTTACATCCAGATGCAGTTGTTTCTCTAATACCTCCAGATGGAGTAGTGCATTCATTACCTCCAGATGCAGTTTTTCCTTTATTACCTCCAGATGGAGTAGTGCATTCATTACCTCCAGATGCAGTTGTTCCTTTGTTACATCCAGATGCAGTTGTTTCTCTAATACCTCCAAATGGAGTAGTGCATTCATTACCTCCAGATGCAGTTGTTCCTTTGTTACATCCAGATGCAGTTGTTTCTCTAATACCTCCAGATGGAGTAGTGCATTCATTACCTCCAGATGCAGTTGTTCCTTTGTTACATCCAGATGCAGTTGTTTCTCTAATACCTCCAGATGGAGTAGTGCATTCATTACCTCCAGATGCAGTTGTAAGGAATGCGGAAACTCCTGTGAATGACGTAACAAAGGTTATAGTGTGCTATGGAGGTCACGACTCTGATCCAGCTGTTCTTAAGAGTCAGTTCTGCTCGTGCGACTTTGCTGGCGACCATATTTAAATTCACGCCTCCATTTACGAACGAAATGGAAACAATAATCGAATATCCTAGCCAATTTTGTGATAACATTTCAACATCCAACCTAAACAAACCTATTCTACTAACACACACACACAAAGGTCGTGCTTGTCCACTTCCTCGATATCGTAATTTTCACCTAAATCGTGAGCTTATATTAGCGTTTCGGTCTTTTAACCTTTCAAACACCTTAGAAGGCGATCGTCTCTTTTAGCGGGTTGTATATTGTCCCTTCCCTAGTACAAACCGAGAAGACTTTACTCTGGTGTGAATGAGAGACATATCTTGCTGATAACTGAAGATCTAGTCCTGAACATTCTATTTTATTGCTTCCTGTAGATTATATATCTCACACACACATTTTATATTTAGCACCGCCTCTTACTACCCGTTTCCATTATACGCCTACGCACTAATTACTCTGATGTTTTTAGGGATATAGAGGGCTATATATAGGAAGTGTACCCGCATTTGCGTGAAAGGAAAGTGGGGAACCATTTAAGAAAGACCTCTATCAGGACACCCAAACGATATTGAAACCTCAATCTTCCCGTCATCGGCAGTCTAGTCTACTGCGAGAGTAGCGCCACGCGGCCACCGATGCGGGTTTCAGATATATATTATGGTATTCGAAATGTGTGGTCTTGGAAGATTTTAATTTTTTTTTTACGGTTTATCTCTGACCGTTCTAACTATTCGGAACTAAACGTAATTTAAACACACGACCACCCATATGGTCTAATGCGTCACTGTTAAAATATACTGTATTGCCGATGACGAAGAGATCAAGGTTCGAATACTGTTCGGGTGTACTAAGAAATTATGTTTCCTCAACGATTTTTCCCCCTTCATCCATGCAAATTAAGGTAAATTTCCTTTAAATTCAGTCTTCCCCATCCATTACAAACATTATTGTAATTAATACAGTACATACCCGTACAACCCGAACGGGTAGTAAGAAGCGGTGCTTAAAAAAATGAGTTGTGATCTGTTTGTCTGCCAAAAGACATGATATTGTCTCCGAAGGCCTGCT
>JAVRXN010000004.1:8861427-9166427 GCA_033556935.1 Timema podura | reverse complement strand
GTTTTTTTCTAAAATGGTGCTTCACTCTTCCTCTCCGCAAATGCGGGTACAATTACTATACAAAATGTAGCCTTCCTAATCCCTAAAACTACTAGCGTAGTTAGTACATAAGCCTATAACCCGAATGGGTAGTAAGACGCAGTGCTAGAAAACAATACATGAGAAGACAGTAATCATTTGTTCAGAAAAAAAGCAAATATAAATTATACTCATCGAATTCCCCATGTCTTACCACCAACCATCCGTGCAGTCCTCATATTCACACTAATGGGAGATGAAGATGTGTAAGGTAGAATTTAGAGGAAGTGTACCAGTGTTTTCATGGAGGGAGAGTGGGAAACAATTTAGGTTGGGGAAAAAAAATCTCAGTGCCCTCATTCGTGATTCTAAATCTGGCCTACCCATCACTGGCAAACCAGACATTCAAGATGAAACAGGAGCCCTTACCCGCATGGCCACAGCTGCAGTTAAATGTGAAACAAATCCTACATTTGGAGATAGTTCGTTGTTCCTCTAAAGTACAGTTTAAGAGCAAAAAAAACCAACCAATTGGATCGGTCCATCGTCTTGGACAGAACAAAAGAAATATAAATCTTCCCCTTGTTGGGTATGCAAGGAGGGCATCACGTCTCTTCATTAGCTCCCTATTGTGTGTTTTTTTTATAATATGCATCACGAGGAGAGATTTCACTTGTTTTGGGGAACGACCTGAACCGAAATCGAGGATACAGGAAGAATGCCAAAGCACGTCGAAACGGTAGAACAAAGGAACTACGTGGGAACGTATTCCGGACTACTCGCGCACGTAGAGAGATTATCTGCTCGTGAAGAATTGAGCTGTGTGAGAAGGTGTGCTGTATTGAAGGGATAGGACATAATTAGTCAAATAGTGTTTGTGTCGTATGAATAGCCACGCTTCCTGTTCCTGTGACTGTGTGGGGAGGAGATGGCGGTCTAGTCCTGGAATGTCCCGTGGATCCAGAATTAGGGAGAAAATATCTACGTCCAATTCAAAAAATTAACGATTGGTACGACATGGCCCACAAGTACTTCCTCATAGATTATATTCTAGTTTGAAAAAATTTATATTCAAAAATCTGTTGTCAGTATCCTTTCATATGTTTTACTAAATTACACCATGGTGTAGTGGTCAGCGCACCTAGCTACGAGTCTAGGGATCCAGAGTTCAATTCCCGGATGGTATCTAGGGTATGTTTCCAGAAAGGGGAACTACCCCAACAGTCACCGGGGTTTGGTTAGCTAGTCTTAAGTTAGGTTTAAGTGTTTCCACTGGTTCCATACCCTCATACTCGCTATCACCATCACCTCATCTCATCGGGACATGGAGATAACCTTCACGGAAAGGATGTACTATTAGTATATTCGGGCGTCCCCTGGACAACGGTACAGTACATTAATACTGGATAATATTTCTACTACTGGCCTATCAAGTTTTCAAAAATCAGTTATTTATAAACTACACTAATTTTTATTTATAAAATTGAAAATACCTTTTATATACAGTATAAAACACTCCCCAACTACACAATTTGAACAAATCGTTAAAGTAGTTTTCTAAAAAAAATTTCAAAATAAGCCATAGGTAATTAGGCCTCCAATAGATTTTATGGAGAAAAAAAATATGGTGCTATTTATGGTTTAAAACCCTCCCTGGATAAGTTTATCAATTTTGAACAAAATAACTTCAACAATTTTCTAAATTTCTGAACTTTCAAATATCTGTAATCAGTGAATTACCTTTAATTTTAGAGCAAGAATCAAAATAGCAATTTTGGAATTTAGGTGTGACCATATAGCTACTATATATCAAGTTTAAACGAAATCCATCAAATTATATCGGCTGTACAGTAACCCCACGGCTTCTTTTGGTGCTGGCTGACAGTTTCACAGCTGGCTTCTGACAGTCAAAAGTTAAGTATATACCTAAATTTTTGACTGTCAGAAGTGACAGCTGCTAAACACATGTTTTTTGTAGATCATATGGTTCGGCGTAGGGATACATAGTTTGGTCTGGTAGCTTTTTAAAGCCGTCAGCTGTCAGTCAGCACCAAAAAGCCATGAGACTACTGTAGCCCCGTGTACAGGCAACCAGACATGGGGACAGACAGACAGACAGATATACAGACAGAATTGTAAGACTCCTTTTTTTTAGTTTGTAGCACCTACTACGTAAATATAAATTAGGGGTAGAAATTGTTTATGATTACAATATTGTAATGATATGGAATTACACATTTCAATAATTTATTATTCACATCTATATTCAAAATTACGATATTATAAATGCGAGCGGGTAGTAAGATTTATTTGTGTTAAGTTGTTAAGTTGCAAGGTATGGCGACATCTGTCTACGTCTCCGTTTGAAAACCAACTCAGTTTGTGAACAGAAACGCACCTGGATGACCACACTCTTTTTTTCTTTTGGGAAGTTTCGAGAAGGAAATGTCGCTAGATATACCTACTTCAAGGTACGCATCTCTTCACTTGCTTTCCTGACGAGGAGCCGTGTAGGTTGAGTCTATGACATATTGAATCTATATTTCTAAATTTCACGTGTCGGGAATTATCATGCATATAATGCAATAGTCGGACTTTTATTAAAATCTACAACATGTGAGATATCTAGAAAAACTGTTTATCTACTAAAAATAAAAACTATAAAACACCAAAACTTTTGTTTTTTAAAATAAGACATTATCCCTTTTTAATTATTATAATACAGAAAACAAACTTGAAACCAATTCAATAATTATATAAAATATAAACACTAATTGTGGCGAACAACAAATAATTATCAGGCTAGCTCTTTTATACGTTACAATATTTAAGCTATATGAGAGATAAAAATTGCCAAATACTCCATAAACTTGATGGTACTCAACCCATTATGTTTTGTTTTTGTTTGTATTTGATGTAACTAAACTCGTATTCAAGTATGAGATGTTATAATAATAAGATACCCAACGTATTCAATCCAACACGCACATTACAGATCTCAAAGAGCTCCATGGTTTCATATTACAATCAAGCCGCCGTATTGAGCCGGCATTGATTGGCCACTTGTCATCCAAAACCGCCAGTCATTATGATTGATTAGTTCACACCTGAGAAAGAGAACCGTTATTGTGTACCAAACACCCAAATATCAATTAAAACTACGTCACGACCTGACAATATAACAATGTTAATAAACCAGAAGAAAGCAGTATAAAAAGTTGTATAATTTACGTTTATGAAGCATAAATAATACAATATGTTTAAATAATATGATGGAGTCAGGGGTGCTTATATGTGTAGTCAGACTCCCTGCCCACACGGCTATGGCTGCAGACCAAATGGAACAAGCAGTCAGCTTCCATTTACTAACGTTTATGTGGTCACACATTATATTTTGTAATTTTACTTGCGCTTAAAATTAAACAAATCTCCCTTAAACAAATAGGGTTAAACTTGCTTCAGTGGCCACATGGGTCTAAGGCTTCTCTCTCGCAATAGACTAGACTGCTGATGGCAAGGAAATTGGGGTTCAAGTTCCGGTTAGTGTACTGAGGGTAGTTTTTAAAATGGTTTTTCCACTCTCCCTCCACGCACACTTCCTCTAAATTCAACCTTCCTCATCTCTAGACCATGACCCTATAGTACATATGTGTATAACCTGAACAGGTAGTAAGGCGCGTTGCTAAAACAACCAAGAGGCGAACGTCGACTTTGCTATGTTCTTTTCTTAGCTATAGCTCCTATCTTGGAATCAGTCATTGCTATAACATTTT
Organism: Timema podura; assembly: GCA_033556935.1. NCBI lineage: Eukaryota > Metazoa > Arthropoda > Insecta > Phasmatodea > Timematidae > Timema > Timema podura. The sequence continues at coordinate 9,162,636 of JAVRXN010000004.1, read as the reverse complement.
CTAGAACACAGCAACACGGTTTATAGTAAGCATAGCTAGCAGTACAATAGTTCATACTATAATAATTCACAGTACATAGCTAACAGTACCGTAGTTCACATTATTCTTGAATATCTGTCATGAACATAGTGGACTTTGAACAGGACTTTTTGAATATACATAAAAATTCCTGGCATAATGCCGCTATACTTATGACAAATATTAAACAACTATCGATATTACCAAGTGTATAAAACTAAACAAAACAAATCTACTGAAGAAATATTGTATTTATTTTGTCCAATAAATGTTTTATTTTCTATAAAGATTGCAAAAAGAAGTACCTTAAAACTCACGGTTTTCTTTACTCACCCACCTTAAAACTAAATCACTTGTCTTCTAACAAAAAAAATTATGTATATGTAAAAAAATAAAACTCTCACTAATAAAATATCTACCAGATTAAACTATGTCTCTGACAAAAGTGCGGATGTAATATGTCTGTGTACACGACTATACACTAAATATTACATCGTGGGACTTCTTTCAGAAGCCGATATCCGCCCGCTCGGTTGGGTGTGTCTGAAAATATACAATTGACACACTACTCGCGATGGAGACTTCGACGCATGAGTAGAACATGTGTTTGTCTATAGATTAAAAAAAACATTGTGAGATTGAATAAATTATTAGATATCTTGTTTTTAGAGGGGCGTAAGCACCAGACAATATGAAAAAGGAGTTTTTCACAGATTACTGAGCATTCAAATTAATCTTACGATCGGTGTTAGCACAGTAATATATTATTTGTTATAAGATCTCCAATAAACTTTTTTTTTAATCTGGAGATGTGTAGTTATTGCACTCAGATATTTTAGTTAGTAAGTCAAGGTGAGCCTCTGTGATACCAAGAGCAACAAACCCGTTTTTAGCTCTGCACAGGATTCAATGTAAATGACATGGGTTCGTAACGGGGCTCGGTGGTAATGATTCTGAAAGATTTTGTTGTTGTGTGTTTGCCATGCGGAAATGTTACCGTTTAAAACAGTAGTTAAGAGGTTTTTTTTAGCAATAATTATATATATATGTGGTTTGCCTTAGTTACTCTATCGTGACAGGCTACCTGCTTTAAAAATACTTTATATTTCCCCTGAAGGGAGCGGAAGTTAAACAGACATACACCGTGATTGTTTATTATTAAAAAAAATAATTGGTTTCACGCACACACATCACATACATACATACATACATACATACATACATACATACATACATACATACATACATACATACATACATACATACATACATACATACATAATACATACATACATACATACATACATACATACATACATACATACATACATACATACATACATACATATATACACAAGTATATTTTCAAATGATAGATATTAATGCTTTTTTTTAAATTTTGGTTTGTTATTCGGCTTACACTTTATTTTCCCCCACCCCGTCTTACCACCTGTTCAGTTTATAAACATATATACTAGTTAAGCTATTGAAAATGAGAAAGGTTGAGTTTGGGGGAATTGTACCACACTTGCGTGAGGGGAGGGTGGGAAAACATTTTAAAAAAAAAAATTTGACCTCAGTACACCCGACTGAAATTCGAACCTTGATTTCTCTGTCATCGGCAGTCTAGTCTACTGCGAGAGTAGCGCGTTAGACCACGCGGCCACCAAGGGGGTATGAGTTTAATTATTGTCATAGTTTAGGCAATATAGTCTTGACTCTAGACCAACAATGGTAGTTCAAGTCACTCAAAGGCATCTCCGACATTTTAATCCACCCACACTGTTTTGGTAAAGGTTCTGTCTTCTTGCCCAACTTGGTCTAATTGTGTCTTTTAAACTCCCGCACAGTAAAACCTTGAATACAAAATGATTGATGTGAATTCACACCTAGTTACAAGAACTCCCAAAACAGTTCGCCCCCTCCTTTTACCCTTAGGGTAACACTCAGTGTTACCACTCCCAAAACGCTCATTACCTATCAATGACGAAGGCCAGTTCAAATTGATGTTGTGGCAACCGTTGACGTGTCAATCTTCTCGAGAGCTGAACACGGTGCCTTGGAGCGTCATGTAGTGTTCTATTTTTATATGTAACCTTGCAACCTCCCCCTCCCTATCCTACAACACATTCTAGTATAAAGGACCGTAAGTATGATTCAATAGAGCACAAGCACCTCAACAAGGGCGAACGCTTCTGAGGTTGAATGTTCTAAGGCAGGTGTTCATAACCTGTTTACGATTACAGACCCTCAATGGATATCCCGACATATCCCCACATCCCATGTTCCAGACTGTAGAAATAATAATTTTCATCATCAGTCCCACCAGGTACAAGTAAGACTTAAAAATATATTAATAGCTGGGTTTTACTTTACATATGAATGGCTAGGAACAGAACAGCACAAAGAAAATCACAAGAACTTTTATGATATTTATTTATAGAAAAACGGTAAATCACAAATATATGATACGTATTGATAACGGTGACAGAAAATAATCATAATAATAATAGTGCAAGTATGGACTACATTAGGCCTACTCGTAGTTCAGTAGTGGAAATATTAGCCGGGGGACACACGAATGTACTACTCGTACATTCTTTCCTTGGAGGCTCTTTCCATGTCCTGATGAGGTGAGATGATGGTGATAGTGAGTATGAGGGTGTGGAACTAGTGGAAACACTTAAACCTAACTTAAACCTAGCTAACCAAACCTTAGTGACCATCGGGGTAGTTCCCCTTTCGGGAAAAATACCCACAGTATCAGCCGGGAATTGAACCCGGGACACCTAGGCTCGTAGCCAGGTGCACTTACACCAGGGGGCCGGTTATTGTAATTTAATAACAATTGTTCGTAGCTCTAGTCCCATACCCCCGCTACACCCCACGAGGGGTACCCTCGGTTAGGAGCCCTTGGAGGCGTCATTCTAGCAACACTCCGGACTGTTGATGGTGGGGAGAAGAGGGTTCAAATCCCAGTCAGGTGTACTGAAGATGGTTTTTCATAAATGGTTTTCCACTCTCCCTACACGTAAACGCAGGCACGCTTCCTCTGAATTCAAACCTCCTCATCCCTAACACACTATAGTAATTAGTACATATGCTTGTCAGCTGAACAGGAAGTTAGACGTAGTGATTAAATAAATGTTTAAAATCTGTCAATAAAATTAATGTTGATACACTTTGTATTTTTTAAAACCTTGATTGGAAAAGCAAAGAATTTGTATTTCAATATTTAGTGTAAGACTATGAGCCCCTAATACTGCCCTTACTTGAGGATGGTTTCAGGGGAAAGGGGGGAGGGAAATATTGTGGTCCGGAGGAATAAAAAGCTTATGTGTATATCTTTTTTATCTACTACCTCATCTTACTACCTGTCCAGCCTATACGCATATATGATGATTACTATAATGAGGTAGGGATGAGGAGGAAATCATGTTAAAGGTAATATACCCACATTTGCGTGGAAGGAGAGTGGGAAGCCATTTGGGGAAAAAAAACACCCTCAGTAGACCCGACCGAGATTTTAACTCCGATCTCCCTATCAGCCAGTCCAACACTAGGGTGACGCTTTAGACCAGTGGTCGGCAAACTTTTTTTTTGTAAAGGGCCAAATAGTACATAATATTTTAGGGTCTGTGGGCCAAGAGGCAAACTCGAGGATATTACTGTTCAGCGTAGGAATTGTTTTCTGAAAGGCCTTTTTCCCTACCAGAAAGCTATTATATAGTAGGATTTTGGTAGGAAAAAAGACCTTTCAGAGAGTAATTCCAACCGTGAATGGAATATACTTGTAGGTAGGTCTTCCAACTTAAATAACAATAAAAACAGTTTTTACAAATTTACTGAACAAAATGTTACGGAATAATAATAATAAGACTGTAATTGTTTAAAATACATCTTTACTAGTGAGAAGAATGGAATTTTGTATTTTGAGACATTTCACCAAATTAGGGTTCAAAGCTAGTACTCCCTATCTAAATTGATCAAATGTTCACTTGTTAATGCTGACTTCTCTCGAGATTTTACGTATTTCAGTATTTCATTTTTGAAAATGTTTTTTCACACACGTAATTGTTGCAAAATACAAATATATAACCCCAAAAATATTATTTTAATATGAGCATATTCATCGCTTTAAAGACATTTATAGAATTCTGTTGGATTCTTTTCTTGAAATTTGCCTTTTAGCATATCATAATCTTGGAAATTAATCACTTCAAATCGAATGGTTGGTGTAAGCTCCTCAATTAAACGGTTGATTGAATTTTGAAATATGGAAATGTCTTCTGAGCTTGCATAAAGATACAAAAGATGCTGCTGGATTTGGATTTGAATTTGAAAATATTAAATTCATATTTAGCTCGTGGGCCATATAAAAAGAGACGGTGGGCTGGATTTGACCCGTGGGCCATAGTTTGTCAATCCCTGCTTTAGACCATTCGGTCGCTGAAGTGCTAAGAAAGTTAATATATCTATAATCATGTATTCATATGTCAAGTGATGTGATGCAGTTGTCACATTTGATACATATTATCAATACATATTAAATTCCATAATCATATAGAAAATGTTATGACTGTTGGCCAAAACAAAATGTCTTTTTTAAAAGGTGTTCTAAAGGCGTCCGTTGGTAAGAGTATCAAGGTACGTTCTCCTTATAAATAGGTGAGATCACTCTTAGTGACTGTGTAATATTTCCTAGATATCATCTTGACAGATAACGGGGCCCTTGGTGTAGTTTTCAGTGTACTTGGCTCCGAGTCTAGTGGTCCTGGGCTCGATTCTCAGCTGGTACCTTGGGTATTTTTACCAAAAGGGGAGATACCCCAACGAACACCAGGTTTTGGTTGGTTACGTTTAAGTTAGGTTTAATTGTTTCCACTTGTTCCACACCCTCATAATCACCATCATCATCAACTCATCTCATCTCATCTCATCGGGACGTGGAAAGAACCTCCATGGAAAAGATGTACTTTCGGGCGTCCCCTGGGTAACGGTACGTTAGTACTGGCCAATATTTCTACAAACTGGGCTACGAGTGATATAGTCCAGACTCGTAATATTATTATATTAACGGGTTTCTATGTATGTTTACGTGTCGCTGTATCCAGTAAAGACAAACCCATAACAGATCTCGACAACGCTCGCAGAAATCACAGGCACCTGTAAGCCAAGGCCGGCGAGTGAGAAAGTAGATCCCTAAACACACACCGAAAAAAACAACACCTCTTATCTCTCTGATCGACCCGCCAGACAGATTAAGGTTACCTTGGTCGGTTTCACGTGGGAGGTACCCGATAGAGCCTCCAAGAGTAGCGTTCTCATGTTTGACCCGGCGAGTATGTACCGCATGCACCCTATCATTTGGTTCGCTGGATAATTCTGGAGTGTTTTAATAGAGAGTTTAACGAGGCGTGAGCTGTTACATGGCCACTTAGAGAGATACGTTATCGCTATTTACACTACTTACTATCACAATAATCACTCTAGAAGATCATTCAAGAAAATATAAAAAATATACAATTCAAGGACGGTAAAGATAAATACACGCAAACCGCAACTTACGACACTTTTCAATTGCTACCAAGCCCGCACTTGAGGCACTTGTTTTGCAGATGCGAACCGTTTTTTTCAGTGTTTAACTTACAAATAAAAGAACTACAGAGTTTATTTTAGTTACAAATGTGTTATTAACTACATCTAGTCCGTATGGACGTGTTATGATGGAGGAGAGGATGCCAAAGAAAATTATGGAAATGAAGTATGCAGAAAATAGACCACAAGGAAGGTTAAGAAATAGATTAGAGGAATGGATAGTATAAAGTGTGCAAGTGAGAAGATAATAATGGAAGCAATTAAAGGAGGAAGAATGGTCTAAGGATAGAGGAAGATTAAGGTATTTCACAAAACTGACCCGGCCTCAGGCTATAAACAGTTGATGTTGATGATGGTGATGAAGATGAAGATAAGGGCCGCATATGACGATAGTAGTGCAGTATATGCATTGATAAGTGAAAAAATAAGCCTTTGCCTATAATTTTACAAATATTGAACAAATTATTGAAAAAAAATTGTTGGACCTATTTGAATCTGAGATGCAATGTAATCTATTTAGAATTAATGTTTAATGTTCAGCTGAGACAGAGAATTTTTAATAGAAAGCTTAGCTTAACTGGTTTCGGTGGCCGCATGGTCTAAGGTGTTTATCTTCTGCTATACTAGACTACCAATGACAGGAATATTGGGGTTCGAATAATGGTTGGGTACACTGAGAGTGTTTTAAAAAAAATGGTTTTCCACTCTCTCTCCACGCAAGTGTGAGTAAACTTCCTCTAAAGTCACCCTTCCTCCACCCTAACTCATTATCGTAATTAGTGCATATGCTCATAAACTGAACAGGTAAAAAGACTCGGTGCTAGAGTAAATTAAATATTAGTTTAGGTTTGATTTATTTTATGTATTTATGAGTGGCAGATTAATATTAATAATATGGGTAGTACCCCCTTGTCTCCCCCCTCCCCCTAAAGTTGTAAGATCAGGCCGGTCCATGCATGCATGTGTTGTAATGATCACATTGTGTACCGGAACCAAATATCTGACGAGTAAGTCGCTGAATTCTCGCGAATATCCGGCCGGTTACCTATCCGTCCCTATCTCCTTCCCCTTCTCCCGGATGAGAGGGTCAAGGTCACAGCATCCCAGAGGTCCCGGATCTAGATCACCTTGCTATGATGAGTGTTGTTAAATAGCGCTCCGCTCTCACATCAGCCAAACGATTGTCTGAGTGAGTAACGAAACTGCGAGAAAACTTGGCAATCTGCGGCGTTAAAATGGACTCGATTGAACCAAAGTAAGTGATCGGTAATAATGGAGATAAGACTCTCTTACCCTCGTAACATCACGTTTCGTTTCTTCATCGAGATGTGCTTTTATCATTTCTTATGTGTTTACAACGGAGATTAGAAACACAGGTTATAATATAATTATAGAAGAAGATGTGTAAGGGAGAAATTCAGAAGGGAGAACAAGACTGGAAAATATGAATCAGATAGGGAACGATGTTAGCAGAAGAAGGTGTAACATAAAGATAGGAAAAAGAGAAGGCTTCAGCAAATCAATTGCAAGATTGATGACCGAAGGATATTTTATAAAATATAGCCTGTGTTTCTAAACTCCATTTTAAACATATTTGTATACACCCGAACAGATAGTAAAGACAAACTTCTTTGTCTGTCGGTGTATTTGTGTATATTATGCAAGTATACACATATAGAGAGAGAGAGGGGAGAGACAGAAAGAGGAAGAGAGAGAGAAAATGTCATCTTTAGTACACTGGATATCTTCCATGAGGGAACTGCACGGTTACTATTGGGAAACAACGTTTTAATTCTCTCGTTTTTGTGTGGTCAATCTTCTCTCAAATATAAGACAAGTTTCGCAACGCTGGTTAGTTGAGGTTGCCAGTGGCTCCTTCTTACCCCGGCACACACTCCCGATCTATATTATATATATATATATATATATATATATATATTAGGACCTCGTTAATCCGTACTAATTGAGACCTAAGCTTGTTATAATTAGGGAAAGCGCTTATTAATCGGGAAAAGGGTCTACAGGGAGGCAGAGTAGTTTCATAAATCTTAAATTACAGTTGAATGAGTTTTATATAAAAAAATTACGTTCATTTAACTGATGTTCAAGACGCAGCATCTACTGTAGTTTTATATTTACAGTACATCGGTTTACTTTACAGTAATAATAATAATAATAATAATAATAATAATAATAATAATAATAATAAGCTAGGATGGAAAAACAAACAATGATTGTGTATGAATGCGTGGTGCATGCCTCATGGTTGCTATTTTATTTGTTACCAGCCAATGAATGACCCGCTCTTCGCTATGGATGTGTTTTATAACACGCCATATTTTCAGCTCCTGATTTTTTTTTCGAGACAACGAATTTATTACATGTATATTATTTTTATTATTGGTTCCCATAGTTTAGGAGCTAGAACTTTAAACGAGTTAAAATGTCGTGTTATTTAGCCACAGTTTTCTTTTATTTCTTGTGAAACAATATGGCAAAAGTAAATTTTAACTATCCTGTATATTAACCGGACGTCCTAGTTATGCCCATGAGAAATTTCAGCCCACCCGGTTGAGGGGTTTTGGCGTGACCTAGTAACGTACAAACACCAACTTAATTTTTATCAAATTAGTAGGATTTCGTGATATACTAGTGTCGCGATTATCCGGCCCTCCGTATTATCCGGCCCAGTCCTCGGCGTCAACAAGATCGTTTTAAAACAAACAAACCAGTACATCTCCACTAAAAAACCTTTACTAAATTTATAATGTAATCCATTTGATGTTCAATTTTCACTTGTTCTTGCTTTGTAGCCGATGTTCCGTTTATAAAATAAGGTTCTGTATAATAAAAATTAAAAAAAACTTGTTTAATTTTTACCGTCCCCCTACAGTTACTTGATTCCTATTTTACAATATAATCAGAAAATGGGCAGATTCTATTAAAAAAAAAAGTTAAATGTTTTGTGAGAATTTTAAAAAAGTAGGCAAAACCTATACTGAAAATTGTTCACACTTGAATTCCGTACTATCCGGGTTTTCTGTTATCCGGCCGTCACTTTTGGCAGGATAGTCACGACTCTAGTGTAGCTGTCATAATTATTTCGGTACAAGTTTCTCTGATGATTTAAGCAGCACGAAAGCACGGTCCGTGTGTATGGGGGTACTACACAGTGTCTACAGTCGTCATAGCAACGGTTGTGTCTGAATATCAACACCACCGCAGCAATCATCAGGTGCGTCTATATGTGGAAATACCACGCATACTCACGAGCGTGACCTTGGGAATAGGGAAAGGGGGGAGGTCTGCCAAGTGTCAATTGTCAACGAGACACGCTAGCATGAAATAATTATTATATGTTTTCTTACATTTCATGGCTCCTTCCTTGTTTTCTTCCTCAGAAATATGTTAATTTTGAACGTTTTCTTGTTCAGATTGCGCCTTACAATGAAGATCGCTGATCGTTTGGATAACAAACAACTTTTTTTCTCTCAAAACATGACAGTTCTCACCACAAGTGCACTTCTAATCATTTTGTTTTTTTCTAAAATAAACAGCATGCACATGAACAAATATTAAAAAGTATGTCCTAAGGACCCAAGGATATCAGGTTTTTAACACAAGGGGAGAAAAGGTTTTTTAGGCTTATTTGGTGTTTTTTTTAGCTTTGCACTTAAAAGTCCTATGTTAGAAAAACTGCAGTACTCATGGAGCGGATTTTGCCTATAAGCCTTTTTTTCCCCCTTGATCGTTAAATATAAAGATTTGAGATATATATGCATTTCACACTATTATGAACAAAATATATTAATTGTATATTGCCTATAGTTGCCGATTCTGTTCGTTTTTACCTATTTTATGCATAGGAGCTTATTTCGGCTTTGTCCTCTGTCTCTTTTTCCCCCTAAGGTATGAATTTTCTTCTAAAACAGCAGCCATTGCAGCAGAAACGATCAAATTACTCGGGAATGGAAAGTTTTCCATTTTGTTTCTTGATATCATGTGTAGTAGAACGAAGCTGTTAAAATTATAAAAAACATCATACAATAGATCCAATCTCACTACTGGGAATTTAGAAAAGTACCTAGTGTCTAATAGACCCACCTCGGTGGCGTAGTTAGCTAACGCACTAGTGTTGAGCTCGACCGCCGAGGACGGGGAGATTGAGGTTCGAATCTCGGTCGGGTGAACTGGGGGTGGTTTTCCTAAATGGTTTTCCACTCTCCCTCCACGCAAATTCGGGCTCACTTCCTCTAAATTCAACCCTCCCAATTCCTAAACCATTAGCGTAATTAGTACTTAAGCGTATAACCCGAACGGGTAGTAAGACGCGGTGCTAAATATTATTATTATTATTATTATTACCTATTGTCTAACAGAAATATGAATTACCTGTTAAGCCCACTTCGATGACCACGTGATCTAACGCGCTACTCTCGCAATAGACTAGACTGCCGATGACGGGGATATCGTGGTTTGAATCCCGGTCGGTTGTACTGAGGGTGTGTTTCCCCAAAATTGTTTTCCACTCTCCCTCCACACAAATGTGGCTACGCTTCCTCTATATATAGCCTTCCTAATCCCTAAAACCATTAGTGTAATTAGTGCATCTGCTACAAAATACATATTTTTTGTAAAATATCCACGAGAGTGCAATACCAGCCGGGTCGTGTTGCAACGAGGACCGAGGGATACGCCCCATTACCAAACCTGTCTTGAGAAACATTTTGGCAAAGGGTTGCGACGAATGGGGTACACCTCGTTCCGGTGGGCGGGTGTCCAACCCCTTTTCGGTGACGCGGACCGCATGGTAGATGACGGACAACCGACGATCCTCCATCAATCTCGCTCCTGCAATCATTTAGAACTGTTGCTCGCGACTGGGGACGAATTACAAACGACTGTCCCGAAATAAAACGTCGACACGTAATCCGTCTGTCCGATTGTTCGGCTGTTGTTTGGCAAGAGATCGGGGGCGTTATGTAACGAGAGGCTTCGTGTGAGTTGGCTGCGCGGTGACAGGCCTTGGATCTGACCGGGGAGTCCTTGGTTTCCTCCCTGTCTGATTACTGGGATGGTTGCAATTACCACAACATTTATTTCCTGTTATTGCTCCAGAAGAATGTTGATGGGGTCCCTTCAAATATATCCTCCATGTTAGGTATTATTGGCATTATTCACCCTCCTTAACCTGTTCGGTTAGGTTCGCTTGATCAGTTTTGTATTGAAACAAATGACAGACTAGAACTCTACATATTATTAGTGGGAAGGCAGCCAATGCCGTTGCCCAAATGCATGTTCTGATGTCCCAGAATGGTAGCACGAGAACATTGGCGTGTCTTGGAATGTTGCCAGGAGAAGCATAGTTAGTCTAAGCTATTACTGGACTTCATCATTCAGTAGGACACTCATTAGCCGGGTATCCACTCACATATATTACTGAGTGAGGTATGAGACTATGTATGATTGGTTGAATGGGAAGAGAATGAGGGAAATCATTTATTTGGTATGTTTCTAACAATATTTGCCTAACCTGGCTACACTCCACGACATGCTGAGCTTTCAAAAAATAAGTCATAAGTGCACTAACCTAAATTCTACATCCAAATTTAGAATTCACCATTTTTTCTTGAGGTATGATCATACATCTCAATATCATAGATGAATGAAATCCATTTAACCTTATCGGACATAGCCCGAGGCAGAGAAGGAAATTAAAAAAAAACTTTTTTGGCTACGAAGGGATCTAAAACATTAAGATTCATGATAAATTATTATTTTTACTATCATCACCGCGTCTTACTACCCGTTCGGTTTATACGCACTTACGCTAATATGTAATGGTAGGGTGATAGTGAGACGAAATGGTAGACCTACAGTTTAACGTGAGATCCGAACCACGGTGGAGGCCTGGCATTCCTCACATTCACAAGTTGTGATTAATACACGTCTTTTCAGAGGTGAAGGAAGGGTTTGTCAATCAGATAGATCTGTGCTGGGATCGAGGATTGAACCCTGGACTCTCAGTACAGAAGTCTGACACCTTACCCCTAAGCCACCAAGTCACCCTTCATTGATAAATTCTAGGTAAAAAATGTTCACGATTGCAATACTTTATATATGAGAAAGTAAAAACTTCAATAAACCACCTTAAAGCTAACCTTACCTAAAAAGCAACTTTTAGCACTCAAACCCGCTTTGGTGTTCGCATGGTATAAGGTGTCACTCTCGCGGTAAACTAGACTGCTGATGACAGGGAGATCTAGATTAGAATCTTCGTCGGTTTGTACTGAGGCTTTTTTCCAAAATTGTTTTCCACTCTCCCTCCACGGGAATGTGGGTACACTTCATATAAATATAGCCTTCCTAATTCCTAAAAACTATTAGCGTAATTAATTCATAAGAGTAAAACCCAAACGGTTAGTAAGACGCGGTGATTTAAAAAAAAAATTAGTGTTCAGATTGTATTCCAAAGCTCTAATATGTCTCACTTAGAATCGAAGCCAGTCACATCTAAGTCAAGTAAATGTGCTTCTGTTTGCTGAATGATCCAGTCAGATGTTAATGGTGCCACAGACTTCAGACTAGTAAAGTCAATTAATTGATGAGGTCACATGTGTGTGGCACTAAACAGGTTTTTAAAACTGCAATCAATGTTTCAAATCACGAAATATCGGCCATTAAATTTGAACGGTCCGGTTAAAGTTTGATGCTCGGGATAGCGATACTGTCTGCTCCTATCACTGCCTGGTGATCAACTTTATGGACTGACTCATTATGGTCGAGATTTCTTACATTGGGACAGGTTTCATAACCTGGTTATCACACATGAACATTATTATTATTATTATTATTGAGATTTAGATATGAATTAAATAAGGGGAATGTTGTGGTACATATGCTACCTTTTACAGATTGCTGTTGGATAATTGATAGCATCTTTTCTGCTAATGTATTATATCTTATATATTGACTATCTGAAGAAAAAAAATGCCCTCATTTTATTTCTTCCAATCCAGTTTTAAATAAATTTTATAAAATCTAATCAAAAATTTAAAATTCCAACATCGAGTCACACGTGCATAGGGGCTAACAATTTTAAAATGTCAGCCCTTTGCGTGAGATAGATATCACGCAATGCTCATTACAGACAAACTATTTTATTAATATTGATAATAATTTAGAGCTGCACAATGAAATTCTAGCAAATCTAAAAAAAACACTTCTATAGAAACTGAATGTTATAAATAAATCACGTTTAGTAGATAGGTTAACTTTCAACCTAAACTTCCATCCCACCTTATTTTTCCTGTGACTTCTACCCCACCATATTTTTCCAGTGACTTCCACCCCACCTTATTTTTCCAGTGACTTCCATCTCACCTTATTTTTCCAGTGACTTCCATCTCACCTTATTTTTCCAATGACTTCCACCCCACCTTATTTTTCCAGGGACTTCAACCCCACCTTATTTTTCCAGTGACTTCCACCCCACCTTATTTTTCCAGTGACTTCCACCCCACCTTATTTTTCCAGTGACTTCCACCCTACCTTATTTTTCCAGTGACTTCCATCCCACCTTATTTTTACAGTGACTTCCATCCCACCTTATTTTACAGTGACTTCCATCCCACCTTATTTTTCCAGTGACTTCCACCCCACCTTATTTTTCCAGTGACTTCCACCCTACCTTATTTTTCCAGTGACTTCCATCCCACCTTATTTTTACAGTGACTTCCATCCCACCTTATTTTTACAGTGACTTCCATCCCACCTTATTTTTCCAGTGACTTCCTTCCCACCTTATTTTTCCAGTGACTTCCATCCCACCTTATTTTTCCAGTGACTTCCTCCCCACCTTATTTTTCCAGTGACTTCCATCCCACCTTATTTTTCCAGTGACTTCCTCCCCACCTTATTTTTCCAGTGACTTCCACCCCAACTTATTTTTCCAGTGACTTCCTTCCCACCTTATTTTTCCAGTGACTTCCATCCCACCTTATTTTTACAGTGACTTCCATCCCACCTTATTTTTCCAGTGACTTCCATCCCACCTTATTTTTCCAGTGACTTCCTCCCCACCTTATGTTTCCAGTGACTTCCTCCCCACCTTATTTTTCCAGTGACTTCCATCCCACCTTATGTTTCCAGTGACTTCCTCCCCACCTTATTTTTCCAGTGACTTCCATCCCACCTTATTTTTCCAGTGACTTCCTCCCCACCTTATTTTTCCAGTGACTTCCATCCCACCTTATTTTTCCAGTGACTTCCTCCCCACCTCCAGCAATTACGTATCTGTGTCTATAATTAGCCCTCCATACTATTTGTTTGTTCTATATAATCCAAGTTGTGAAACGTCTCCTGCTATTTAGAACGTACCCGAGCAACGGACCAATAACATCGTGATCCCTCACGCCTTAATGAATGCAAATAATCCACACGAAAAGTCTGTTGTGTCCACACCGTTACGCAGATCACACGTGACCTATTCCAAAACTCTTTTAAACTTTACGTGTCTTGCGTCTGATGAACTAGAACTTTCTTTTTTTCACACTGTTTCTCTTTCTCTCTCTTTTGTGCTTTCTGTCTGATTGTTATCTGCGAACAAAAAAAAACAAGCCAGGTGAGGTGGAGTGGATAGTTTACACCATGCGAGAAGAATGACAATAATAATTTGTCAACACTGCTGGTTGATGGTGTTGAGGTTGGAGGGTTAGCGTGGCTACCACACACACTACAATACACACAAAGGAATTTATGCTTATATTTATGGTACATTATTATTATTATTAGCACCGCGTCTTACTACCCGTTCGGGTTATACGCACTTACGCTAATGTGTAATGGTAGGCTGATTGTGAGATGAAATGGAAGGACCTACAGTTTAACGTGGAATCCGAACCACGGTGGAGGCCTGGCATTCCACACATTCACAAGTTGTGATTAATACACGTCTTGTCAGAGGTGAAGGAAGGGTTTGGCAATCAGTTTAATCTGTGCCGGGACCGACGATAGAACCCCGGACCTCCAGCACAGAAGTCTGACACCTTACCCTAGACCACCAGGTCACCTATTTCTGGTATAGTTGTTTCTCTTTTAATATGCGTCTCAACTATTTTGCGTCAATAAAATAAATAGTTCTTACAACGCATGGTAATATTTAAACTTGCACCGAAGCCTTTCATGGACAAAGGTTTAATAAGTCACGTCTAGTTTGGTTTTCCGATGATGGAGAGGTCAAGGTTCGAACCCCGGCCAGGTGTATTGAGGGTGGGGCTATTACCTAAATTTGTTCTCGTTTCACCTCCACGCAGCTGCATTTCATTTCAACTTTAACCTACTCGTTCTTACCCCACTGGTGTAATTAAAAAGGGGATATCCTGGATGGTTAGTAAGAACCAGTGACCCCATCCGTGTAAACAGCCCTTTCCTTTATGAAGTTCACTTTTTTTTATTTAGGTCAGCCACTCTTTTACGACATCGGCAAACCCTGCCATAATATCTTCCATACGTTCACAGGCTTACGTAAAATTATATAAAGATAGTGGTTTAACCTCTGAAAACTTATTAACTTTGATAAGATAATTCTCTATGTAAAAAATGCTTTTTAAATTAAGAATCTGTTTAGTAGAACTCAAAAAGTTGATGCTTAACAGAAAATTTTGTTTACTTAGTTATGGATTTCTCTTTAACAATTTTTTGAAATTTGAATTTTTTGGCTACAAACTCTGCTTTTATTTATTTTTTAAAATTATATTCTGTTGGTTACTACCACATGAATAATTGCCGAAAGGAATAGCTTCTCATTTTAAAATAGCAATAGATTCCTCAACACAGCCGAAGACTCTTACATCTTATGCTTGATTTCAAAGAACTTTGCTAATCTGAACTAATTGGTATTTGGGACCAAAGCTTTTTCGGATTAACCGGGAAAATATAGGAATACAATATTCTCCCGAATTTTAAATTACAGTTGAACGAGTTTAAATCAAAGTTTAATTTATTTAACAGATGTATAACACTTAATATGTACTGTAGTTATTGTTAGTTACAGGAGAACACATTATATTCATTACAACATGTAAATATTAACATTTATTATCATCACTGTTTCTGACCATATACACCGAGCGGCCGCCGTCTGTTATCGAAGGTAGTGCCTACTTCTTCTGGTAGAGGGTGTGCTCTAACATTAACCTAGTATACAGGAATATTTAACAAAACATACAAATCTGTTGCTGAACATTTTAATACCCGACATCTTGGCTCTGTCAGCATAACCTCTACCTACTGGCCCTAAGATTAGGAATAAAAAAGGTTTAATTTAGAGGAAATGTACATATGTTTACGTGGAGGGTGAGTGTAAAACCATTTGATCAACAAAAAGAGTGCAAACTACTTACAATCTAGCTTAACCATGGAAATCACATCTACGGGCTTAGAGTACACTGGTTAACTTTACAAGGTCACTCGCGTAGAGCGGTATTGGGTTTGAACTCGTACTGTTATCAAATATCAAGATTTTTTGTTGCTTAACGTGTACTTTCTGCACCAACCAATAGCACCAGCGTGAAGACTTACCGAGTCCAGGATGGCTGCGCTATCTGATAGCTCTTGATATTAATTGATCACACATCTGTAGTTGACGGATTTCCACATGTCCATCACAGAATTTGTCTCAAAATATTAGGGAAGAATGACCCTAGACATGGGATGATTCCCCGATAGCTCAGGGGTTAGAGCATTGGTGTACTAAGTCAAAGGTCACAGGCTCAATTCCCGTGTCTAGGTGTCATATTATGTCAATTTAAAGAATATGATATTTAGATGCGGCTTTAACCGTAATTATCTTATTATAATAGTTTGGCTATTTAATCTAGTATAATAGTATATTAGATATGTATATAAGCTACTGACTAGTAAATATAATCTACCTGTGTATCCTATCCTTGCCAATGTCCTTTGTGACAGTCTGAAATATCTTATAAAATATTTACATTTCGCACTTTTACCACCAGATTTTGTTAATGTCAGGATGAACCGGTAAATTTTAAGATTTCCTAGCCCACTAACTTTTACAGTAACATATATACTTGGCTATCATCAGTTGGTGCAGAAAGTGCTCATCAAACGAAAATAAGTGTTGATATTTTAACATATATATGACTGGAGCGCTTGTTAAACCTTTTATTAATTTGCCCTCCATGAAATTTTAAAAGCTTCTGACAACAGGGTAGTGAGGGAGTATTCCAGGCCTCTATGTCTCTTGGTGACTGAGGGAGTATTACAGGTCTCTATATATCCTGGTGACTGAGGGAGTATTACAGGCCTCTATGTCTCTTGGTGACTGAGGGAGTATTACAGGTCTCTATATATCCTGGTGACTGAGGGAGTATTACAGGCCTCTATGTCTCTTGGTGACTGAGGGAGTATTCCAGGCCTCTATGTCTCTTGGTGACTGAGGGAGTATTACAGGTCTATATATCCTGGTGACTGAGGGAGTATTACAGGCCTCTATGTCTCTTGGTGACTGAGGGATATTACATTTCGCACTTTTATCCTGGTTTTGATGTAGGTGAAGAAAATTTAATTTCAGCCCTCTATATTCTTGGCTATCTAGTTGGGCAGAAAGTGCTCTCAAACGAATAATTTATTTACATTATGACTGGAGCGCTGTTAACCTTTATTAATGCCTCTAATTTTAACTCTGGAAAACGGTGTGAGGGAGTATTCCAGGCCTCTATGTCTCTTGGTGACTGAGGGAGTATTACAGGTCTCTATATATCCTGGTGACTGAGGGAGTATTACAGGCCTCTATGTCTCTTGGTGACTGAGGGAGTATTACAGGTCTCTATATATCCTGGTGACTGAGGGAGTATTACAGGCCTCTATGTCTCTTGGTGACTGAGGGAGTATTCCAGGCCTCTATGTCTCTTGGTGACTGAGGGAGTATTACAGGTCTCATATATCCTGGTGACTGAGGGAGTATTACAGGCCTCTATGTCTCTTGGTGACTGAGGGAGTATTACAGGTCTCTATATATCCTGGTGACTTAGGTAGTATTACAGGCCTCTATGTCTCTTGGTGACTGAGGGAGTATTACAGGCCTCTATGTATCTTGGTGACTGAGGGAGTATTACAGGTCTCTATATCTCTCGGTGACTGAGGGAGTATTACAGGACTCTATGTCTCCTGGTCACTGAGGGAGTATTACAGGACTCTATGTCTCTTGGTGACTGAGGGATTATTACAGGACTCTATGTCTCCTGGTCACTGAGGGAGTATTACAGGCCTCTATGTCTCTTGGTGACTGAGGGAGTATTACAGGTCTCTATATATCCTGGTGACTGAGGGAGTATTACAGGCTTCTATGTCTCCTGGTGACTTAGGGAGTATTACAGGCCTCTATGTCTCTTGGTGACTGAGGGAGTATTACAGAACTCTATGTCTCCTGGTCACTGAGGGAGTATTACAGGTCTCTATGTCTCTTGGTGACTGAGGGAGTATTACAGGTCTCTATATATCCTGGTGACTGAGGGAGTATTACAGGCCTCTATGTCTCCTGGTGACTTAGGGAGTATTACAGGCCTCTATGTCTCCTGGTGAGTGAGGTAGTAATAGATGCCTCCCTGACTTAGACTAATTCACCCTCTCTCTCTCTCTCTCCCACTTATCCCCTGACCAAAAAACCCCTCTTCAATATCCCATCTAGAATCTCACTCTCTGCCTTTCACTATCTGATGTTGTTCTCGAGCCCGTGAAAAGGGGCGTGGCCTATTTGACTGTTTCACGTGGTCCCAACACACATACATACCTCACTGTCTTAGCCAACTGGTCGAAATATAAGACAATCTTGGACGTGGTAATGTATATTGGAGTGTTTGGTGGTTATGTGAATATTGCAAGCTCGTAGCAGGAAAAACCTTATGTACACATGATAAAAAATAATATTTAAAAAGTGAGTACTTACCATTAAATATGTGGAGGATCCACGTCTTACTGCCCATCCATGTTACCCTATATTTACAATAATGGAGTGGGGATGAAGAGGGTACAATTTAGAGGAAATGGAGCCGAATTTGATAAAGAGGAGGGTGGAAAATCATTTAGTAAAACCCCCCTTTATACTTACATCCATAATCCGAACCCCACCCTCCCCATTATAAGCAAACTACCCGCTTCAGTGGCTGAATTGTCTGAGGCGTCACGCTCGTGTTGGACAGGCCTGTTGATGACGGGGAGCTTGGGGTTCAAATCCTGGTCTGGTGTACTATACGTGATTATTCCTAAATGTTTTCCCACGCAAACCAAATCAGACTGCATTCACGCCTTTACCCACATGATCACCATTATGGCTTTATGATAGTGAAAGAAAAATTCAAGCATTAAATGCATAAGAATAAATCACTTAATGTTTGTCAGTTCATGACTATCGAGGACCTTAACGGCATAGGCCTAAGAAACAAGGGTGTAAGTCTTAAGGAAATGCACCATCATTCAATTGGAGAGAGAAGGCTAAAATATATCGTTGAACCATGGCCTCACTGGTTTAAGTCAGGTCCACTATCCGTGCTTCGAAACTCCACTGATATCATGTTCATGTTATTAGGACATCACTAATCGAAATAACCAGATATAAATATGAATATGCTGAGCATCAAAGAGTTGAAGTTCCCATGGATTCTGACCAGTTACTTCTAACACACGAGTTCGAATCCCGCTCGGAATCTATTTAAGTAGACACATTATTGTTGAAAATGTAGGTCAACATAAGTGCTTGCTTGAAAAATAACAGTAAATTCAACTTTACCTATATTAATAAAAATTAAGACTTTGTCTATCTGTGTGAAGCAAAGAAAAGCGTTGCACGGCTACCCCGGGCAACGCTGGGTAATTCTGCCAACTCTTAAATATAAATATGTTATTTGTCAACATGTGCTACTACCTGTTCGGGTTATACGCATGTGTACTAATGTGTTAGGGATGAATAAGGTTGAATTTAGAGGAAGTGTACCCTCATTTACGTGGAGAGAATAAGAGTGGAAAAACCACACTCAGTATATCTGACCGGGATTCAAACCCCTATATCCCCATCCTAGGTACCCCAAATATTGAGAAAGTAACGTCTTAGATCAGGAGTCAGCCCCATTTTTGATATCGAGGGACATATGGGCTTTAAAAAAAATTGTGTGCTGGATTAGAAAAATATATTTATCAACAAATTTCATCCTTATTTTTCTGATGTATAAATTAGTTAATAGTCTATTTTTATTAAAACAATAATTGTTTGTATGCTACACATTTTGCGGGCCAGATGAGATCAGTTGGGGGGCTGTATGGAGCTCGTGGGCCGTAGGTTGCTCACCTTTACCTTAGACTATGGGGCCACCGAAGTGTATTAAAAAATACTCGTATCATTGATAGCAATAATGTATAATAATCAGTTTATAAATAATACTGAATCAGTTTAGTTAACGTTAGTTTATCGGAAATGAGCGCTGCAGTCAGTCGTCTTCCCCCCACGTGATTTGGGGGGGGGAGGAGGGGGTCGAGATGGCAAGCATATACAATTGCACTTTTTGCCCCCTTTTGTAATGGAGTTAAGGTTGTTTCGTGAGTGTATAAATCCTTTATGAGACTCAAGAGGAACGACCCAGTTCTAATAGACCGCGACCAAGTTAAAACAGAAGACAGAGACGAGAACTGGAGACTTGAACGCGTGTTAGAGAGAGAAACAAACAATCCGTTGAACGTGGTGCAAGTGTAAATAAGAGACAAGAGACAGAGTGAGGGAGGGGGGCTTATAGTGGGGGGTATAAGGGGGGGCAACATGGACGTGTCAGAGGTTACCTGACCACGTGTGTGTATATATAAGAACCTCGTCACAACCTTAACACCATACACTCACTTGTTTTTAACTGACCATAGGACAAAATTTGTGGTGAGTACTCTTTCTTTTTGTTCAAAAGGGGCGTGGTTTGAATCGATCTAAAAAATAATAATAACTAAGTGTTCTTTTCTCTTTAATTCTAACGAAAACCTGTTTTTTTGGGGAGGGCTTTGAAAAATTAGAAAATAAAATCAAAGACGATAAATGAAAGTATATATATTTTTTTTAATCACAAGTGTAGTTAAAAGATTAAAACTAGTTTTTTGGCCTAAAAAATTGTAGTAAAATAAGTATTTTTAAATTGTATTTCTACAAATAGGTGCAGTATTACTTTATTTTTGTATTTTTGATTTTTTTTTTTTTTGCATCACGTCTTACTAACTGTTCGGACAATGGGCGCACTCTAATTGCGGGATAAGATATTCCTGTCAGCAGAAATTCAATTAGTGTCCACTTTAAACGTGGAATAAAGTATACCGGTCAGCTGATCAACACGAATTGCGGAACAACCTTTAGTCCCATTCAACTCCTAACCACTAACCTAACCTAGCCTAGCCTAACCTAACCTAATTTAACCTAACCTAATCTCAATGTTCCAATTTGAACAAAGTCATTATGAATTTAATTTTTACTCCGCAGTTCGTGTAAGGGTATTACCAAGCTCTGATGAGTTGTTCCGTAATTCGTGTGTACCGTGGGCGATACTAATTACTCTAATGGTTTTAGGATTAAGAGGGTTATATTTAGAATAAGTGTACCCGCATTTGCGTGAAACGAGAGTAGAGAATCTTTTGGAAAGACCACCCTAGGTACAACCAACTAAGGCTCGAACCTAGATCTCCCCATTATCGGCAGTCTAGTCTAGTGTGAGATTGACGCCTTAGACCATGCGGTCACCAAAGCAGGTTTTACATTATTTATCTATTAATAATAAATTAGTAAAAATATTGATTTGATTATTAGTTTGCTATATACTCATTAAAATTGAGCTACACTTAAGCTAAACAGAGGGATTATTAATTACTTAACCAAAGTGTGTAGTTGAAAATAAGTGCACCCTCATAAGTGCGAATCAACAAATTGGGGGGGCGGGGGGGGTAACCACTTCCATGACTTTAGATTGCAATCGAGCACAAACTTTCTGTCGTAGAATATATATTATCGTTAACAGAATATTCAGATATAAGTTTAAAAAAAATTTTTTGACTTAAGCAGAAACATGGAAAAAAGAACATCACATTCCACCAAAGATCATAAATGAAATGTTACAGAAACATACTTGTAAAAAAAAAAGGAACATCTATGTTTACCAAAGAGCACATGAATCAACCCCACATTTATCAGACATCCATTTAAATTATATATTTTATTATATCTGTTGGTTTATGAGGAAAATATTTCAAATAAAAGTGGTTTATTATTAATAGCTATACAACATTTAAATGATAGTTTATTTCTTATCTCGGAGGATTATGGATATATGCTCAGAAGGGTGGATATCCGCTTATGTAAAGTACACTCTATATAATTTTAATGGGAAAATTAGATACAACATTTTATTTGTATTGTTAAACAGTGCATGGATACGAATTTAAATCAAAATCGTTGAGAGCAAATTTCGAAAAAAGCTGTTTATTCGCTTTTTGCCCATTAGTAAACTAACCTTAATTTTAGGTTTAAATATACAATTTCAAAAACTCCTCGGGGTGGGGGTGGGGAGGACCTTATTAAAACCCTAGACACCAAGTTTCAGCCCGATCGGTGAAATGTTTTCAATTCTAGTCCCAGTAATAGAGAAACAGACGGACGGACGGCATCGCAAAAAACAACTTTTCTGGTTCAGGTTATCATGAAATGTCGGGATCCATCAAAATCTCGAATTAGATCTTTTTTCCGATCACAATAATTTCTTTCTTTTTTAAAGATTATTTATTTATTTATTTATTAGCGTCTTACTAGCCGTTTGGGTTATACTCTTATTTAATTATTGCGTTTTAGGGATCAGGAAGAAATATATTTCGAGGAAGTGTACCCGCATTTGCGTGGAGGGAGAGTAGAAAACTGTTTTGTAAAAACCACCCTCGGTACACCTGACCGAGATTTGAACTTTGATCTCCCCGTCATCGGCAGTCTAGTCTATTGTGAGAGTAGCGCGTTAGACCCTCTCGGTCAACAAAGCGGATTGATAGAGATAATTATATTAAAAGATAAAAGGGAACCGCTGTTAGATGGCTTCAGGAAAGAGTTTGAAGCTGACAACAAAGCCTGAGATTTAAATGGATCGAATAGTGGTCGAGCGTATTGTTCACACATTTTTTTAATACAATTTATACAAGAGAATGGTGGTACAGATATTCTTAACCACCCTTCTCGTCCGTATCCTTTTAGATTATCCAACATATTTACTAACTCTTGTGTTAAATGTATTAAAATAAAAAAAATAAAAATACTACAAAGAGAATAAAATGGACGTAAGACACGTAATGAAGCTGGTCATAGAACCAGAACCAGAACCAGAGCGGCTTGACGACGTCTTTGAAGCTGTTTTGTGAAGCGGGTTGCATCTTAACTTGACGCACTTAATCTGAGTGCTATCAATAGGTTAGCCCTGTGATACCCTCTTCGGTGGCCGCGTGGTCTAAGGCACTATTCTCGCAGTATACTTTACTGCCGATGACGGGGAGATCGAGGTTCGAATCTCGGTTGAGTGTACTGAGGGTGATTTTTACTGAATTTGTTTTCCCACTATCCATCCACACAAATGCAGGTACACTTCCTCTATATATAACCTTGATTATCCTTAAAATCACTAGCATAATTAGTACACAGGCGTATAACCCAAATGGATAATAAGACGTGGTACTAAAAAAATCTTGTAAAGCCTCTAGTTTATATGTTGATATCACTTAACCTTGTCCGCTGACGAGTATAAACACTCACTCCACTATTTAGGTCTGAACAGTGCTGACTTGCATTTCAGAAATTACTCTTTCCTTGTTTCTTATTTTAGATATACATTTGCTTCCCCGGAATATTTTTAATCTACATCCTGGCAGGAAGACTCCTACGGGTCATTTCCGTGAATAAACCAAACAGCCCGAGTTGTTGACGATATAAAAAATATGCATAAATAAATTACTTGAAGATCAAAAAAATAATTTTGGGACAGCATAACACTTTTAAGATTTATTAAAAATATATCGTTTTTGTTTCAATGCTATTTCTTTAAAACTCTGCAAATGGAACTTGTAAACACGGGGTTTTGTCACTGTTGCAGTCACTATGAAGACACTGGTACTTGTAGCGGCCATGGTGCAGGTAGCGTTGGGTGGCGGAAGTCAGTTCGCCGTAAGGCTGCCCTTCCTCAACCCTGCCGGAGTCACCTACGTTAACGGGCCCGCCCCTGCTGGCCTTGCTGCCGGACCCGGATTCTACGCGGCGCAGGCCCCCGCGGCTTACGCTGCAGGTCCCGCCTACGCTGCGGGTCCCGCTTACGCTGCAGGTCCTGCCGCATACGCCGCCCCCGGCCATCTGGCCTACGCCGCACACGCCCCTGCCGCCCATGTGGGCTACGCCGCCGTCCCCACCGTCCACCACGTTCCCGGCGTCGCTGACGTCCCCGTGACCCGCGTCAACGCGCAACATGGCGTCATCCAGAAGCTTGTGGACGTGGCCAAGCCCGCCGTTCAGACTCGCAAGTTTGAGGTGCGTCGCCCGGCCATCCAGAAGCAGTTCTACGACGTCGAGGAGCGCGTAGTCGTCCGCCCGGCAGGCTCTGCCCTCGTTGAGCTCGAGCAGCCCTTGTCCAAGACACAGAGGGGCCCCGCTGTCATCAACCCAGCCGCCGCCATCGCTTACGGCGCTAGCCCCTATGCTCACTACGGCGCCGGACCTATCGCTCATCTTGGAGCCGCCCCCGTGCACCAATTTGGCGTCGTCTCCGCCACTCCCAGCCCCGTGTACGTCGGGTCCAGTCCTGCACCCGCTCTCCAAGACTTCCCCGCCGGTCCCACCCCCTCTCCAGTTCCACAGGGAGGTGACGACTCTGTCGTGATTGAGGCCGAGCTCCGCTCCAACGCTGCCGCTCAGCAACAGCAGCAACAGTACGAGGCCCAGCAACAGCAGTCATATGTGGCCCAACAACAACAGCAACAGTATGATGGCCAACAGCAACAGTACGAGGCCCAACAGCTCCAAACCGAGGCTAGGTACGCCCCCTCCCCCTCTCCCGCCCCCCATTCTCCCCAGCCCTCCGTACGTATCGTCCCTTCTGCCACCCCAGCCATCCAGGCTCGTACTAATGGCGCCTCCTTCGAGGGTCTGATCCCCGCACCCCGCTCCGGTGGTGAGGTCGTCCCAACGCTCCGCGACCACCTCCCTGCCGAGGTGTCTCAAGCCAACCAGCAGCGCCTCATCCAGCTGCTCACCGCCCGCGGGGGGATCGCCGAGGTAGGTTTCGGGCGCTCTGGAGCGGCTGAGGGGCCAGTGGGAGATGCTGGTCAGGTTAGGGCGCGCGTCCTCTCCGCCTCCTCCGCCTCCGAGTACGCCGCCCCCACGGGAGAGCGTGTCTCCACCCGCCGGGTGGTCGTGAGCCGGCCCATTGAGACGGTGCAAGAGTTCGACGTGGTGGAGCCTGTGACCAAGCTGGAGCGAGTTGCCGTCAACCATCCCACCGTGTTCAAGACGCTCAGTCATGACGTCGCCCGCGTCCCGACGTCAGTGCCCGTGTATGGCAAGACTCTGACTCCAACCTTCTCTCACGCCGCCCCCTCTCCTATGGCTACTACCACTAAGTTGCATAGAGAAACCTCACCCTTTTCTATGGTTTCAACCACTAAGATATATCAATAAACCAACCCCTTTTTCTATGTTTAACCCCCTAAGTTTCATACAGAATCCGTCATTTTCTATGGTTTCTTTCCTGAAGCTTCATAGAAAAACCTCACCCTTTTCTATGGTTTCAACCCCTAGAAGACATAAAGAAACCTCCCTCTTTTTATTGTTTATATCCCTAAACTACATAAAGAACGCTCCTATTTTTCTATGGCAACCACCCCTAAGTTACATAGAAAAGCCAACCCCATCTCCTATGGATACTGCTCCTAAGCTACATACAGAAACTAGCACTTCCTTTCTTTGGCTACTACCCTTAAGTTACATATAAAACCTCAATTTTATCAGTTTGGTTCTGGCAAGTTGAATACAAGATGTCTTCTTATTCGTTGATGATTGTTTTATAAACTAGAAAGTTTTCACAACCTTCACAAGTAAAGCAAAATTGCAACACGCTCTTATTATTTGGTCACTCTTGGAAGATAATCTATCTTCAAACGTATTTATAAATGACGATCTCGAGAGCTGCTCTTATTTATAATTTACGAGAAATATTTACTTGTAAAGAGCCTCGTCCTTCAATGAACACTCCAATCTGATAAACTTCAAAGTATTATTCTTACTGGTACAGTTCACAATAAATAATAGGAGCAGGAATCCATATTTGTATTAACTACCAGAGATATATGTTTCGTTATTTCGGTAAAACTATAGTCACCACTTTTTTATTAATGAAAATTCTGGGCTGCACGGAATGTACGAGGAATGACCACGAAAAGACTCAAATTATATTATTTTGTGTAAAATATTATTTTAAATATATTTTTAAGTTCTGTACATAGAGTGAATGAAATATGTGTTGAGATAAAATAAAGGTGATAATTTTTTTATTTATAGAAAAAACCCAATAAACTCTTACGGAAAACTTGTATTGGAATGTTTTATTTCAGCGTCCATTCATTGTAATTATTATAATTTTCAGAGCCACCTCAGTGGCGTAGTTGGCTAACGTGCTAGTCGTGTTGAGCCCGACTGCCGAGGACGGGTAGATCGAGGTTCGAATCTCGGTCGGATGAACTGAGAGTGGTTTTTCCTAAATGGTTTTCCACTCTCCCTCCACGCAAATGCGGGTTCACTTCCTCTATTCAACCTTACTAATTCCTAATTCATTAGAGTAATTAATACTTAAGCGTATAACCCGAACGAGTAGTAAGACGTGGTGCTAAATAATAATATAATTTTCAAATTCCTATTATTTTCTCCCTCGAGGAGGTATATCCATATTAAGAGGATGAGGAATTCTAAAACATTCTTTTAATATCAAAATACAAAATATGGAACTATAACCAACCACAAAATAAATCCTACTTATTTTTAACTATATTTTTTTCCTCGTGCTTAGCTTATTTATAAACCAAGAAAACTTCAGATAAATTTAATAAATAAACTAAATAGCACGTAACTAGCGCACGTAAAATATGTCCTGGCCACTTCATTTATATATTAAATAAACATATTTTAAAATCATGTTCATGCTTCAAATGACAAATTATCTGTAATAACTGCGATAGTATTAGAAAGATAACCTGATAATCCCAGGTCTGATTCAGTGGCTTGGGGAATTATATTACTGGAGGATGCTTTAAGGATTCTATCTACTCCCACCACCTAAATATTACACCAACTCCTTCCAGGTAAGTGCTAGTACATTACCTAATATTCACCCTCCTCAAACTATACATACCCTTAATGGGGTGCTTTCCCGAGCACTGAAATGCATCGCAGATATATAGAATTCGGGTGATATTTAATTTGCTATTATTTTGTTTGCGCCGCATCTTATTACTCGTTCGGGTTTTACGCAAATTAACAAATTATTATGATGTTTTAAGGAAAAGGAAGGTTGAATTTAAGAGAAAGTTACCGGGGAAGGGAGAGTGGGAAATAATTTAGTAAGCAACCGCTTTCAATACACCCCAACCGGGCTTATAGCCCTATGCTCCTCGTCATCGGCAGTTAATTCTATTTGCAGAAATGACACCATAAGACTATTTTACCACCGAAGCGGGTCAGTCTTGTGTTCAAACGTAACAAATGCATTTAAATGACCCAAGCTTCACGTGTGTGTTTTCTCCTGTGGTCTTACCGTTGCCCTCGTTGATGTAATTCCTCCCACACTTGCAAAGCAGAGGCCTTTCTTTGGTCTCTTTCGCTCTTTCTTTCTCTAGATACTGATCTCCATACGGTGGCTGAGTGGTCCATGAGGTTGACTACTGGTGTATAATATCCATGCGCCAAACTAGATGGCGCCTCAAGGTGGGAGTTTAGGGAACATGAGTTAAGAATAGTATTTTTGCAGTTTATAAAAGTTGTTTTGTGTCAAGAGAGATCATATAATGCTCCAGTAGAAACATTCTTATTATTAGGACCGCGTCTTACTACCAATTAGGGTTATACGCACTTACGCTAATGTGTGATGGTAGGGTGATTGTAAGATGAAGTGGAGGACCTACAGTTTAACGTGGGATCCGAACCACGGTGGAGGCCTGGCATTCCACACATTCACAAGTTGTGATTAATATACGTCTTGTCAGAGGTGAAGGAAGGGTTTGGCAATCAGATAAATCTGTGCCGGGACCGAGGATTGAACCCCGCCCCCCCAGCACAGAAGTCCGACACCTTACCGCTAGACCACCAGGTCACACTCAGTGGAATCAGAGTTTAATTTTCTTCACTCGGTGATATCAACAATTGTTGGATATCTGTCAAGTTTGTCCTGGAATTAAATGACAACTTTTTCGCCTTATTTAAAAAGATGATATCTCCAAGTGAAGAAAATTAGATTATAGGTTTATACTGGAAAAATCAATGTTTGATTTATTTTGACCAAAAAAAGTTTTTATACAAAAAATTGCAAAATCACTCCCCTTAACTCACTTTCACTACACACCCACCTTAAATCAGTGGGTTTGTGGGTGAGTTGATTATATTCCCAATATTGTGAGGTCGTGATTCGGTTCTATATTCAGTCAGTTTTTATAAATGGTTGTACTGATGGAACGTGATATTTAGAAAGTTCAATCCAAATAATGACATAATAACAATATACTGCATACTGACCAATAGCGTGACTGCGTCCGAGATTGTTTTAAATGCGCTTCTCTGTAAAGTAGAACACCACTGGTGAGTCTCAATGCGACAACAGCACAAGTACTGGTGATGTGTCTGTCTCTCTCTCTCTCTCTCTCTCACACTCACACACACACACACACACTGATTGAAACAAAGTGGCTCGATGGAATAATCGCTACCCAACACCATTGAAGTCAAACTCGATTGTCTTGGGGTAAAGTACTTTCCTCAGGACCCGATGTTAGTGGATTCAAACCCAGCCGGGGTCGACAGATTTTCCTTGAGTGCCTAAAATTCGTAGCACAACTTTCTTCGGAGTATAAGTCAATCCGTTGGTCCCATTAAAATTGTACCATGTAAAGAACCCTGGAAGGTATGTGAAAATACCTCTCTCGGCAAAATTAGCAGGCACTTTCACTATCGCTCATAGAAATTCTCGTGTGCTGATATAATCAGTTGGCTCAGAAAATGCACGTTAAATACCTCGAATAAATTATTAAAAAAATTAAAAAACACCATTGAAGATGAAATGGAAAATAGCCACCAGTTGAGGTATTTATTTTTACCATTATCGTGGTGTAGCCGTTGTATGGAAGTGAAAAAAAAAATAGAATTCAAACTTTTGCTTTCATTTTCAATGAATGTAACAATTGTTTTGTTTTTTTAAACACACTTGTCGCTACCATTGTTACAGTACCTTACATCCTTTTAGAAAGAGACAACAATAGAAGATAACAAGGCTTCTTGGATGGAATGATACCTTTCACTAGTAGGTGCAGGGGTAGCACAAAGACGTCCTTGAGGACATCCACGTTGTAAACACAAAGAGCTAGTTTGTATCTATAGACAACTAGCCACCCGCTTTGGACTGATGATGATGATGATGATGATGGGGAGATCGGGGTTATAAACCCGGTTGGGTGTATTTAGGGTGTTTTTTCTTAAAGGGTTTGTCATCCTCCATTCACGCAAATCCATGTACACTTCCTCTAAAATTAGCCTTTCTCGTTCCTACTATATCAGCGTAATTAGTACATATTCGTGTAACCCGGACAGGTAGTAAGACGCGGTGATATAGATCGATATAGATATATAGACTGATCTATTGATAGATATTTAGATAGACATATATATATACAGATATATAGATGGATAGACAGATAGACAGATAAAGAGAGATCACTAAGGAGGTCTAGCCGATATTGAAACAGACTGTAGGAAAGAAGGACGTTACCTTGAGTGATCACGACGGGGATTGAAGACTGACCAACAGAACGAGGGTGTGTCTCTATGGTCGAGAGCGGGAGGTGTGTCCTTTTTACTGTCCAGCTGACCCAGCCTTTCACCTGGAAGGTCCGGGCTTTGTGCCCGGTCGTAACTGTATCTCCCGACTCTGCTGTGAGTCACGTGTCTTGTGTAACGTTGTTACAATCCAACATCGCTACAGCAGAAACAAGGGCGGAGCACTCGCGCCAGTGGACACGCAGACAAATACGCTGGTCTCACCTAGTCTGGAGATGTTGGGGCTATAATCCCGGTTGGGCTTACTGGAGAGGATTCTCCTAACAGTATTAAGGTGCAATTTCTAATCGATTGATTATATTAGCATATTTTCCAACTTTTATATCATACTGTAGATTATTCCTATGTGTAGACAGGGGTAGAGTCTACAGCTACAGTATAATAGTTTGTCTCCTCCATGCATCACAGCCCTATGTATAGACAGTGGTAGAGTCTACAGCTACAGTAGAATAGTTTGTTTCCTCCATGTATAACAGCCCTATGTATAGACAGTGGTAGAGTCTACAGCTACAGTATAATAGTTTGTCTCCTCCATGTATAACAGCCCTATGTATAGACAGTGGTAGAGTCTACAGCTACAGTAGAATAGTTTGTTTCCTCCATGTATCACAGCCCTATGTATAGACAGTGGTAGAGTCTACAGCTACAGTAGAATAGTTTGTCTCTCCATGTATCACAGCCCTATGTGTGGACAGTGGTAGAGTCTACAGCTACAGTATAATAGTTTGTCTCCTCCATGCATCACAGCCCTATGTGTGGACAGTGGTAGAGTCTACAGCTACAGTATAATAGTTTGTCTCCTCCATGCATCACAGCCCTATGTGTGGACAGTGGTAGAGTCTACAGCTACAGTATAATAGTTTGTCTCCTCCATGTATCACAGCCCTATGTAGACAGTGGTAGAGTCTACAGCTACAGTATAATAGTTTGTCTCCTCCATGCATCATAGCCCTATGTGTAGACAGTGGTAGAGTCTACAGCTACAGTATAATAGTTTGTCTCCTCCATGTATCACAGACCTATGTGTAGACAGTGATAGAGTCTACAGCTACAGTAGACGTGTTTGTCTCACTCTCCCGTGGCCCAGAAGGTAGTTTGTCCGCTAGTCCAGTGCAGGGCAGACCACAAGGACTGGACAAACGGGTCATTGGGAAACATGACATGGGAAGGACAGGGTATTGGTGTCTGCGTCAGAGATGGATGTGGCCGGGTGGGGCTTGATCCCGGACCAGGAATACTAGAGTATTCCTACCCCCTTCTATACCCTTATTGGTGAGTGACGGTGTATTTATACCTCGTCTTCTATTCAGGCTTTGCTACCCAGTATTGACAATGATTATCATTATATTTCGTTGGATAAGAGAGCTCGTCTCGCTAACTACCATAATGCGGGCATTATTCATTTCCTAATCATATTTCAAATCGCTAGCTATAGTATGGGTATGAGGTAATAGAACGAGAAGGGTGGATTCAAAGAAAATAAACTGGCATTAATGAGAGACACGCACCTGCAATTGTTCTAAACAAATGACTGACACGCCACTTTCAGGTTCAGATAAACATTATATATATATATATATAATTATTAAATGTTTATATATATAAACATTTTATATATATATAGTATATTGTCACCGCATCTTACTACACATTCGAGTTATATGCTTATGTACTAGTTAGGCTAATGGCTTTAAGTATTATTATTATTATTATTATTATTATTATTAGCACCGCGTCTTACTACCCGTTCGGGTTATACGCACTTACGCTAATGTGTTATGGTAGGGTGATTGTGAGATGAAATGGAGGACCTACAGTTTAACGTGGGATCCGCACCACGGTGGAGGCCTGGCATTCCTCACATTCACAAGCTGTGATTAATACACGTCTTATCAGAGGTGAAGGAAGGGTTTGGCAATCAGATACTTCTGTGCCGGGACCGAGGATTGAACCCCGGACCTCCAGCACAGAAGTCTGACACCTTACCCCTAGACCACCAGCTCACCAAGAAGGAATATAAATATGTAGCATTCTACAGAGGGTGAAACGCAAGGAAAGAGTTTGATCAAGTTTTATTGAAATTGACAGGTTGATTCAAAGGGTTCAATCGCTCAAGGCAATATATAACATGTGTAGAGAAATGTCATTTTCTCACAATCACCCTACCATTACACATTAGCATAAGTGCGTATAACCCGAACGGGTAGTAAGACGCGGTGCTAGTAATAATAATAATAATAATAATAATAGTAATAATATATTCCTGTACCGTTCCTACTTCAATCCATCTGATCTCCCGTAAGGCTGTTACATCAATATTGTACCTCTGTACTTCTGAAACAACTGACTTGGTAGCTCAGTTTAATCCTTTTAGGGCGCATTGATCGTCATTGTTTTTCTGTCTTTTTCAGAGGCTGTTTTTGAGGTCTGAAACATTTTTTTTTTTTTGCGTGTGTGTTGGTAGCCCTCCAACATCCCTCCCCTTTCATCCGGGCTTGGGACCGGAAGTATGGGGCCATTCACCCCATACATGCAGGGTTAAAAACTATGAGAAAGCAAAAATGTTATTCCTTTTTATTTTAACGGAGAAAATATCACTTTACCCGACGGGAAATAGATATATTCTATTTCAGGCCTTTCTCCATCGTTGTTAAGTTTTCAACAATCAGACTTAGTTTACGATCAAATAATTTCCAAACTGATTTTGTTGAAACAATGTAATTGAAATAGTGCAACAAATATCCCATAGCTGTTTAAACAGTGTGACAAATATCCCATAACTTTTGAAACAGTGTGACAAATATCCCATAACTGTTGAAATGGCACGACACATATCGCAGAACTGTTGAAACAGTGCAACAAATATCCCAGAGTTGTTGAAATAGTGCGATAAATATCCCTGAATTGTTGAAATAGTGCAACAAATATCCCATAGCTGTTGAAACATTGTGACAAATATCCCAGAACTGTTGAAACAGCGTGAAAAATATCCCAGAATGGTTGAAACAGCTCGACAAATATCCCAGAACTGTTGAAACAGCGCTACAAATATCTCAGAACTGTTGAAACAGTGCAACAAATATCCCAGAACTGTTGAAACAGCGTGAAAAATATCCCAGAATTGTTGAAACAGCTCGACAAATATCCCAGAACTGTTGAAACAGCGCTACAAATATCCCAGAACTGTTGAGATTTATATACGTTGAAAACTAAACTAAACGTATTGCCAAATAGAGTTTTTTTTTGTCATAAAAAACATTAATATGGACCTTAAGTTCGCATGAAAGAAAACGTGAGCTAAGACGATTTGCTCATTACAGAAGTCTGATGTCATGACATGATTTTATAAAGTGTAAATTTTACTTGATGTCTGAATACCGGCTGGACCTGAAATTGAACTCACGATCAATCATTCTGCTCTGATTATAAGCAGCCACCGTGTGCAATTAAAACCTGCTAGCAAGCGGTCCAAGGTCGACCTAGAGTGCAGTCATTGTTGGTTGATTTTCCTTTCGTGTCTTTGGTGCACTATACGTCTCAGAGGAAGGGATTGTCTGACAGATACAAATGTTTTATTTTTTGCATCACATCTTACTACCAATTTGGCTTATACTTATGTTTATTTTTTTCATATTTTTTTCATTTATTTGAGGTAATTAAAGTGCACTTTTCTAACCGACTGATTATATCAACAGAATTTCTAGGAGCAAGATCAAAAGGATCTATCAATTTTGTCGGGAAAGCTATTTTAACATTCCTTCCAGGGTTATTTTACACGCCACAATCGACATGAGACCGACGGCTTTACTTCCCCTCCGAAGAAAGTTGTGCTATATATTTTATAGCTCAAGAAAAATCCGTTGACCTCAGTGGGGCTTGAACCCACAAACATCAGGTCCTGAGGCGAGCAACTCTACCCTAAGATCACTAAGGTCAACCATATGTTTATTAATTACGCTAATGTGTTAGGAATTATGAAGGTCGATTTCCAGATGAAGTGTACTTGGATTTGCATGGAGGTTGATTTGGAAAATATTGAGGAAACACCCCCCAGTATACCTAATCAGGGCTTGAAACCCGACCAATTGACTATCGAAACGGTTTCGATGAAAATTACTAGATCTACTTTCACGTGTTCATACGTCAAATCATGTGATCTGCAGCTGTTACTTTTGATGGATATTAACAATACATATAAAATAATAATAGTAATAATAATAAAGTAGAATGTTATAAATATTTGTATTTTCCAGAAGGTATTTCCTATGGAAACGTGACTGTACTTGTCGATTGGTTTTTGGACACTCACAGGTTTATAAAAGGGACGGAGCTGGTTGTATTCACCTTGTATTGTGACTGTGGACGCATGGTCCAAGGCGTCATTATGTCGGTATACTGGATTGCTAGTGCCGGGTAGATCGATGTTTGGATACGGGTTATACAGAATATTACTTCTCACTCACTCTTTCACTGCGTAAATGTTGTAACACTTCCTGTTAATTCTAGCCTTCTCATCCCTACTCCACTGGTATAAAAATGTGGAGAGAGAAATGAGTACTAAAACGTGGTACACATAAAACCAGTGCTGGCAACTGAATGGTATAATGGCGCTGGTGTCAAATGAGATTTATCAAATAAAGGAACTTTTATCTGAGCCTGAAGTTTGTGTACCACTCATTTGTCTAAAAAAAATTACAAATATTTCCACCCCAGCCCCTCCCCAGTTTATCTTCAAATGAATACTCACACATTTCCTTAGTTAAAATTCACACTTCTTATTATATTACCCAAGGCTCGAAATATTAAGTGACTTTTACCTCAAATTGAAATATTAAAATAAAATTGTAAACATTCCATTTTTTTAAAAATATTATTTAGTTGCTCACTTATCTTTCTTTCTTTTCTTTCATAAGTATTTTTATTCTTTCTATAAATTACATTGATAATTATTAACTGAATAAACAAACATAAATGAAACAATAACATACCCCAACCCATTTGGGTTCACGAATGCAAAATTACAATTGGTTATAAATAAAAGTGCTCACTTATCTTAATTTGAAATAATTTACCAATTTTACGTAAGTGTATTTTATTATTTTCATTCAATAATGTTTAAATAAAGTAATTATAATGTATGCAATATTAGATTCAATGAAATAATAGTATTGTAATAACCGTAATAAAAATATTCGAAGATATTGAGGATTAGGTTTGTTCAAGATGCACTTCCTTTCATTTATTAATCAAAGTAATTTTAGCAGATGAAAGAACTATAATAGTTTTTGTCAGCCTATGTATATCGCCCATCTAACCTACTTAGTGGATATACTAATATTACGCAATTTACAAACGAAAACACAAGCAGTGCCATCTACCTGTAGAACTATCAACGAAAGAAAATAAAAGCAAGAATAGGCAACCAATCGTACAGATCTGCATTGCCAATAGTATGGAAGTCATCCGTCGGCCGGTAGGGCCACCTATCTGCGGGACAGTTCACTAAGGAGAATAATATTATTTCTGCCTGAAGACATAGACAACCAAACATACAGTACTGCATTGTCTATAGTATATGTCCGTTGTTGAGCAAGTAATACTTTCTCCATTCAATTTGTAGTCGAATAGATGTATTGAGCCTTTAAATATATAACCAACTGTTCTAATCTTTATTACATTATTGTATGGATGTCAAAAGTTTATATATATATATATATATATATATATATATATTGGTTTAAATACGTGTAAGTATAAACATTATTTGTTGCTGCAGATGAATTAATTAAACAATATTTAATCACGCTTGTTTGATATGCATTATGTAATTAATTATCTTTAGCTATTGTCCGCCTTGTAAATTAGTTGCCCCTCCTAAACAACAGGTTTCTGAGTACATAAATAGAACCCGGGACATTCGGCTCACCGAAAAGCAACCCTTGAGCTACCCAGGCTAATCATGTGTCCAGAATAAAACATACATTGTTGTTTAAGACAGATTCTGTGATGGACTTGTGAGATCGTCAGCTTCTTCGGTCACAGGAATTACCTGGATACATCAGTGGTAGAACATTGGCGCACTAAACCAAATATTTTGTGTTAAATTCTCCTTTGAAATGCATTTTTACTTTCTCTCTATCTTACAGGTAGAGAAAGTATGGTGATCGTCAAAAAATTCGAACTCGAGATTTTGATGAATCTTGACGTTTCATGACTCTCTGAATCCGAAAAAGTTGTTTTTGAATTTCCGTCTGTCTGTCTGTCTGTCTGTACCTCCAACTAGAGCCTAAACTTTTTTACCGATTGAGCTGAAACTTGATATCTAGGGTTTTCATAGAGTTGCCCCGAGGGGTTTTTGGAATTGGATATCTACCCCTAAAATTAAGGGTAGTTTACTGAAGGGAAAAAAGAGAAAAAGTCGATTTTCTCAAAATCGGCTCTAACGATTTTGATTAAATTTCATTTATGAACATTAATAAATATTCCAAACAAAATGGCTACTCTCAATATTTCGGCAAAGTGGCTATAAGGGCTCCGGTCTGATGCGTCAATTAACATTTTTTATAATAGCTCCGAAACTATTTGAGATATGAAATTACTTAGCATTACAAATATGTATATATATTTATAATACAAATATTTTATTCAAAACATATTTTTATAAAATCAATAATTTTCAATCTATACGCAATTATATATATATTTTTAACTTTTTGGACATTAAAGCTTAAGTATTGCGACCGTAAAAAAAACTAACCTGAAATGTTGATGGATGTCGACGTCTCATGACCCCCACAACCCTAAAAAATAGTCTTTGCAATGCCGTCTGTCTGTGTGTCTATAAAAACTTAAAATCAAGGGTAGTTTACTGAAGGGCGAAAAGAGAAAAAATTGGTTTTCTCAAAATCTGCTCAAACGATTTTGATTAAAATTCGTATCTAGGCGTTGATTAAGATTATAAATAAACTGGCTATTTTCATTTTCCTATGAAAATGATTTTTAGGGTACTTTACATAAGCGTTAATTTCCGTATCTCCCCAACTATTTGAGAAACTAAACAACTTATCATTTCAAAATTGTAGGACTATTAGAAGTAAAAAACTTTTATTTGACATATATTTTTATAAAAGCAACAGTTTCTGAGATATTTGCAAATATATTAATACAATTTTGTGAGCTTTAGTTGTAAACATATACTACTTAAGTCTTAACGCAATTATTCTCCAATGCCATAGAGTAATTAAATATAAGTAAGTATCTAAATAAAGTATGATATTTTTCCTTAAAGCTCTTAGGAGAAATGTTTGCACAGCAATGATCTATCTCCATTTTAGACTCAATAGTCAATATTTACATTTTTTATTGGTCAAAATGTATAAATGAATAATTAAATATCAATGCGATGACTTGAAGATCTGCAACACCTTATAAAATGTTAAAATTTTAACCAGAAATTGAAATTTTAATACGAAGTGTTGACCCTTGTGGAAGACATTAAACTGTTTGAAATGTTCTTAGGTGGACAAAGATGCGCCTCTTTTCTCATTGATTCTATATCATTGTATATTATTTTATGCGTGTTCTTATGTGGAGTGGTGATGATACAATGTACATTATTCCGTTCAGAAATCTTACGAGTTTATAGAAAGAGAGAGAAAGTCTGTGCGGTGTGCCGTACCATTTATTTTAATAATATTTTTAATTGATATTTGTGAACGGGAGACATTAGTATAAAATGCTAATTTCTATGTTGTGAGTGCTTATTTAGATAATAAATTACAACTGCTTACGAGAACCGAACCAAAAACATTGGACCACTTACGCTAAAGGCTCTGACGGCCGAGACAGTATTGTCGATAACTCACTATATTAGGCTGTGAGTCTATTATAGAAGTAGCAGTCCTCTGCGATAACTCCAAAGGGATTCTTGAGAGGAAGGTGAAGCTCGGAGGGAGAAATATAAGGGGAATCCCTTGTCTTGCACTTGCACACTTGTAGCAACACCCTATAACCCCCTTCAATCCTTGGTAAAGGATCCTTAACAAAGGATTGCATATACCGACAATAAATTAGACTGAAACTTTCTTATCTCCATAATAGACTCATCGCCTTAAATAGCGAGTGAGGGGGAACCCCGCATTGAGGACAAACCTAATATAGAGTCAAATTTACATAGGAAGAACCTTATCTGACTAATAGAAAAACTAGTAGATCTACTTTCACGTGTTCATACGTCAAGTAATGTGATCTTCAACTGTCACTTCTGATAGACCTATAAAATAACAATAATATAGCAAAATGTTATCAATGCTATTATTATTATTATTATTATTATTATTATTTATTCTGTCCCACGACATGTCCATTCCTTTTGCCAGTGAACTTAGACCGCTAATGCACCCTGTCCTCTGCCTCCTCCTTCAGCTCCCAGAATCTTCTTCTTTCATTCAAGTCGTCCAATATTTAAATCCTCTTTCTTCATAATATCCTCTTTACCTCATTCTTTCCTTCTATGACATCGTGCAGAAGACCACAAAAAAAAAGTTTGTATTTTCTAAAAGGCCCTTTCTATATAATTTGAACTGTAGCTGAGCATGTAGAATGTCAATGCAGCAACTCACGGCTCTTGAATTCTTTTCACAACACTGAATTGGTTGGGTAGTTTGACTCTGGATAAAGGGGTAGAGATGAGGATGGTCAAATTTAGACAAGAGGGTGACCGCATTTGCGTAGAATGAGAATAGGAAATTATACAGGGAATAAAATTACTTCTGATTCAGGCTATCCAAATATTTAACAGTAATAGAGCATGGATGAGTGAGGGAGAATTTAAAGAAAGTTTCATGAATTTGCATGGAAAGAGAGCGGGGAAAGCATTGGAGGGGGGGGGGGGGTGGAGGACTCTGGACACATGGATTGAATTCGAAACCAAAACTTTATCACCACTGACAAACCAGACAAGACTGATCCCTTAAGCCTACTGTCGGTTGATTTGTGTAGCGACAACTTCAATTTAAGGTGTGGGATGTAGGGGACGCGAGAAAAGGTATGTGTTTTTTGCAGTTTTTAAAGCAAAATATTTTTTGGCCAAAATAAATACAATATTTCTCCAGTATGAAAATATAGTTTGATGTTCTTCACATGAATATCTGTCAAGGGTATCCTGGAATTTAATGGCAACTTTAATGGCGACTTTTTATATGTGTATATAATGTTTCTAATAAGATGCTAATATGCTCACAGCAGATAGTCAAGAAATGTTGATATTACAATAAAGTCACGACCATTCGGCCTAAAGTGGGGGCATTCTGGGCCAGATAACGGAAAAGCCGATTGATATGGAGTCCGAGTGTGAATAATTTTCTGTATGGGTTTGCCTATTTTTATTTTTTATTTTCATAGAATATTTAACTTTGTTTTAATATAATCTGTCTATTTTTCTGATTGTTAGGGAAAATAAGAATACATTAACTGTAGGGGACAGCAAAAATGAAAGGAGAAATAAATTTTTTAAATCTTTACTATACAGTTCTTTATTTTGGAAACGGAACGTAGGCTACAAGGTAGAAACAAGAAGGGAAAATAGAGCTTCAAATGGATTACATTATAAGTTCAGTAAATATTTTGTAGTGGATATGTACCGGTTTGTTTGTTTTAAAACGATATTGTTGACGCCGAGACGGATAATAGGGAGGGCCGGATAGTAAAAGCCCGGATAGTCACTACTCTAGTGTAACATTTGAAGAAAATTAAACACTTAATCTTCTACTGAAATAATATTTTGTTTATTTTGACCAAAAAACGTGTTGTTATCAAACTTGCTTTCCTAATACTCTCGCCATAACATCATGTTATAATAGTATTTCTTATTCCGCAAGGATGGCCCGATATATGTGCAATAGACGGTCCCAGTATATCTGGTCCTAATCTTGAACTCGCTGGCAGCTCTCAAAACCTACAAATGAGAGTGTTTGTGATGTCACCTGGTCTAGTTGACAAGAATAACCTCCCCCACACCCCCCCGACCTCCCCTTGACGAGAAGTGCACGGCTAACATCCCATGTCGAATAATTGGAGTCGTGACAGAGAAGTGATGAAAGCCACTGACTGGGGTGTTGGGGAAGGGGGGGTGACACATTTAAAACCATTACAGAGAGAATAAAAAAAATTGGAGTATGTCCA
Organism: Timema podura; assembly: GCA_033556935.1. Classification (NCBI taxonomy): domain Eukaryota; kingdom Metazoa; phylum Arthropoda; class Insecta; order Phasmatodea; family Timematidae; genus Timema; species Timema podura. The sequence goes on along the minus strand of JAVRXN010000004.1, from coordinate 9,122,681 downwards.
AACTTAAAAGGACTATGTACGCTACGTTTTCCCTGAAAAGTAGAAGTCTTCTTGATTGATTACACTATGGCCCCTATCTTATAAGCTACACCATAGTGGAACCAAGCAAGGTAGCAGTCTTACCTTGACTGATTACACTATGACCCTATCTTATAATTACACCATAGTGGAACCAAGCAAGGTAGCAGTCTTACCTTGACTGATTACACTATGACCCTATCTTATAATTACACCATAGTGGAACCAAGCAAGGTAGCAGTCTTACCTTGACTGATTACACTATTACTTTATATTATAAGCTACATCATAGTAGAGCCAAACAAGGTAGCAGTCTTACCTTGACTGATTACACTATGGCCCTATCTTATAAGCTACACCATAGTGGAACCAAGCAAGGTAACAGTCTAACCTTCACTGATTACACTATTACCTTATATTATAAGCTACATCATAGTAGAGCCAAACAAGGTAGCAGTCTTACCTTGACTGATTACACTATGACCCAATGTTATAAGTACACCATAGGGGAACCAAACAAGGTAGCAGTCTTACTTTGACTGATTACACTATGGTTCTATCTTATAAGCTACACCATATTGGAACCAAGCAAGGTAGCAGTCTTACCTTGACTGATTACACTATGGCCCTATCTTATAAGCTACACCATAGTGGAACCAAGCAAGGTAGCAGTCTTACCTTGACTGATTACACTATGGCCCTATCTTATAAGCTACACCATAGTAGAACCAAGCAAGGTAGCAGTCTTACCTTGACTGATTACACTATGGCCCTATCTTATAAGCTACACCATAGTGGAACCAAGCAAGGCATCAGTCTTACCTTGACTGATTACACTATGACCCTCCATATCTTATAAGCTACACCATAGTGGAACCAAGTAAGGTAGCAGTCTTACCTTGACTGATTACACTATGGCCCTATCTTATAAGCTACACCATAGTGGAACCAAGCAAGGTAGCAGTCTTACCTTGACTGATTACACTATGGCCCTATCTTATAAGCTACACCATAGTAGAACCAAGCAAGGTAGCAGTCTTACCTTGACTGATTACACTATGGCCCTATCTTATAAGCTACACCATAGTGGAACCAAGCAAGGTATCAGTCTTACCTTGACTGATTACACTATGACCCTCCATATCTTATAAGCTACACCATAGTGGAACCAAGCAAGGTAGCAGTCTTACCTTGACTGATTACACTATGACCCTCCATATCTTATAAGCTACACCATAGTGGAACCAAGCAAGGTAGCAGTCTTACCTTGACTGATTACACTATGGCCCTATCTTATAAGCTGCACCATAGTGGAAACAAACAAGGTAGCAGTCTTACCTTGACTGATTACACTATGACCCTCCCTATCTTATAAGCTACACCATAGTGGAACCAAGCAAGGTAGCAGTCTTACCTTGACTGATTACACTATGACCCTCCATATCTTATAAGCTACACCATAGTGGAACCAAGCAAGGTAGCAGTCTTACCTTGACTGATTACACTATGGCCCTATCTTATAAGCTGCACCATAGTGGAAACAAACAAGGTAGCAGTCTTACCTTGACTGATTACACTATGACCCTCCCTATCTTATAAGCTACACCATAGTGGAACCAAGTAAGGTATCAGTCTTACCTTGACTGATTATACTATGACCCTCCCTATCTTATAAGCTATAGCATGATGGAATAATGCGAGGTAATCCTGCTACTTTACAGGTATGTGAAGGGCCCCCTTTGTTTATAATGAAAGGAAGCAAGCTTGTCCCGGTTAATCGAAGATATATAATCGTGTATCTACTATCCCTGTTAATGTGTATTTACCATCCTGGTTAGTCGAGTATATCTTACCTCCGTTAACCGTGTGTTCAATATACCTGGTTTTCATGCTTTGAATGCCCAGGCTAATTGTTTGTCTATTATCTCAGTTGATCATATTTTTCAAATCCCGGTTAATCGAGTAGGTAGCTACCATCCCTGCTAATCAGTTGTGGTATGGACTCATGATGCAGCTGGAGAGAGTGGTCGCTTGTACCCTTGTTGCATGAGGAGAAACAGTTGGCTCATCGTGAGATTGTTTGAAGGGAGGTTCAAAGTGAGGTAAGTCCGAGTATTCTCGTTACGTGAAGGAAGGTTCGTTTGGACATTTTAGCAGAGAAACCCCTTGACGTCAATAGGAGGGCTGTTCATAGCCGTCACTAGAGATACAGATGATCGTCAACCAGAGGACAGTTCTTATCCATTACTAGAGCTACAGATGATCGTCATCCAAAGGACTGTTCTTATCCATGACTAGACCTCCAGATGATCGTCAACCAGCGGACTGTTCTGAGTCGTGGCTAGACCTCCAGATGATCGTCAACCAGCGGACTATTCTGAGTCATGACTAGACCTCCAGATGATCGTCAACCAGCGGACTGTTCTGAGTCGTGGCAAGACCTCCAGATGATCGTCAACCAGCGGACTGTTCTGAGTCATGACTAGACCTTCAGATGATCGTCAACCAGAGGACTGTTCTTATTCATAACTAGACCTCCAGATGATCGTCAACCAGTGGACTGTTCTGAGTCGTGGCTAGACATTCAGATGATCGTCAACCAGAGGACTGTTATTATCCATTACTAGAGCCACAGATGATCGTCAACCAGATGACTGTTCTTATCTATAACCAGAGCTCCAATGATCGTCAACCAAGGGACTGTTCTTATCCATGACTAGACCTCTAGATGATCGTCAACCAAAGGACTGTTCTTATCCATGACTAGACATCTAGATGATCGTCAACCAAAGGACTGTTCTTATTCATGACTAGACATACAGACGATCCTAAACCAAAGGACTGTTCTTATCCATGACTAGAGCTCCAGATGATCGTTAACCGAGAGATGTGGTCACTGTTACTCTTAGTTGGCTAATGGCGTAGCTAGACACACGGTTAGTGTGCCTGACTCTGATTCGCCTGGTCGGGGTTCAATGTGCAGTCGAATATAAATAAGATTTCACAGGCCAATGTGGTTTTCAATACTCTCTCCAGAAGATATGACCCATTTCCTTTTATTTATCTTCGGTTCGTCTGTAACACTAGACCCTTAATGAACTTGATAAAATCTTGTAGCTGGGAATATACAGTCGACCACAGTGCTCTTGGAGTAAAGTGTTCCTCTCAGGATCTGATGTGCGTGGGTTCAAACCCAACCAGGGTCAACGAATTTTATCTGAGCGATAAAAATCCGTAGTACAACTTCCTTTGGAGGGAAAGTAAAGCCTTCGGTCCCATGTCAATTGTGGCATGTAGACTAACCCTGGAAGTTATGTGAAAATACCTTTCCCGGCAAAATTGGTAGGGCATTTCAAGCTCAATCATAGAAATTCTCGTGTGCTGATATAATCAGAAGGTTCAGAAAGTGCATGTTAAGTACCTAAAATAAATAAATAAAAATCTACAGTGTAAAGCACAGCTTAAACCAAACGTGGCATTGTGGTGTGAATTAATACTGTCCATTAAAACATTGAAATTGATCAATTGATACCAGTGAAACAGCTTAGCCATATTTTAAAAATACAACAGAATAGCAAAATAATTATTTTAAAATGATTCAAAGCTACTGAACTAATTCTAATTTCACTGTTACCAGGTGGAGATAGCAGAAAACCGCGGATAGATACGCTTTCTGGTTCGAGCGTGGACTTGAATATCCTGGTTAATTGGGCGTGGGGACGGACTCAACGAGAAAATATACAATTATTTCACAAGAAAAAATAACAAATACATATAGTATATATTTTACAAAATAAACTAATAAAATATATACGTATTTTACGTTGTTTTTTTAATTTCTTTTTACACGAAGAAAAGTATTACGTTTCAACACAAATGTACTTTGAATCGGCACATGGCAACTCTAGCAGACAAGATAAATGCCTCTACCTCCTGCTATTAAACAACATATAACATACTTCACGAGGAATCCTAATCCCTAATGTGAGTATAAGAATGAGCTGATTCTATTGGTTAATATGTATTCAATCCTAATATTGTCGGTACAGTATTGCGGCCCTCGACCTTAAAAGAGACAGAAACTTCGGCCCTCAGACATAAAGAGGTTGAGGACCCCCTGGTCTAAGACGTCACGCTCACAACAGACTGTATTGCTGATCACGGGGAGATCATGGGTTAACATCTTGACAGGGTATACTGATTGTGCTTTATTTCCTTAATGGATTTTCACTCTCCCTCAACGCCAATGCTGGTAAACTTTCTTTAAATTCAGCCTTCATCACCCACAACACTTTAGTGTGACTAGTACATCATATGCGTGCAGCCCGAACGGACAGTAAGTCGCGATGATAAAAAAACTACTTGAAGGTCTGTCTTTAGTTGTAACTGCTCTCGAGATGACCGGACAGTGAAAGCTCGCAACTTCCTTCCTGAGCGCGGAACACTTGATAACCTGTTGTTGGCTGCGTCATTAACACAACTGACCAGTATAGGATGTGGTTGTAGCGACCTGCTCTGGGTTCGGACCTGGTCGCAGTCTTTGTGTCTGTCACCCTATCATTAGGTCGGAAGACGATCACAATGCAATATAAAATGCCATTAAATAATATGTAAAATATGATATTTCTAACTATGTATATTATACAATAAAATTACATAAAAGATGAAATATCATTTATTTTATTGTCATTTTACTTTCTCGCTATCTTACAGGTGTAGAAAGTAGTGTGATCGTCAAAAAAAATTGAACTCGAGATTTTGATGAATCTTGACGTTTCATGACCCCCCGAATCTGAAAAAGTGGTTTTTGAGATTCCGTCTGTCTGTCTGTACCTCCAACTAGAGCATAAACTGTTTTACCAATCGGGATAAATCTTGGTATCTAGGGTTTACATAGGGTTGCCCCGAGGGGATTTAGGAATTGGATATCTAACCCTAAATTAAGGGTAGTTTACTGAATAGAAAAAAGATAAAAAGTCGATTTTCTCTAAATCCAATCTAACGATTTTTATTAAATTTCATTTCAAAAGTTTATAAATAATTCAAACAAAATGGCTAATCTCAATATTTCGATAACATGACTTTAAGGACTCCGGTCTGATGAGTAAATTCTAATTTTTTATCATATCTCCGAAACTATTTGAGATTTGAAATTACATATGTTACAAATATGTATATCTATTTATAATACAAATATTTTATTCGAATCATATTTTTATAAAACCAATAACTTTCAAGCTATACAAATATATATATCTTAATATATATAATTCTTCTGTACGTGTGTATGTCACTGAACTCCTCCTAAACGGCTGGACCTATTTTGATGAAATTTTTTGTGTGTGTTTGAGTGGGTCCGTGGATGGTTTAGATTCACAATTGGACCCGGTAGGTGGCGCTGCAATCGGGTTCTAGGAATATTTTTTTATTTTTTAGGGAATTTTTTGGGGGGAATTTTTTTTTTTTAGATTTTTTGCATATCAGAACATGTAACCTCATAATTTTTTTCGATACAGCTGATATTTGTGGATTTGTGGGCGAAATGCCAAAAATGAAAATATGTTTTATTTTGTATGTTGTCTTGACAAACACTTAATTTGTAATATTTGTGTAACTCACTAATTGGAGTTCATTGTGAATTTGTAATTGTGATGATCACATAGTATTTGTTTTACTAACGAAATCACTTATGTCACTCAAACTAAAAGCCAACTTTCGGGCAGGACAACGTCTGTCGGGTCCGCTAGTATATATATAACTTTTCGAAAACTAGAGGTTATATATTGAGACCGTAAAAAAAAATCTAACCTGAAATGTTGATGGCTGTCAACGTCTCATAACCCCCGAACCCTAAAAATAGTATTTGCAATGCCGTCTGACTGTGTTAGTAGATGGGGTGGCGTACCACCTCAATTTGACCTTTGACCCCGACGCTGATTGGTTGCTATAATTAGATCCCCCCTCCCTCCCCCCTCCACCCCCTCCCCCTCCCTCCGCTCTGATTACAAAATCTCCACCAGTTGATTACGAAATTTCCTCCCCTACAACCCCTCCCCTACAACCCCTCCCCTACAACCCCCCTCCCCTACAACCCCACCACACCTTGAACATGTTAGTACTTGTGCGGGCTTTTTTTTCTTAATTATTGTTGCGTGGTAATTAATTATTCATGTCTGCTAATTGATTATTGATGTGTGCTAATTAATTATTCATGTATGGGTAGGGGGAAGGACATTGGAGTATATTTTATTTGGATGGTGAGCATACGTCTCTGCACGAACCTCTCGCTACGACTGTCCTGCGTAGAATGGAGGGGGGTCGGCCGCTCACCGAGTAGTGACCACCTCGTCTCACGGTCGCGCCTTTCTCTTTTTTCCTCCCTCTTTCCTTGTGTCAGTGACCCACAATGTTTAGGGGGGTAGGAGGGGGTCAGTTGCCTCCCAGTGGAAAATTTTATGTTGCAATAAGCAAACGTTTAAAGTTTCTTGAACTCGTCTTTCCCGCCAACCCACCCCCAAGTCCCACCCCATGTCACAGAGGTCGTGGACTCAAAGCTAATTTTGGGTACTCTGTTTCTAGAAGCTACAGCCATCTTTTGGTAGAAACTCGAACTAGAAGGCCTCATGGGGTGACTAGAATTAAAATATATACAAACAACTAATGATACTCGACTAGAAATAACCAGTAGGATAAAAAAGTATAACGGGTGGATTAAAAATATGAGTGTTTTCATGTAGAAAAAAATAGCTCAAAATCTTTGAAAAAAATGTCTGTCTAAAAAGATTATTCAACCCAAGGGATTCGAACCAGACCCCGTGACTGATAAGCACCGATCTCTAGATAAAAAACGAAACCTAGTACAGGGTTTCGAACCCCCTGCTAGTTGGGATGTATTCAGTTCTATCACCTAGTGTTTTCTTATAAATGGTTGAAATGTTTACTCCGGTTAGATATCATCGACGGGGTTCAAACCAGAGACTTTGCCGATTGTCGAGTCGAAGTCCTTACCCCTACAGTCACAGAGCGTGATGTGTACCAGCAATTGTGCTGCCGGAAAAAAATAAACACGCCGGCATTTTTATTACTATAGCTAAACTTCAAAATATAACAACATACATATATATCTTATTGAGGCTATTGTCTAGAATTAATCAAGTAGGTGCGCGTCCGTCCCAATGCTTCAGGCAAGTTGAAAAATGCACCCCACATTTGAGAGAGTGAAAAAAAAAGTTTTGCCCAGATATCATCGACGGGAATCGAACCAGGGACTTTTGGCGTTTGTCGAGTCAACGTCCTTACCCTCCTCCAGTCACGGGGCGAGATGTGAACCAGCATTTGCACGCCCGACTGTCCGAGGATCCACCCCTAGACAGCGCTGAAGAAAGACCTCCGTCCTCTGTGAAAGCTTTAACGCAAATGCGATATAACGGTACTTACACGGACCGGGTAGGCTCCGATGCTGAAATGTTATTTTCGACCAATGAGAAGGCGACACCTTTCATGTGGCACACATCTAGACAATCCATCATCAGAAACTATTATTAACTCTCAGAAAAGACCGCTTTTAAATTGATTGTATTTTTATTCTACTCAAGACAGTCAATATTTTCTTTAAAGTTACCCACCTAATAAATATTGAGAATTATTTTAAACTACTCAAAACATTTTAAATTTTGATTTTTATGGCATAATAGTAGTAGAATCTAGCTTCTAATATTTCAATGCAGCACGTTTATTTAAATATATAAATGTACTTATATTCGCCCCATACGAGCTGAACCTACTAGCTACAGACTATACTACCAGGGTTTTAGACCCACAGGTAGGTTTAACAGTCAACTGTTTCCATCATTCTATTGTTTTATTTTCTCATTATCACCTTCCCCCACAGTATTTTTGAAAAGCACCACGTCCCACTTCTTATTCAGGCTATACAAATATTTACTAACTACGCTAGTGAGCGAAAGATGAGGACGGATGAATTTAGAGGAAGTGTACTAGCATTTACGTGGATAGAGAATGTAAATCAATTTTTTTATAAACTACCCTCAGCACGCCTGACTAGGATTCGAACACCAAACTCCCTGTCATTGGCATAGGCACGAGAGTGATGTCTTAGACCATGCGACCACCATAGTAGGTAAGTATTTATTACAAATTAATCAATGAATCTTCCTAATTAAATGTGTGTATTTTATCCCTTTTCCGTGTGTGCGTGGCTATATTTTTTCGCATTTCTTTTCAAGTTTATTAAAGCTAATATATATGATTTGTGTTCAATACTTTCGGAGATTTTGTTTGGTTAAAATAGTCTTCCCCCCTTAGTGCGAGCCTGACGTCTTGTACCCCGCGACCACCGGTCTATAAAATATTAGTGTAACTATGAGAGGGTGAAAAAACTTATTTGCGTGGAAGGAAAGTGGTAACCCATTTAGGGAAAAACCACCCTCAGTTCACCTGACCAAGATTTGAACCTCGAACTCCCGCATCGAAGCGGGTATATATCACTATGCACTCTTTTGAGAGAGTTAACAATCTTTACGAGGCTGGCTCTTCAACCAACCCAAATATTACAAAAAATCGAAAGAAGAAGCAGAACCGCGAGTCCAGCTGGATTCGGATTTGGGAAGGTTGAATCCACATCTGTGTTTTGGGGGGAGTAAGGAAATTTTCCAGCGTTTACGTGGAGAGAGAGCGGGAAAACATTTAGTGAGAACTACCAACAGTACACCTCGGCGGGTATTCGAATCCCTAACACAGATTCGAACCCCGATATCTTTTGCCGGTTGCTTCATGTTCTTTAGTTACCAAACACAAGAGAAGAATAAGGTGTTTCAACCGTTCTGACCCTAAAATACGTTGTGACAGAAAGGCGCCGGCAATATACACGTGTCAGCTTTGCCGGAATAAAATATTAAAGAGCGCAGAAGTGAGCCCGCATTTGTATAGAGGGAGAGTGAAAAACAACCCCCAGGTCAAGACAGCACTCTCACAATATACTAAACTGCAGAGGGATTCGAATCCTGGTCCACTGGCTACCACACGCTAATGGATTGATAATTGGGAGGTTTGAGCCCGCCTTTGCATAGAGGGAGAGTTAAAAACACCCCACATGACACCTGACAATGGCTACAAGCGTGAGATAAAAGCTGATGTCGACCAGGTGAAATGTGTAACAGCATTTGCCATGCGTTTGTTGCCCTCTAAGGGACGTCACAGGGCGAGGTGTGTACCCACATTTGCGTGTCATTGACATTCGAACCCTACAACACCGCCCGTATGAGAGAGATAAAATAATAAAATTATTGCTGTTCCGTAATTTTTTTCAGGGCTGAAATGTGAAAACAGTCAAAGTTATTATTTATGCTTTCTCCTGCTAGATATCACCGATGGCGTTCGAACCCGGGACTTGTGGCGTTTGTCGACCATGCAGGGAATTTAACTCAGGACCCTTCGCAAAGTGTGTGTAATAAAATAAAACTTGAACCCTAGGACAGCTACAAATACAGTCCAGGGCAGTTAATGTATCACTATGAACGGTTAAACCTACATTTTCAAGCATACAGGGAATCGAAATCAGGACCCCCTCGCAAAGTGTGTGTAATAAAATAAACTTGAACCCTAGGACAGCTACAAATACAGTCTAGGGCAGTTAATGTATCACTATGAAAGGTTAAACCCTCATTTTCACCCCATATCTGGAATCGAACTAGGGTCTTTGGCTAGGCAAACAAACAAATTATCATGCGCGAAGAAAACGGCCTCGGTACACACGCACGACAGACAAGCGTGAGATAAGAGCTGATCTCGACTAGGTGAAATGTGTAACATGTTATGTCCAAAAGGTGAAAAATCAATTATTATTCTATAATAATATTTCTGTATGTGACCAATTAATAAGTACTATGATGTATTCATAAAAAATAAACACATAGTTTTGTTGATCACAATAACCAATCTGTAATTATAAACGTTAAACCAAATTGTTCTAATATGTTTAGCAAAATTTAAATTTTCAAAAATAAATTATTTGTAAATTACCCGAAATTATTTGGTATATGTGAAAAAAAAGAAATCTAGCGCGTTAGCCAACAGTACACCTCGGCAGGTATTCAAATCCCCCCACTACGGACTCGAACCCCGATATCTTTCGCCGTGTGCTTCATGCCCTCTAATTAACAATCCCATTCTTTTCCCTAAAATACGTTGTGACAGAAAGGCGCTGGCAATATACACGTAACAGCTTTGCCGACATAAAATATTAAAGATCACAGAAGTGAGCCCGCATTTGCGTAGAGGGAGAGTGACAAACTATCGCCTGGTCTAGGACAGCACTATCGCAAAATACTAAGTTGCAAGGAGTTCGAATCCTGATCCACTGGCTGGCACACGCTAATGGATTGATAATTGGGAGGTTTGAGCCCGCACTTGCATAGAGGGAGAGTTAACACCCCCTTGTTTACCCGACCGAGATTTGAACCTCGAACTCCTTAAGTATTAATAACGCTAACGGATTGATAATTGGTAAGTTTGAATTTAGAAGAAGTGTGCCCGTATTTGAACAATATAGGACTTGTCAAACTTGTAGGGATTGAACCCTCCTACCTCCTTACGTCACAGGGCGTGATGTGTAACCGCATTTGCGCGGCTGGAAAAAAATAAACACTCCCTCAGAGGCTCCATCGGTTAAAGAACGGCAAATTTAGCATTTAGACGATATATCTCGGCTGACAATGAACCCCTCCCTAAGAAATAGGCGAGCCTGACATTTAGACGGTATGCCCATTTGCGCCGGAGTGAAAATTGGGAAAGTATAACAATATCTTCTGCAACTGCGAGATTCCTGTTCAGTACGTTCACCTTAAGTTTGACTGGGCGCTTAAAGTAGTTGAGAAACATTCTTACTCTGTACAAGTGGTAGAGATTAGATCTTAAAGGATGGTACGTTGCAAGCATGTATTTCTGAAACGCACAGGTCTTTAGGAGCATTGACATTCAGGTATATTTCCGTCATAAATGGGCTTGTAAGTCAGTGGCTTTGGCCTCTGAAAAAAAATGAGCGAATTCACCCGCCCAAGTCTCAAATTTGGTATGTGTGAACCCCGCTATCCTTCCAACATCTTTACCTTGATAAATGCACCGTATTTTGCGCAAACCAACAGTTAATTATTCTCATGATTTTAGAGATTTGGAAAGTAACCGGATTTGCGTGGAGGAAGAGTGGAAAACAGGCATCAGTACACTCAACAGAGATTCGAACTTTGATCTCCCTCTGTCTTGTCTACCGCGAGAGTGGTGCATTAGTCCACGCGGTCACAGCGTTTGATGAAATTATGCTGACAAAAAAATTGTCTCAGTTCACCTCTGTTCTAGTAATGGATAAGCACTGAAAAAATGTATAGTTGTAAGACCTGCACTTTAGCTCCGTCGGTAGTGTGTTTGCCTACTAAGAGGTCCTGGATTCGAATCCCGGAATGCCCGAAAAATGTATCATGCATGTTATAGATTTAAGCTAGATTGTAAACTGTGTACTGATATAATCAGTCGGTGCATACAGTGCACGTTAAATACCTTCGATAAATTTTAATGGAAAAATATACTTGTAAATGATATTCATTCGTGACTCTATATATATATATATATATATATTATAAAAAAGCAATGCCCCATCCAATATAAATGGCTATCGTGTTCTAGAAGCAAATAAGTTAATGCATTACCAAATATTAAATTGACATGATAAAAAACTCGCTTCAGAGATCGAGGCGTCACTCTCGAGTTAGACAAGACAGTGGGAGATCGAGGTTCGAATCCCATTGAGGTTTTGAAGTTTTTCTCCGAATGGTTCCCTACTCCCCCTCTTCCAAGCAAACGCCGTTAGATTACTTCTAAAATGCATCCTTTACAATTCCTAGTCCATTAGAGTAAATAGTACTCAAGCGAACCCGAACGGCTAGTAAGACGCGGTGCTTAAAAAAACACGGTTTCCTAACACAGTTTTTTTATCTTTTTTACACGTCTGAAACACTCGTATGCTTACATTAACTGCGCGGGGGCGATGCGTGAAACTGAAAATCCATAGATACATAGTTTGTAGAGTGGAATAAGAAGGGAGAGAAATGTACCCGCATCAGTATGACGGTATAATACGAAATGTGTCTTCTTATGCCACCGCGGTCGAGGAGTGAGGAAACTGGCCCCCCGTACACACGCACGATAGGAGTTTGAACCCCCCATGTCTCTTCCGTCACCATTTATTTATTTATCTAACCCGTAGTACCCTGTGATGCTCTTATTCCTCTATAAATTTATGTCTCATAAGCAGATTGGCTGTATATTATATAATTATTTTTCAGACTGCATTTATTATCGGGCACTTAATATATAATAGATTAATTTTGAATATAAAAAGACAATACGCTATAGTATTTATCGTTCACAGTTTCTAACTTCGAGCCAATTTAAAATAATAAGCGTGGATGGAAACTAACCTTTCGTAATTGTTAAGATTCTATTTTGATCTAAATTAGAAAGTATGGGGTGTTGGCTCTCTGGTGAAAGGGGTTTTGGTTCATATATATATATATATATTAGGGGGTGATTTTAGAGCAGCCCTGTCTTCTTCACGTGAAAATTATCCACGGAGCGACTGACTAATCAAGACGATGGAACATTCAGCAACATCATCCACATCAGGTATTTCAATTCTCTTCTGTGTGTATTAAACCGTTATGTTACATAGCTTAAAAAAAAGAGACCGATTTAATTTTAAATTGGATGTTTATTTGCCAGAGTTAAATTTGTGACTGTTCTAAAAGCTACAATTTTTTTAATTCCTGCGAAAAATATAAGTGTATCGAATAACATTTGCTTAGGCTACTCCCAAACCAAGCTTGATTCAAAATTTTGGTCTAATCGACTAAGAACATTATCTAACTGACTCATTGATTTTAATTTTTTAGTTGAATGTCTATTTGTGACTGTTATAAAAGCTACCATTTTTAAATTCCGTATATAAAATTCTATGTGCATTGAATAACATTTGCTTAATCTAGTCCTAAAATCAAGTTTGATTCAAAATGTTAATATAACCGATTATCGGACATTATCTGATTGATTCAATATACTAGGTGTTCTGGTACATAAATTAGAGGAGCTTCATTTTAAACTGACACTTTCTAAGATATCAATGGTACCGAATGCAGTCATATGTCTAAAATGGTAGGTTAGCGAGCTGGTAAAGCATCGCCGTTATTTACATTTGTTTATAATAATATCTATATATAATAAATTTAGCAAAACATTTGAAGTGCCTTCTAAAATTAAATATAGTCCACGGCACCTAATTTTTTTTAAAAGTGTCCGGTAACACGTCTTACTATTTGTATGATTGGTTTACACACCTAATGAAGGTAGAAAATATAGAAAAGCTACACACACACACACACACACACACACACACACACACACACACACACACACACACACACACACACACACACACACACACACACACACACACACACACACACACACACACACACACACACACACAAACGTCTTTAGGTGCATTGACATTCAGGTATATTTCTGTCACAAATGGTCTTGTAAATAAGCAGCTTTGACCTCTGAAAAACAGGATGGAATTCACAAGGCCCTTGGTGTTTCATAATGGGGCCGTTCAAATTGGAACCCCGCATTTAGAATGTATGAACCCAGTTATCTTTTTTTAATGTACATCATGACATATCTTGAGATCCAAAGGAGTTTTTAGCATCGCTAATGACTGCTGGAACGGTAATTCCTTCCAACGTCTTTACGTTGATAAATGCGTCGTCATTTGCGCAAACAAATAGTTAACACACATTTGTACTAATTATTATCATGATTTTAGAGATTTGGAAAGTTATATTTAGAGGAAAAGTAACCGCATTTTCGTGGAGGAAGAGTTGAAAACAGGCATCAGTACACTCTACTGGTATTTGAACTTCGATCTCCCTGTCATCAGTAGTCTTGTCTACCGCGTGAGTAGCGCATTAGACCACACGGTCACCGAGTTGCGTGAAACCATGCCGAAAAGGTTTTCCAAATATTAACTGTCTCATTTCACCTTTGTTCTAACTAGTATTGGATAAGCACTGAAAAAATGTACAATTAAATGTTCTACAATTTACCTCTGTCGTTATTGTGTTTGCCTACTAATCAAGAGGTCCTGGATTCGATTCCCTGAATGGCCTGAAACTGATTCATTAGGGGATATGGGTTTCCCCCCTTTCATAGTGATTCATTTGCGGTAGGGGAATGGGTGTTCTGTATGTCATAGATTTAAGTTAGATTGTAAGTTGTGTACTGTTATAATCAGTCGGTGCATACAGTGCACGTTAAATACCTCCAATAAACAATAATGGAAAAATATACTTGTAAATAATATTCATTTGTGACTCTATATATTATAAAAAAGCAAAGCCCGTCCAATATAAATGGCTATCGTGTTATGGAAGCAAATAAGTTAATACATTAATAATTATTAAATTAACATGATGAAAAATCGTTTCAGAGGTCGAATAGTGTAAGGCGTCACTCTCGAGTTAGACAGTTATGTTAATAATGGAGGAGATTGAGGTTCTAACCCCATTTGTGTTTTGAAGTTTTTTCTCCGAATGGTTCCCTACTCTCCTTCCAAGCAAATTCTGGTAGATTATCACTAAAATGTGTACTTTCTCATTCCTACACCATTTTAAGTAGACTAATTATCACATTTATATATAGCCTGGACGGTCAATAACACGCGGTGCTAAAAAATTGGTTTCCTAACACAAAATGTAATGTTTTATCTTTTTTTTACGTCAGAAACACTCACATCACATTTCCTTTAAATTCAAGAAATACAATGTGGCTAGCCTGGACGGATGTTAAAATAACTTGGATATTGTTTGGTGCCACTGTACCCCTGACAAATTTGTTGCAGTGCTTGTAAAAGAATGTAGATATACCTCTCTTTCTCTCTCTCTCTCTCTGAAGAGCCGTTTGAGACTGGTATTTGTCTGTTAATAGAGTTTTGATTTAATCTCTGTCGAGTGTCTCACTTCATTGGTCAAGACGTCTAAGAAGACACTTGTGAAAGGTCACTTGATGTGAGGCGTTAGCATGTCTGTTCACGGAGCCAAGTGTCCAGGGTTCAATTTACAGTATGGCTGAAAATGGTGGTTTAACCTTTCATAGTGATAAATTAGGGAGGATTGGGTTTTTTGTGTACAACTAGAGTAATTTTCAAAATAAAAGTAATTATGTTGTTACCAAACCTATGTCAGATATAATCATTTGAGCCGGAGACCCCTAACTGACCTAAGAAGGTGTGAGTCAATGGACCGGGATTCGAACTCTCTGCAGTTTAGTATATTGCGATAGGGCTGGTTTTTTTTCACTCTCCATCTATGCAAATGTGGGCACACTTCCTCTAATTTTGGCTTGAGGCTTAAGTGGCTAATTTGTTTTGCGTTAATATTAGTTATTATATCATCGAGCTCGTGTGGTCTAGAAATAATATGTGTGCCAGATCACTAGGTAATTACACTTGAGTTTCCATTTTAGAAACAGGTTATAGGGAAGTCGGGGGTTTGATCCCACAGCAAGCTATTTATTGGGGTAAATTTTCATAAACCGTTTTTCCGCTTCCAACTCTGGAATATTGAGATGTATTCCCTTAGTAAATCTAATTTATTCAGCCTTACTTCTTTCTTGTGACAAGTATTAGACATGTAGAACGATGTGATGTTGTGTGTAAGTTTTAATAAATATTCAGTGTAAGCTAAACAAATCCACGCCATAGTACTCAATATTATAGAATCCTTCATCAGCGTCGAGAGTATTTAGGGAGGTTTTTCTAATAGACTTTCCATTCTCCATCCGTGCAAACGTGGGCACACTTCCTCTAACTTTGGCTTGAGGCTTAAGTGGCTAATTTGCGTTGCGTAAATGTTATTTATTATGTCAACATAGTTTCGAGCCTTAACCGATATTTGATATTGAATTTATGTAAAAGTTATATATTATTTCATCAAAATATAATTGTGAACTTTAAATTTCTTTGATACTTAAGTGGCTAATTTGTTTGGTGTAAACGTTATTTATTATGTCAACATAGTTTCGAGCCTTAAAAGATATTTGATATTGAATTTACGTAAAAGTTAATTTTATTATATTTTTTTCATCATTAATACGATTTGTCAAAAGTGACAGTTGCAGATTTTATCATCTGACGAATGAATATATGAATGAAAGTAATTTAAGTAACTTTCTTAAGTGTCAGAAACTACTTTCTCACCACGATCCCACTATAGCTTAAATGCTACCTGTTGGCCTTATGATTTTTGTAGGCTGATTTTTAAAAATTCAAATTATTTTGAAAATATCTAGAATGATTTTGCTTAAAATGTAAAGATATATATATATAGTATTTATGGAGTGTTTGGCATAAAAATGACAAACTAAGCTGTATATCTTTTTTGTTTTTTTAAATTTGAATATTTAAAAAATAGCTTGAGTGATCTGGTTCAAAATTGGTATCGGAGGAATTCTTTTACATCGCCAATAACACATTTTCTTTATTTATCTAAAATAAATTAATTCAAGCGTAGTTTACTTACGACAATTTATAGAAAGTTTGAATTTTTTTTTAACTAACCGGGAAAATTGAATTCAAAATAAAAATCAGGGATTAGTTTTTTCATGATCTATAAGAATAACATACTTTTTTTCACATATACCAAATAATTTCGGGTAATTTACAAATAATTTATTTTTGAAAATTTAAATTTTGCTAAACATATTAGAACAATTTGGTTTAAAGTTTATAATTACAGATTGGTTATTGTGATCAACAAAACTATGTGTTTATTTTTTATGAATACATCATAGTACTTATTAATTGTTCACATACAGAAATATTATTATAGAATAATAATTGATTTTTCACCTTTTGGACATAACATGTTACACATTTCACCTAGTCGAGATCAGCTCTTATCTCACGCTTGTCTGTCGTGCGTGTGTACCGAGGCCGTTTTCTTCGCGCATGATAATTTGTTTGTTTGCCTAGCCAAAGACCCTAGTTCGATTCCAGATATGGGGTGAAAATGAGGGTTTAACCTTTCATAGTGATACATTAACTGTCCTAGACTGTATTTGTAGCTGTCCTAGGGTTCAAGTTTATTTTTTACACACACTTTGCGAGTGGTCCTGATCTCGATTCCCTGTATGCTTGAAAATGTAGGTTTAACCGTTCATAGTGATACGTTAACTGCCCTAGACTGTATTTGTAGATGTCCTAGGGTTCAAGTTTATTTTATTAACACCACACTTTGCGAGGGGTCCTGATTTCGATTCCCTGTATGCTTGAAAATGTAGGTTTAACCGTTCATAGTGATACGTTAACTGCCCTAGACTGTATTTGTAGATGTCCTAGGGTTCAAGTTTATTTTATTACACACACACTTTGCGAGGGGGTCCTGATTTCGATTCCCTGTATGCTTGAAAATGTAGGTTTAACCGTTCATAGTGATACATTAACTGCCCTGGACTGTATTTGTAGCTGTCCTAGGGTTCAAGTTTATTTTATTACACACACTTTGCGAAGGGGCCTGATTTCGATTCCCTGTATAGCTTGAAAATGTATGTTTAACCCTTCATAGTGATACATTAACTGCCCTAGACTGTATTTGTAGCTGTCCTAGGGTTCAAGTTTATTTTATTACACACACTTTGCGAGGGGTCCTGATTTCGATTCCCTGTATGCTTGAAAATGTAGGTTTAACCGTTCATAGTGATACATTAACTGCCCTGGACTGTATTTGTAGCTGTCCTAGGGTTCAAGTTTATTTTATTACACACACTTTGCGAAGGGTCCTGAGTTAAATTCCCTGCATGGTCGACAAACGCCACAAGTCCCGGGTTCGAACGCCATCGGTGATATCTAGCAGGAGAAAGCATAAATAATAACTTTGACTGTTTTCACATTTCAGCCCTGAAAAAAATTACGGTACATCAATAATTTTATTATTTTATCTCTCTCATACGGGCGGTGTTGGAGGGTTCGAATGTCAATGACACGCAATTGTGGGTACACACCTCGCCCTGTGACGTCCCTTAGAGGGCAACAAACGCATGGCAAATGCTGTTACACATTTCACCTGGTCGACATCAGCTTTTATCTCACGCTTGTAGCCATTGTCAGGTGTCATGTGGGGTGTTTTTAACTCTCCCTCTATGCAAATGCGGGCTCAAACCTCCCAATTATCAATCCATTAGCGTGTGGTAGCCAGTGGACCAGGATTCGAATCCCTCTGCAGTTTAGTATATTGTGAGAGTGCTGTCTTGACCTGGGGGGTAGTTTTTCACTCTCCCTCTATACAAATGCGGGCTCACTTCTGCGCTCTTTAATATTTTATTCCGGCAAAGCTGACACGTGTATATTGCCGGCGCCTTTCTGTCACAACGTATTTTAGGGTCAGAACGGTTGAAACACCTTATTCTTCTCTTGTGTTTGGTAACTAAAGAACATGAAGCAATCGGCAAAAGATATCGGGGTTCGAATCTGTGTTAGGGATTCGAATACCCGCTGAGGTTTACCGTTGGTAGTTCTCACTAAATGTTTTCCCGCTCTCTCTCCACGTAAACGCTGGAAAATTTCCTTACTCCTCCCCAAAACACGGATGTGGATTCAACCTTCCCAATTCCGAATCCAGCTGGACTCGCGGTTCTGCTTCTTCTTTCGATTTTTTGTAATATTTGGGTTGGTTGAAGAGCCAGCCTCGTAAAGATTGTTAACTCTCTCAAAAGAGTGCATAGTGATATATACCCGCTTCGATGCGGGAGTTCGAGGTTCAAATCTTGGTCAGGTGAACTGAGGGTGGTTTTTCCCTAAATGGGTTACCACTTTCCTTCCACGCAAATAAGTTTTTTCACCCTCTCATAGTTACACTAATATTTTATAGACCGGTGGTCGCGGGGTACAAGACGTCAGGCTCGCACTAAGGGGGGAAGACTATTTTAACCAAACAAAATCTCCGAAAGTATTGAACACAAATCATATATATTAGCTTTAATAAACTTGAAAAGAAATGCGAAAAAATATAGCCACGCACACACGGAAAAGGGATAAAATACACACATTTAATTAGGAAGATTCATTGATTAATTTGTAATAAATACTTACCTACTATGGTGGTCGCATGGTCTAAGACATCACTCTCGTGCCTATGCCAATGACAGGGGGTTTGGTGTTCGAATCCTAGTCAGGCGTGCTGAGGGTAGTTTATAAAAAATTGATTTACATTCTCTATCCACGTAAATGCTAGTACACTTCCTCTAAATTCATCCGTCCTCATCTTTCGCTCACTAGCGTAGTTAGTAAATATTTGTATAGCCTGAATAAGAAGTGGGACGTGGTGCTTTTCAAAAATACTGTGGGGGAAGGTGATAATGAGAAAATAAAACAATAGAATGATGGAAACAGTTGACTGTTAAACCTACCTGTGGGTCTAAAACCCTGGTAGTATAGTCTGTAGCTAGTAGGTTCAGCTCGTATGGGGCGAATATAAGTACATTTATATATTTAAATAAACGTGCTGCATTGAAATATTAGAAGCTAGATTCTACTACTATTATGCCATAAAAATCAAAATTTAAAATGTTTTGAGTAGTTTAAAATAATTCTCAATATTTATTAGGTGGGTAACTTTAAAGAAAATATTGACTGTCTTGAGTAGAATAAAAATACAATCAATTTAAAAGCGGTCTTTTCTGAGAGTTAATAATAGTTTCTGATGATGGATTGTCTAGATGTGTGCCACATGAAAGGTGTCGCCTTCTCATTGGTCGAAAATAACATTTCAGCATCGGAGCCTACCCGGTCCGTGTAAGTACCGTTATATCGCATTTGCGTTAAAGCTTTCACAGAGGACGGAGGTCTTTCTTCAGCGCTGTCTAGGGGTGGATCCTCGGACAGTCGGGCGTGCAAATGCTGGTTCACATCTCGCCCCGTGACTGGAGGAGGGTAAGGACGTTGACTCGACAAACGCCAAAAGTCCCTGGTTCGATTCCCGTCGATGATATCTGGGCAAAACTTTTTTTTTCACTCTCGCAAATGTGGGGTGCATTTTTCAACTTGCCTGAAGCATTGGGACGGACGCGCACCTACTTGATTAATTCTAGACAATAGCCTCAATAAGATATATATGTATGTTGTTATATTTTGAAGTTTAGCTATAGTAATAAAAATGCCGGCGTGTTTATTTTTTTTCCGGCAGCACAATTGCTGGTACACATCACGCTCTGTGACTGTAGGGGTAAGGACTTCGACTCGACAATCGGCAAAGTCTCTGGTTTGAACCCCGTCGATGATATCTAACCGGAGTAAACATTTCAACCATTTATAAGAAAACACTAGGTGATAGAACTGAATACATCCCAACTAGCAGGGGGTTCGAAACCCTGTACTAGGTTTCGTTTTTTATCTAGAGATCGGTGCTTATCAGTCACGGGGTCTGGTTCGAATCCCTTGGGTTGAATAATCTTTTTAGACAGACATTTTTTTCAAAGATTTTGAGCTATTTTTTTCTACATGAAAACACTCATATTTTTAATCCACCCGTTATACTTTTTTATCCTACTGGTTATTTCTAGTCGAGTATCATTAGTTGTTTGTATATATTTTAATTCTAGTCACCCCATGAGGCCTTCTAGTTCGAGTTTCTACCAAAAGATGGCTGTAGCTTCTAGAAACAGAGTACCCAAAATTAGCTTTGAGTCCACGACCTCTGTGACATGGGGTGGGACTTGGGGGTGGGTTGGCGGGAAAGACGAGTTCAAGAAACTTTAAACGTTTGCTTATTGCAACATAAAATTTTCCACTGGGAGGCAACTGACCCCCTCCTACCCCCCTAAACATTGTGGGTCACTGACACAAGGAAAGAGGGAGGAAAAAAGAGAAAGGCGCGACCGTGAGACGAGGTGGTCACTACTCGGTGAGCGGCCGACCCCCCTCCATTCTACGCAGGACAGTCGTAGCGAGAGGTTCGTGCAGAGACGTATGCTCACCATCCAAATAAAATATACTCCAATGTCCTTCCCCCTACCCATACATGAATAATTAATTAGCACACATCAATAATCAATTAGCAGACATGAATAATTAATTACCACGCAACAATAATTAAGGAAAAAAAGCCCGCACAAGTACTAACATGTTCAAGGTGTGGTGGGGTTGTAGGGGAGGGGGGGTTGTAGGGGAGGGGTTGTAGGGGAGGGGTTGTAGGGGAGGAAATTTCGTAATCAACTGGTGGAGATTTTGTAATCAGAGCGGTGGGAGGGGGGGGGGAGGGGGGGAGGGAGGGGGGATCTAATTATAGCAACCAATCAGCGTCGGGGTCAAAGGTCAAATTGAGGTGGTACGCCACCCCATCTACTTGTGTTTGTTTAGACTTAAAATTAAGAGTAGTTTAGTAAAGGGCGAAAAGAGAAAAAAATCGATTTTCTCAAAATCGGCTCTAATGATTTTGATTAAAATTCGTATCTAGGCGTTTATTAAGATTATAAATAATCTGGTTATTTTCATTGTCATATGAAAATGACTTTTATGGTACTTTACAGAAGCTGAAATTTCCGTATCTCCGCAACTATTTGAGATACTAAATAACTTATCCTTGCAAAATTATAGTTCTATTAAAACTAAAAAACTTTTATATGAAATATATCTTTATTAAACCAACCGTTTCTGAGATTTTGGCAAATATATTAATACAATTTTGTGAGCTTTAGTTGTAAAGAGATACTACTTAAGTTTTAACGTAGTAATTCTCCAATGCCATAGCGTAATTAAATATAAGTCTCTCAAAAAGTTAATGTTATTTTTTCCTTAAACCTCTCAGGATAAATGTTTGTACAACAATGATCTATCTCTATTTTAGACTCAATAGTAAATATTTACATTTTTTATCGGTCAAAGTTTATAAATGAGGAACTTAATAGCAATGCGATGACCTGAAGATGTCCAACACCTAATAAAATGTCAAAAATTTTAACCGGAAGTCAAAATTGTAATACGAAGTGTTGACCCTTGTGGACCCAATATTGGTCTTTTTTATTTGTCCAAACATAAAAATAAAATTATAAAATTTAAAACCGGTACTCAAAAAAGTTTTACATAAGTATAGTGCAATTTTTGATTGGGTTTGCTAGTGCATACTATATAGCCTAGTTTCACATATATTATGAGTTTTGAGTAAATATCTCCATTTTTTAAACAATAGAGTGCGGAGTTCCGTACCATTTATTTTAAATTGTATAATGACACCTGGACCTGTAGCTGACGATTTCCGCATGTACATAATAGACTCTTCCTTAAAATATGAGTGAAGAATGACCCTGAATTCGGGATGATTCCATGGATAGCTCAGTGGTTAGATCGTTGGCGTGCCTAGCCAAATGTCCCGGGTTCAATTCCCGTGTCCAGGTGTCATTTTTAAATTTAAAGAATTTGATAAAGTTAATAAGACACACAAGATTACTTCAGGCGTAAGAGCTGAACCTAATTATCGCTGGAGTCGTAACTAAACATAATGTTACACATACGACATACTCCCAATTTAGTACATTCGAGCAAGAGTTTTCCTTTTACTAGGCTGGCCTAAAGGTACGATTCCCTCGGCGAGTCTCGCGTCTGCGACCAGCGACCGGACTAGTTTCCTTAGTTTGTTATGTGGCCAGTTCCTTGAAGGCGACTGCGACTGGCGGCCAGAGTGCGCGTCCAGCGTCTTTACATTGCGTCTGCGTCACACAACTTCGAGATAAACGATCAATCGTGTGTTTTAGTAGAGCTATATTTAGTTTTGTCATAATTGCTTGCCGACACAGGAAATAAATAGAAGTTGTTAACAACAAATATTAAAAAAAAAAAGTGGTTCAAAGGAACTGGGTTTTTCGAGGAAATCATAGGTCCCAGTAGGTACAGTTTTAGGTTTTATTGGGCTGGTTTTGGAAAGCGTTCAAGATTTCGCCATAGAAGAGAACGAAAATGTAATTGTAGAGGGGAAAAAGCAACCACCAATTTTTGACATATCTTCGCCGGTGTACCGGGACTACATGTCAAGGACAACACATGGAGGAAAGAGATCTTAGGAATAGTTGGTCGATCAAGTTAGTATTTTTTATCCACATTGTTCCAAAAAAACAAAATAGCACGGAACATTAAATAAAACACAGTTGAAAAACTTTGATAAATGAGAAACGATCTGTGTCACATAAAATTATCCACGACTGGCGACCAAGAGACGCATCTAGAGAAACACTGTACCCCGCGTCTGCGACTCACCACCCCGCGTCTGTGACTCACCACCCCGCGTCTGTGACTCACCACCCCGCGTCTGCGCAGACGCGAGATGCCAGACGCACCGAGGGAATCCTACCTTTAGGCTCCTATGATCACAATTAATTTTATCTTAAGGGGCCAGGCTACCGTACCACTGGGATGCGTTGCAGGCGTCCATAAATCCCGCGATATTTAAGAAGTTTTTTTTAAATATTATAGTTTACACCAAAATGGAAGGGGGAGGCTTCAAAAACTCACATTTTAATGCCATAGGTTTTTAAAAAAATCATGGTAAGGTAAAATTAGAACATTTTTAACCATGTTTAACGCAAAATGTCGTGGTTATGAGATCAAAGTAAATGGTTGGAAAACATATCTCGCATCCCTTTAATAAATAAAATAATTATTTTAACAAACAATGGAAAGCTCTAAGATAAATGAGGATTTTTTGTGGTTTTGAAACCCCAGAACTAACATAACCATTCAAATTACTTCACTGAGAGTATATTTATCTTCAATTAGGTGGCACCCTTAAGGATTTCAGAATCGTTAGGACTTATGAGATGCTAAGAGGGTCTTTTTAATAATCTTTCACGGACTGCCTCTAATGTATGAGTAAAAAAACAAGCGAATATCGCCTCTGATGAGGACTAACCTAGGGCCAAGGTTCTTAGTACTGAGTCTTCTTTGTCTTGATTAGATCTCTCAACAAATAATAAACAAACAATAACATCCCAGTAAATAAGCAAGACCTTGTAAGGCTATGGGTCAAGTAGTCCCACATGACAGCTCACGCCACTGCATCTGATGCAACTACCAAGAGACCTTGGAGTGACAAACAAATGTGACCTATGGAAGGAATTTATACTCTCATCAGTCCATGTGATGTTTATTTTAAGCTAGATAATCACCAGTTCTTCGCACAGGATGGGTTTAATAAAACCTCCCCTGACTGTATTACTCCAACTGGTTTATAGCAATATTATTACTACTAAATATGGCTTCCCATAGTTTAGTAGAAACTACATCCAATATCACCTCTGAGGTAAATGTAGGAGCCTTATATTCACTCTCTATTGGTCAACTGTTGCCAAATCTCCTCGATTTCAGTTAAGTCATAAGGTGGTGTGCTGGGTTAGATGGAGCTACTGGCAACATCGACGAACCAGCGTTACAAAATTGTTCCTAAAAGGGAAGATTGACCATAAGAAATCAAGAGAATGACAACTCTGTTTCTCGATAGTAAACAGTCAGTTTCCTCAGAGGTGATATCCAATGTAAAAACCTGAACTGAATAGAAAGTAGTGTTCTATAGACGCCATTTTCTCTCAAGATGTTCTTCATGTCTAATCTACAAATAGAAAACTTTCAAAGTTGGTTCAATGGAAATCCTAGAAGCAGAAGCCGAGAAAATAAAGAAATTGAGTAATGTTTGGAAGCCACTATCTTGAAACAAAATGTTGCAAATAAATTTTAATTAGTCTATATGTTAACCGGATGCTCGAGTAATATCTATACGAAATTTTTGCACAATCGTTTTAGTGTTTTTTGCGTGAAAGAGTAACAGACAAATAACAGCTCATTTTCATATATTAGTACGCTTATAACTTTACACACAAGCTTTATAATATACTTTAAAATACGTGAGAATAAAATAAATGGTATTTAAAATTTTGTAGATGGAATAAGTTATTTAATGCGAGTCAGTGTTCAGAAATAATAGCTGTAGGCTTATAGTAGTACCAGAATAAGGGCTGTGATTGGTAATTGAAAGAGCTGGGAAGAGATGACATGTCGAGAACAACTCTTAGCCTCATTATGTGTCAAATTGGCCAGTCTCCTCTGCACGACCGCAACAAGTTTAGGACATCAAACTAATTTAGTTTCTAATTAGAATGATACAATACACATCCTCACGTAATTATCTATAACTTTTCTTGGAAGCTTTTATGAAAGTATAAATTCCATGAAGAATTCTAGAAAAACCTTTCAATAAATATGACCACTTTTGTAGTGTAGAGGTCAGAGTTCCTGACTACAGATCTAGAGGTATAGGGTTCGAGCCCCAATAATTTCAGATTTTTTTGTGTGTGAAGCAGTGGGTCTGAAACGGGGTTAACTCATGCTATTTAGGACAAATAAGGAGCTACTTAAATTAAGAAGTAGCATCTCTGGCTTAGAAAACTGAGACCAACCGCATGTCCTGACAACATGACACCCTCTACGCACAGAATTTGATACTATATTCCCCAACCAGCGGTGGAAGCTCAGTTATTATGACTTAATTGCTGGTTAACGACATAAAGTTGTTTTTTTCAACCAGACCATTACAGGTGTTGCAGTCAATTGGTTAGCGCTAATATGTCTCAGCTGTTACAGTCCTAGTTGGTTAGTTGATTAATAATGGACTATTCCACTTTGTAGTAGATCTGTTGGTAGCACGTCTGTCTACTGAGCTAAGGGAACCGGGTTCGATTCTTGACAGAGCCGAGAAATTATCCAATGGAGATTGAGTTTCACCCTTTCCACCGTGATGAATAGATGGCCGGGGTTTGGGTGTTGTGTCTTAAATAGAACTAAGCGTGCTTGTAAGTCGTGTGCTGATATAATCAGTCGCTTTAGAAAGTGAACGATGGAATTCCAAATATTAACAATAATACTTCACGTCTGGGATACATCCTTCATAGCCTACCCAGTAGTTGAAAGATTAGCCAGTACTAATGGTACATCCTTTCTGTGGAGGATCTATCCATGTCCCGATGAGATGAGGTGATGGTGAGTATGAGGGTGATGGTGAGTATGAGGGTGATAGTGAGTATGAGGGTGATAGTGAGTATGAGGGTGATGGTGAGTATGAGGGTGATGGTGAGTATGAGGGTGATAGTGAGTATGAGGTGATGGTGAGTATGAGGGTGATGGTGAGTATGAGGGTGATGGTGAGTATGAGGGTGATAGTATGAGGGTGATGGTGAGTATGAGGGTGATAGTGAGTATGAGGGTGATAGTGAGTATGAGGGTGATGGTGAGTATGAGGTGATGGTGAGTATGAGGGTGATGGTGAGTATGAGGGTGATAGTATGAGGGTGATAGTGAGTATGAGGGTGATGGTGAGTATGAGGGTGATGGTGAGTATGAGGGTGATGGTGAGTATGAGGGTGATAGTATGAGGGTGATAGTGAGTATGAGGGTGATGGTGAGTATGAGGGTGATGGTGAGTATGAGGGTGATAGTATGAGGGTGATGGTGAGTATGAGGGTGATGGTGAGTATGAGGGTGGTGGTCTTAGGCGCTAATCTCGCAGTAGACTAGACTGCCGAAGAGGGGGAGATGGAGTCTCGGTCGGGTTTACTGAGGTTTTTCTTCCCAAGTTGATGTTCTACTCTCCCTAACCACAATTGCGGGTACACTTCCTCTGAATATAACTTTCCTGATACCTAAATCCATTAGTGTAATTAGTACATAATCGTACAACCCAAACGGAAAGTAAGACGTGGTTCTATGAAAGAATATCGGGACAAAATTTAGGGAAAAAAAACTTCCTTAGCACACCCGTGCAGAATTGGAATCGTCGACACAATAAATAAAGATGAGACTGACGCTTTATTCCGCATGCCCACCGGTACGTGTGCTATTTGTTCTATCGCGCTCCGTGTTTGTAAAGTGTGTTGCAGCAGCAAGGGGTCGATCAGTTGATACCACTGGTCTGTGCAGCTGTCTGTCAGCTGACGATGTCTCTGCTGAGGAATGTGTAGAGTGACGCAACTCCACGGCCGTTATGGCAAGAGAAGACGGTGCCTACATTGAAGATGGTACTATAATATCCTGGGCTCATGATGACCTCCTTACCGGAATAGGCTCCTATTGTTCTCTGCCGACAGTTCTACAGGTACCTTGAGACTGGTAGGATGTCCGTTGTGGGAGCTTTACTATACAGTAGGATATTTGTTTGAAACAAGGCCTTCCATAACGGGCTAGCTACTACTAAAATAGAGGTGTATGCACCCTTATAACTATCTCAAGATAGGGATAGGGTGTAATGTGTTGGACTGGGTAGAACTAGCTCAAGATAGGGATAGGGTGTAATGTGTTGGACTGGAGATAAATAGCTCAAAATAGGGATAGGGTGTAATGTGTTGGACTGGGTAGAACTAGCTCAAGATAGGGATAGGGAGTAATGTGTTGGACTGAGTAGAACTAGCTCAAGATAGGGATAGGGTGTAATGTGTTGGACTGGAGAGAAATAGCTCAAGATAGGGATAGGGTGTAATGAGGGGACTGGGTAGAACTAGCTCAAGATAGGGATAGGGTGTAATGTGTCGGACTGGAGAGAAATAGCTCAAGATAGGGATAGGGTGTAATGAGGGGGACTGGGTAGAACTAGCTCAAGATAGGGATAGGGTGTAATGTGTTGGACTGGAGATAAATAGCTCAAAATAGGGATAGGGTGTAATGTGTTGGACTGGAGAGAAATAGCTCAAGATAGGGATAGGGTGTAATGTGTTGGACTGGAGAGAACTAGCTCAAAATAGGGATAGGTGGCATACTTTTGTAAGTGCGGCAATAAACTCTCTCGTTCCTAGTGCCATACACTATGTAAGTTATCTTAAAGGCCCTGACTATGAAAATTGTACCGTAGCTCACCTGCGCTCGCACGTCCTGGACAAGTGATTAATAACACTTAGATAAGACTCTGAAGTAGGACGTCTCAACACTCCCGTAAAAGACCGTAGGCCGAGGTGTCTCTCAATAGTTTTGGGGGTTTGCCCCTTTTGACATGGCTCTGCTCGTTTCCCTGAACTTCCAGCATTCTATTCCCCACAACCTGATCTCGAGAGGCTGCTAATTTTTGTCAACCTTCTTTACAGACTTCTATAGTGTTCCTTTCTATGTTCGTAAATATATAGCATCGGTCGTGAACGTGGCCGGGAGCTTCTAAGTTCTAAGATTCTAGCCGTGGAGTTTTACAGAATAGAGATTGCTCTTCTCCCCTACGACGATTAATTGCAAGAACGTAAAAAAGTGGGGTCAGGAGGGGGGGTCCAGACCTCCCCTGCAATTTTATTGACCCATTAGAGAGGTCCACATATACAGTACGTAGAAAACTTTTATTGGGTAAATGTATAGTACAATTTTCTAGTGAACCCCACCCCCCTCCACCCTAGGAAAATTAGCTGTTTACTCCTTTGATTAATTGTTAGGTCTTAGCTCACGGATAGTGTGCTTGACCAGGACCAGAGGGCCACGGCTCTTTCCCAAAAATGTTGTGTGTTTTTTCAGCCTCTCTACATTAGAATTTTTCAAATCCACCTATTTCTATTAAGATGACTTAAGTTTAGGTTAGTTTAACCAGCTGTTAGGAGTATAGCATGCCGTTCCAGTGCGTCTATTCACCACCAAAGACGTCGCTAAAGGGGAGGCGGACTCCAGAGAGGAAGCAGATAATTTAACCAGCTTGTTAAGAGCGTATTTTAAAATGACAAAGCGTATTTTAACCTCTAAAGAGGTCGTTAAAGTAGAGGCGGACTCCAAAGAGGTAACAGATAGTTTAACCTGCTGTTAGGAGAATAGCGTGCTATACCAGTGCGTCTTTTCACCTCCAAAGACGTCGTTAAAGGTGAGGTGGACTTCAAAGAGGAAGCAGATCTTTTAACCAGCTGCTAGGATCATATAATTGTGCAATGACAAATCGTCCTTTCACCTCCAAAGAGGTTGCTAAAGTGGAGGTGTACTCCAAAGAGGAAGAAGATATCTTATCCAGCTGCTGAGAGCTTATTGTGCAATGACAAAGTGTCCTTTCCCCTCCAAATACGTAGCTTAAGTGGAGGTGGACCCCAAAGAGGAAGCAGATAGTTTAAATACCTGCTAGGAGGATGTGTGCTATGGAAGCGAGTCCTTTTACCTCCAAGGAGGTCACTAAAGTGGAGGCAAACTCCAAAAAGGAGTCAGATAAGGGAGAAATGAATGAGTGGAAAGGCGACGAACCTGTGGAGGGAAGTTTCTATCCCAGCTAGAGTTTAGGTTGGTATAACGAGGATCACCATCGCGCACGACGACGGAAGGAAGGGGATTCCCCCTCTCCCTCTCTCCTATAGAGAGTGTATCCAAGAGCCCGGTCGTCGCAGTCATCGAGTGGTTTTTGAAAGTGAACGAGGTGGGTTTGTGGGTTGTCGAGGCGTCTGCTTCGCTCGACGAGAACAAGACCAGCTGATCTACATCTCCTTCCGGACGACGAGCAAGGTAAGTGAAGGGGACCATCGGGTGATCTCCTGGTGAGGGGGTTCTCAAACTGGGAGCCACGGAGCACTAGGGGTCTGAAAATTTGGATTGGAGTATCATTGTTGCTATATATTTATATTTCATAGTTAGCAGCTCTGTGAACAATAGCCCTCGCTCCCTCCATTATATTATCGTTACTACAGTCTTACTAGTAGTTCTGTGAACAGTAGACCTCCCTCCATGTTATTATCGTTACTTACAGTCTGTACAGTAACAGTATTATCGTTAACAGTTATGACCATACTCTCCATGTTATTATCGTTACTACAGTCTTACTAGTAGTTCTGTGAACAGTAGACCTCTCCATGTTATTATCGTTACTACAGTCTTACTAGAGTTCTGTGAACAGTAGACCTCCTCCATGTTATTATCGTTACTACAGTCTTACTAGTAGTTCTGTGAACAGTAGACCTCCCTCCATGTTATTATCGTTACTACAGTCTTACTAGTAGTTCTGTGAACAGTAGACCTCCTCCATGTTATTATCGTTACTACAGTCTTACTAGTAGTTCTGTGAACAGTAGACCTCCTCCATGTTATTATCGTTACTACAGTCTTACTAGTAGTTCTGTGAACAGTGACCTCCCTCCATGTTATTATCGTTACTACAGTCTTACTAGTAGTTCTGTGAACAGTAGACTCTCTCATGTTATTATCGTTACTACAGTCTTACTAGTAGTTCTGTGAACAGTATATCCTCCATTTATATCGTTACTAAGTCTTACTAGTATTCTGGAACAGTAGACCTCCCTCCATGTTATTATCGTTACTACAGTCTTACTAGTATTTCTGTGAACAGTAGACCTCCCTCCATGTTATTATCGTTACTACAGTCTTACTAGTAGTTCTGTGAACAGTAGACCTCCCTCCATGTTATTATCGTTACTACAGTCTTACTAGTAGTTCTGTGAACAGTAGACCTCCCTCCATGTTATTATCGTTACTACAGTCTTACTAGTAGTTCTGTGAACAGTAGACCTCCCTCCATGTTATTATCGTTACTACAGTCTTACTAGTAGTTCTGTGAACAGTAGACCTCCCTCCATGTTATTATCGTTACTACAGTCTTACTAGTAGTTCTGTGAACAGTAGACCTCCCTCCATGTTATTATCGTTACTACAGTCTTACTAGTAGTTCTGTGAACAGTAGACCTCCCTCCATGTTATTATCGTTACTACAGTCTTACTAGTAGTTCTGTGAACAGTTAGACCTCCTCTCATGTTATTATCGTTTACTACAGTCTTACTAGTAGTTCTGTGAACAGTATCTCGTTATACGTTCTACGCCTTACAGTGTCGTGAATATTAGTAATATTACTACAGTCTTACTAGTAGTTCTGTGAACAGTAGACCTCCCTCCATGCTAATGTCGTTACTACAGTCTTACTAGTAGTTCTGTGAACAGTAGACCTCCCTCCATGCTAATGTCGTTACTACAGTATTACTAGTAGTTCTGTGAACAGTAGACCTCCCTCCATGCTAATGTCGTTACTACAGTATTACTAGTAGTTCTGTGAACAGTAGACCTCCCTCCATGTTATTATCGTTACTACAGTCTTACTAGTAGTTCTGTGAACAGTAGACCTCCCTCCATGTTATTATCGTTACCACAATTTCTAATCTATTTTTGGATTTATAGTTATTTACCTTAGTTTATCAAGTTAGACGGAAAAAACGAATGAATATTATAAATATAGTGCATTATTTTTTATAGATAATAGCACTTGTTCACGTGGTTTATTAAAAAAAAAATCTGGTTTACATTCGATGTTTGGCCTAGCTTCAGAGATTGTCCGTGTCAAATATTTATAAAATTGCTCCACGCACTTGGCACTTATTGTGTAACAGACAGACAGATTTAATTGCAAACGGTTGAGTTAAGATAGTACCCCACTTCACTCGGTAAACTTTTTTTTAACTGTACTAATAAAAAAATACCAACACGCGCACTCGTAATGTTGTGCAGTCCAAGCTGAACACTTATATATACTACTAGTGCTAGTGTCTTATTCCTATTTCCGGGCCTCTGGTGCCGTGTGATTACACTTATCTAGGCCTAGATTAATCAGGATATTCTCGACATTGTACAACCAAAACAAAGTACAGAAATAAGTTTTGTTAAAGACCCCGGAACTGTTCTCTTACGTCCAAGGCGTGGGGGGTGGCTCGTGGAAAGTGGTCGTGGTTCAAGCCCCGGGCAAGGCGACTCACATTCTTGCCCAGACCACTTGTTTCCATCCACACCCAAAGGTCTAGTTCGGAACAAGTACTGACGGCGCGGACTACTTTGAGACCTCTTGGTCATTCTCGTCTTATTTGGTTGCCCAAGTTTTGGAGTTGGAAGTTTAGATTCTGATCGGGTGTACTGAGGGTGTATTCAGAGCGTACTGAGAGTGTACTGAGTATGTACATAGGACATAATGATGTCGTACTTAGACTGTACTGAGGGCCTACTAAGGATGTATTGTGGGTGTACTGAGTGTATACTGATGGTGTATTGAAAAGGTACTGAGGACCTACTGAGGGTGATTTTTTTTCCCCTAAATGTGGGTACATTTTCTATACATTCTATCTTCTCTACCCTAATTAACCGTGGATATCCACGGACGGGTAGTAGGACGAGGTGTAAGAAACAAGTTGAGTATAGTTGAGTAGCCATCATCCAAGCAAACATGTCAAGGAGATGCCGGTTCCAATATCATGATAACAGGGACAACACATATTGAAAAGTGGAGTAAAATGAATCTGTTTTCTAGTAGAGTCGTTTAAAGTATATACAGATATACACATTCAATGGTAGAGTTTCAGATGTCGAGAGAAAAGCACAAGCTATCGAGAATGGGGAGTATTTAAGGTTGGCTGGAAAGGGCGTGAGACAAGGCCAATGTTTTTTTGTTGTTTTGATGGAAGCACTTTTTTTTTTTTTTTTGCCAGAATAGATAAAATAGTATTCCTGTACAAACATAGAATTTAATTTTCTTCATATGTTGAAGTCAACAGTTCCTGAATATTTGTCATGATCAGCAAAATTTTTAAATGAAGAGAAAAAGTTGTCATTAAATTCCAGAACACCCTCGAGAGATATTCAAGAAATTTTGAGGTCACCATGAGAAGAAAATTTAATTCTATGTTTGTACTGGAGAAATATTTTAATTATTTTGGCCAAAAAAAGTGTTGCGATAAAAATTGCAAAAATAATAGCTTTTTCTCGAGTTCCCTTCCATCCCAACCTTAAAGGTAATATTACGTGTCATCTCTATTTTTATAGAAGTTACCTTATAAAACAATATAGTTTAACATTGTTTTTATAAAACATTTACATTGTAGAACATTCACTAAGGTTTTACTAAAGAAAATGGTGAGATCTTAAACATGAGAAACATTTAAAAAGTGAGTTTAGAGTAATAATCTAATGTAAATATTTTTATATGATTTCTGGTAATTAATTTCAAGCTCTTGCAACAGTATCTGTAAATTCGTATCGCCCCACGTCTATTGTACATAATTTTAAACAAATACGATATAATTTAAAAACACATATTTCATTTTAAAAAAGCCCTAAAAGATAAATAATATATCTTTATGAACTAAATATTACCCACTTCGGTGGCCGCATGG
Organism: Timema podura; assembly: GCA_033556935.1. Classification (NCBI taxonomy): domain Eukaryota; kingdom Metazoa; phylum Arthropoda; class Insecta; order Phasmatodea; family Timematidae; genus Timema; species Timema podura. Next base: position 9,089,404 of record JAVRXN010000004.1, on the reverse strand, counting down.
TCTAAGGTGCTACTCTCGCAGTAGATTAAACTGTCGATGATGGGGGGCATAAAGGTTCGAATCTTGGTCAGGTGGCTTTTCAAAAATAGTCCCTCCATGTAAATGAAGGTACACTTCCTATAAATATAACCTTTATAATCAATCAAACCACTAGCGTAATTAGTCCATAGGAGGATATAGGGGGGTGCCTACCTCCGCGGGGTGCCCTGCAGAGTTGGGAAAGAGATCCTGGAGTCTGTGGGGGGCCCAGCGGGGGAGGGTACTGGGGACATAATATACCCGGGTGGACCAACTGGAGGTAGAAGTAATTGAAATGTCAAATAGGTAATTTACGAGCTAAACCTGTTAATCAGACTAAGAAAGAATAGCAAGTAAAAAGATGAAAACAAAATTGTTAAAAAGAGAAAAACGGCCCGGATTTAAAGTAATAAGATACCGGGCCAATTAAAATTAGGAAATAAATAAATATACTAATGTAAGTACATAGGCGTATAACTAGAACGGGTAGTAAGACAAAGTGCAAAAAAAAAAAAGGCTTGAGGCTAAGTTGATCTATAAGATATGTTCTCATGTAGCCGTGTATGCGTCTATAACGTGAACATTTAATTGTCGAAATAGAAAATTAGATAAACAAATATATTCTTATATTATATCTTGTAAGTAAGTTTTAAATGTTGTTGGTTGATTATTGCGGTACTACTGTGTTGACATTAAGAAGCCCTGTGTCTCAATGTTACATGAACCATCGGTAATGTAGACTGCAAAATGTCGCTGGGATCCAGAATGAAAGTGGATATTGTCAGTTTCAAGGAAGTAATAAATTTAGCTCTCTTTTTGGTGCCAAAACATGTTCTCTGGCCACAGAACAAACTTGTACATAGTTCTAACTCAACAACACCAAAATATTTGGGTCGAAACAATCTCTAGAGATAAACAACATCACCCCAGGTTTGGTGGCCACGTGGTCTAAGGCGTAACTATCGCAATTATACTGGACTGCCAATGACAGGAAGATCAGGGCTCAGATCCCGGTCGGATTAATTGAGGTTTTTTTTATCACTCCTAGATAAATGTCCACTCTCTTTCAGCGCAAATGGGGGTACACTTCATCTAAATTCAACCTTTCTAATCCCTCACTCGTTAGTGTAATTAGTATAAGTGAGATGTGGGGTTAAAAAAATGTTTAAAGGAAGTAGGTGTATTCGTGAAGGTTTTGATTAAAATATTGAAATATATCTTTAAAATATCCTCACTACACCCGGTTGGTATTCAACCCCTGACCTCCTAATAATCGGTAAACCAGAGGAGGTGAGCCTGACATGTAATTAGCGTGACCATATAATCAGATAATACTTAAACTGATACTATAAAAACATTGTTATCAATCTTATCAGTGATAAGAAGAATCGTTTAGGTTTTCTAAATTCTTCTTCTGGTCACGTTCTTTCTCACTCCAGTTTACCAAACTCTCTCCAGTCGCATATCCTTTTCGAGACAATGGCCTAACCTACGTACTCCTCTTACAGCTCTTCATAAAAAAAAATATGATGCGAATACCTGATACCTTGTAGACAAATGTTCCGCAAACCTTCACGGTACTCTTAACGAGCCTAAAAGTGATTACGTCACACTGTTTTGTTTTAGGTACGCGCCGCGGCAGCTGGAAATGGATCACGCTTACAATCCAACGGTTGTACGTAAATCAGAATTAGGAAACTATAGAATAAATTTTTTTAGAAGTAACTTCAAATATTCCAAGAGTTATTTTTCAATGCCGGCTTCTATTTGTGAAACATTTCGTTCACACTTTATTTTTTTAGAACAGGGGCTTACTAGCCGTTCGGCTTATACGCCTACGTTAGTGGTTTCAGGTATGAGGAAGGTATAAGAAGTGTACCCATATTTGCTTGAAGGAAGAGTGAAAAATCATTTTGGAAAAAACCACCCTCAGTACACACAACCGAGATTCGAACCTCAATTTCCCTGTAATCGGCAGTCTAGTCTACTGCAAGAGTAGTGCCTCAGATCATGTGGCCACCGAGTGGGTTTCATACTATCAGTAATTTGGGTAAACCATAATCATAAACTCACGCGAAATCTTTTTATTTTGTCGGGTGTATTTTAAATATTGATAAATACGAGTAATTAATGAGGACAAGGCACGGCTGCCACTCGTGCCAACTTCATTCGTGTTTTTATTGAACAACGCCGCGTGGCCGCACGGCACACCTGATTGGCCATCACGGCACACCTCATTAGCCATCACGGCACACCTCAATGGATGCACGGCACACCTTATCGGTCATACGTCACACCTCATTGGCTGCGTGGAACACCTCATTGGCCACACGTCACACTTCATTCACCACATGTCACACCTTAATGGCCACACGTCACACCTCATTGGCCACACGTCACACTTCATCGGACACATGGCACACCTTAAGGGTCACACGGCACACCGTAATGGCAAGTACACTTCAATATCCGATATGGGACAATGCCGTTTATTGGTCAACACGTTCACACACAACTTAGTGCTTGGCACACCTTATTGGCCGTCAATGGCACTATGATGCCAATTTGCTGAGGCAATGAACAATCATTTTGCACAAACCAACCTCAGCCAACACGGACTCGAACCTCAATACTCCCGAAATCACCTCTAGTTCACCACATGTGCCCCTTAAATGGGCCACCGATGGTTCATACATCGCAATTGGCCAACCGTCAACTTAATCTCCTAAAACTTGTATTTTCGTTAATTATTGAAAATACGAGTAAATCATGAGTGCGGCTCCACACGTACACTTCATTCCCATGTACCTTATATGCCACACGCCCGCTTGGTCCTAACGCACACTTCATTACCGCACGGCACACTCTTGGCTCGTGCACACCTCATTGGCCATCACGGCACATCATTCTGCATGCACACATGCCGTCACGCACTTCTTTAGCCGCACGGCACACCTCATTGGCCATCACGGCACACCTATTGCTCGTGGCACACCTCATTGGCCGTCACGACCAACCTATTCACCACTGGCAGCACCTTAATGGCCACACGGCCACCTCATCGGCCATCATGGCACACCTTATTGGCCGTCACGGCACAACTCATTGGCCGTTGCAGCACACCATTTGAGGAACACTGTTGTAGAGTATTAAAAAAGGTCGTTCTAAATATTAACAAGCTTCAGTAAAAACAAGACCAGCTTTGTGGTATTGTGGTCAGAGTTCCTGGCTACAGATAAGAGGTCCTGGGTTCAATCCCTGGTGCGTCCGGATTTATCTGTGAAATAGTGGGTCTGTAACGGGGTAACTCAGCCTCGTGAGGACAAATGAGGAGATACTTGAATAAAATAATAGTGCTCGTTAGAAAACTGAGATTAAAGCCGGAGGCCTTGTTGTGATGGACCACATGACACCTTCTATCCACAAACTTGGCACTATCTTCCCCTAACGACAGTGGTAGCTTGGCCAGTATAGGTCAATTGTGGGCTGACCCCTTTTATATTTAGTGAAAACAAAACAAATTCATTACAGAAAGAAAGAAAAGTTTATAATGGACAGTGTCATTCGATAAAAATCTGCGTTTATTTATTCTCTAGAGTCTAGACTATCACAAACAAATGTTCTCTATGTTAATAAAATGAAGAGTTAGTATGTGATGAGCATTGCGTGATTATCTCCCGCACGCAGAGGGCTGACATTTAAAAATAGTAGCCCCTGTGTACAAACATGTAAACCTCGAAGCTGGAATTTTACAATTTTGACTAAAACAAAATTTAATCTATTTAAAACTGGGTCAAAAGCAATCAAATGAAGATTTTTTTTGTTTGTTTGAAGCAAATTAGTGATTAATAAAACACAGAACCACTTTTGTGGCCGCATGGTCTAAGGTACTACTTTCACAGTAGACTAGACTGAAGATGGGGAGATCGAGGTTCGAATCTCGGTCAGGTGTACTGAGGTTTTTTTACCAAAATAGTTTTTCCTCTTCTTCCACCCGAATGTGGGTACACTTCCTCTAAATATGACCTTCCTAATCCCTAAAACCATTAGCGCAGTTAGCACATAAGCATATAACCCGAACGGGTAGTAAGACGCAGTGCTAAAAAAAAATATACAAGGTTGGTTGCGTACCCTGTGAGGTAAACGAACCACAGATTGGCTAACACCATCTCTAGATTAATTTTTCAGCGGTGCGGGCGTTGTTACGCAACCCGCGTGACGCAACGCAGCTCCGTTGTTCCAGTTAGTAAGTCTGGTGACCTTGACCTCCTCGCTGGAGCACAAAAGGAGGCGGCCAGAGGTGTTGACAAACACGGGCTAGAGAGGATGTCACGACAATCCACCTTATCGTCATGACGGGACCAGATCTAGCGTCAACATTTTTAAAAGGATTTTTTTTTTACTTTCTCCCCCCCTCGAAAAGAGAAGTATTGTGATCGAAAAAAAAAATCTATCCCAAGATTCCGATAGTTGTCGACGTTTCATGACCCCTTGAAATCGAATAAGTTTTTTTTTTTGGTTGCCCTTTGTCTGTATATCCGACTAGGGCCGAAACATTTTACCGATCAGGCTTACACTTGGTATCTAGGGTTTTTATAAGGTTCTCTCAAGGAAATTTTGGAATTTAATATCTAGCTCTAAAATTAAGGGTAGTTAACTGAAGGGAAAACGGAGAAAAATTCGATTTTCTTAGCATTCATTTTAACGATTTTGGTTAAACTTTTTATCTAGACAATATTTAACATTAAAAACTTAATAGAAATTTTCCTTTTTCAATTAAAATGATTTTGAGGATACTATGCATAAGCAAAAATTTCCAATTTTGATCACATTATCTCCGTAACTATTTGAGATACGAAATAATGTATCATTATAAATATGTGTTATTATTTATTATAAAACTCTTTTTGTTTGGAATATATTTTTATAGAACCAATAGTTTCCGAGCTATAAGCCAATATATATTTTTATAGAACCAATAGTTTCCGAGCTATCAGCCAATATATATTTTTATAGAACCAATAGTTTCCGAGCTATAAGCCAATATATATTTTTATAAAACCAATAGTTTCCAAGCTATTAGCCAATATATATTTTTATAGAACCAATAGTTTCCGAGCTATAAGCTAATATATATTTTTATAGAACCAATAGTTTCCGAGCTATATAAGCTAATATATATTTTTATAGAACCAATAGTTTCCGAGCTATATAAGCTAATATATATTTTTATAGAACCAATAGTTTCCGAGCTATAAGCTAATATATATTTTTATAGAACCAATAGTTTCCGAGCTATAAGCTAATATATATTTTTATAGAACCAATAGTTTCCGAGCTATAAGCTAATATATATTTTATAGAACCAATAGTTTCCGAGCTATAAGCTAATATATATTTTTATAGAACCAATAGTTTCCGAGCTATAAGCTAATATATATTTTTATAGAACCAATAGTTTCCGAGCTATAAGCTAATATATATTTTTATAGAACCAATAGTTTCCGAGCTATAAGCCAATATATATTTTTATAGAACCAATAGTTTCCGAGCTATAAGCCAATATATATTTTTATAGAACCAATAGTTTCCGAGCTATAAGCTAATATATATTTTTATAGAACCAATAGTTTCCGAGCTATAAGCTAATATATATTTTTATAGAACCAATAGTTTCCGAGCTATAAGCCAATATATATTTTTATAGAACCAATAGTTTCCGAGCTATAAGCCAATATATATTTTTATAGAACCAATAGTTTCCGAGCTATAAGCTAATATATATTTTTATAGAACCAATAGTTTCCGAGCTATAAGCCAATATATATTTTTGTATTCAAAGCTTTGAAAACGAAACTGATTGTTATGCTCTTTGGTGGACACAGGTGCTCCTTTTTTTTTTCTTAATGTTTCTGTAACCATGTATATTATTACATCCATGCTCTTTGTTGGAGTGTTCCCGTAGCAATGTATATTATTTCGTTTCACAAATGTTACGAGTTTTTTTTTTTAGAAAATATCTGTATTTTAAGCTAAAAGAGGAGAAAGTCTTTGAGGTGCGCCGTTCTATTTATTTTAAGGCGTGGTGGAGGGGGACGCGTGTTAAGGTCAGTATTTTTGGGTTTTTGTAGTTCTTATAGAAAAAACACTTTCTGATGAAAATAAATCAAATATACTGGAGCAATATTTGCTTTATTTTCATCAAAAAGTTTTTTTCTCTATAAGAACAACAAAACAAAAATACTGACTTAAACAGGCGTCCTCTTTCATCCCACGTGACATAATTTTCATCACAAATAGTCCACATCCATAGTTACCAGTGCCTAGGCCCACAATGGTGGCCATGCTGACTAAGGCGTCGGTCTGGTTTCCCCGTGATGTAGAAGGTTGGTGTTCGAATCACGACTGGGTGTACTGATGTGTCCCCTCTACCCCTACTTCATGATTTCCAAATATTCCTTCCACGCAAATTCGGGTACTTTTCCTTCAAATTCTGCCTTCCTAATCTCTACCTCATTGGTATAATTAAATGCGAGAATTTTGAATGGGTAGTAAGACGCGCAGAGGAAATTAATTAACTATCCTTTCACTTGGATATTAATATATCCTCATATTGCTTTGACGCCAACGAAATGAAACGTTTAGTTTAATTGTGATAATTAATCTGTAAATATAATTGAATATTTGCAATAATAAACTATATCTTAGTTTGTAAAATATTGTATTTTATTTTAATACCTAATTGAGGTTTAAATTGATACTTTAATCCAAAGTTTTAAATAACAAACAGTAATTGGCATTTTGTTTCACTTTACATTTTAAAATAAGTGTCAGTCCTTAGTGTGTTAATCTTAATTAGCGTTTAAATTTATAACGAGCATCATTTTATAAATAAGTTGCAAGACAAGTAAAATGTTTAGAGTTAATTATACTTTATTACGTGTGACCACGAAAACAAAAGAATAGTTATTTAACCACACAGTCAATACATTTGGGTTTTTTTATCTCTCTTTTTTTCACACCGCTTCTTAAGTTACTACCCGTCCGCGTAACCCGCAATTTAATTAAAATAATAAGGTAAGGTAGGGATGAGGTAGGTAAAATGTTAGGGAAGATTTACTTGATTTGCTTGGAGGGAATCAGGGAACCAATTTAGGGAGGGGGGGAACCCTTTTTAGTATACCGGAAAGGAATTCGAGCGCTGACCTCCAGGTCATCGGATAGCAAGAGTAGATAAATCTAACATTTAGTCCGCGTGTTCACCGATGCAGGTCAGCGTATAAATTAAAATAATCTTTGAGATTGGCTCAAAAGCTGTCATTAGTGCTAGTAAAACATAATGTTTCTACCGTAAAGCCTCATTAAGCTAACGTTAACATCTTTTTATTACCTTGGGGCCATGTATGTGTTACGTAACGCACTTGAAAAAAAGGGGGGTTCCCCATCGTAACGTTACGCTGCTTGACATGGGGTAGGAAGGTGTTTAAGGCTAGCGTAATATAACGGCGTTTTAGTTTGTAAAACAAATAATAAAAAAAATTGTTTGAATTTATCAAATTATATTAAATGAATTAGGTAGGTGTATTTATAAACGAAGGGGGCCTAAAATTCTGTGTGAGACGAGGGACGCTAGGTCTGAAGACAAAGATGTACAGTGGCTTCCCGAAGAACAATTTTAGGTAGAGCAGTGGTTCGCGAGCCCCCCGGGGGTTCGCAAAATCTTCCAAGGGGTTCGCCAAAATATTTCTGTAATGACGGATTTTTTTGCAGAACTTTGTGAGGAAATGGGAATCATTAACAACTGTTTATTGTCTCACACTTAAGTCAAGTAATTATCTCTAGGTAAAATTCTTACAAAATTGTTTGAAATTAAATACTAAGTTTTCGTTTTTCTTACTAGCCATCCATTTCACAAAGCAAAATGCATGCAAGATCAAATGCGGTTCCAGACTTTGGTCTATTTGGCAGATATTTTCTCAAAAATGAACAGCTTAAACCTATCTCATCAGGGGTCGAATATTAACGTTTTTACTGTGCAAGACCGTATCGAATGGTTCACTAAAAAATAATTGGGAAACATTTTTAATTATCAATCAAACGGAGTGCTTTGATACCCTTCAAGACTTTATGGTAAAAAAATCAGCTTTCTTTGGAAGAAAATGTTAAGAACATGGTTATAGAACACTTGAAGGGACTTGGAAAATCCTTCAGAGAATATTTCCCAGCCTTGTCCAATAATAACAATTGGATTCACAATCCCTGTAAGAGACAGCAGTTTCGGAATCCTCCACATTAAGCGTGAGTAAAAAAGAGCAGCTCCTTAAAATTTTCACTGATTTTGAATTAAAGAAAAGCTCTAAATCTTTGACATTAATTGGTTTCTGGTTAAGTTTAAGTGAATATTTCCCAGTGTTAGCGAATAAAGCTATTACAGGCTCGGTATCATTTTCTTCTACGTATTTGAATTAGAAATATTTTTCTTCATAAGCCTATTTAAGAAAAAAACAAAAACAGGCTCAGTACTGAAAGTGACTTGAGACTTTATTTATCGTCTGTAGTTGCTGACTTTAAAGCTCTGTTCCATTCAAAGCAAGCGCACGCTTCTCACTAAGTCACGTGCAGATATAACTGTTAAAACTTGTAAACAATTTTAAAAATTAGATTGGCATGGAATTTTGTGATTAAAGGAGGCTATTTCAGTTACGTAAAAGCATCAATTTCCAGTAACACTTTAAAAAAAAAAAGTGAAATGTGATAAATATTGTGACAGTAAAGATAAAAAAAAACTTTGCTTATTTAATTCCAGTTTTAATTTTTTTTATTAATGTATAATTATTTGAGCTTGTACTTAAGTAGTTTCAATATTATTCCATTCTATTTGGTGGGGTATTCCAAAGTACCTACTGGAGCTATAGTAGGTTAATTTAAAGATATTAAGCAATTTGATTACAATTAATAACTAAATTTCATTAAAAAATTGTATAAAATTAAGGGCGTAGCTATGGATATTTGTCAGGGGGTTCGTGCAACTCATGTTTGTGAAAGGGGTTCGCGAATCGAGAAAGTTTGGGAACCCCTGAGGTACAGGAAGCCACCGACTTGTCTCATGAAACCACTTAACAGGAAATACCTATAATCTCTAATATAAATGAATGATTGCTACCAACTTGGTTGAAAGATGTTTAAAAAATTATCCAGTCGTGTATAAATCTAAGCTTTTTCACTCTTTTTTTTTTTTTTTTTTTGTAAATACAAATAAAACTATTTGATTAGGAATTGCATCCTTTATTCAAAATCCTATTTATTTTAAACTTATAAGATCCGATGTGAAAATAACTAGTCTACTAAAAAAAAAGCCCATTTGAAAATGACATGAGGAAAGGGTGCTTTTAGTTGAAAGTGGAAGCGTTACGTAATTTAAGGGGGTAGGGGTGTTGCCAAAGCGTTACGTAGCGTGAAATGGGAAGGGGGTAAAAAAAGGCTTAAAATTGGGTTACGTAATACATTTATGGCCCCCTTGACACTAGGGCTCTGCGAGCTTGGGTATTTTCATTCGAGTCCAACTCGAGTTAAGTGTTTCAAAAAGTTCCCGAGCTTGTATGTAAGATATTTAAAATTTCTAAAAGTATCAAAATATATATATTTGTTTATTTTAAAAGTAAAATAGTCACTGGTCAAAACCAAACATAAATAAGTACCGCATCTTTAAAATGGATATTTTTAAAAATATATCAAAACAACACATGCTCATAAGTTCAAAAACAACCAATAAGTAATCTCAATGCTAGATTTTTAATTTGATTGAAATTATAAAATTAAGCAAGCTTAGTAGTAAAAATAATGATTTTTCAAGTATTAAGTGATCTAATTAGTTATTTTTATTTTCATTACCTTGTCATGGCAATGCATCTTCATCTAGGATAATTCAAAATGGGTTATACAATTGAATGAGTCTACCTATCCAAGGTAGTTTTAGAGCTCTAATATGTTATTAATTAGAAATTTGATATTAAATTGTACAATTTGTTAAGTTACCAAAAGATTTATAAGTTAAACTTATGATATAATTAAATAGCCTATACAGTACTTATTGTACCATTGTGTTTTAAAAATTGATTTGAACGCATATCAAGAGGAAGCTCGAAAATACGAGCCTACAAAATTCTCGATTTCGATCCAGAGCTTTAATGAAAAGCTCGGCTTGAAGATTAAATCCGATTACTCTCAGAGCCTTACTTGTAATAATAACCATACAAATAAATCTAGGAAATAAAGTAGAGTAGGAGGGAGGGTATGGCCGAGAGATAGTATGGAAGAAAAGTAAACAAATGAGCCAATGGGAGTTGCCTAAGTTTTGAAAGTTGTTCACACAGGTATTGCTTACAACTGAGCTGGTAGTATATTAGTAGATATATGGGGATGAAATGTGTCAAGCGTTTTCTTCCTACTCCCATATTGTATCGCACAAACCATTCTCTGTTATCTTCATGAAATATTTACAGCCTGTAGCCGGGTCAGTTTAGTAAAATACCTCCATCTTCATCTGTCCTTCCACCATGCTACCTCTGTCCTTCCACCATGCTACCTCTGTCCTTCCATCATTCTCCCTCTGTCCTTCCATCATTCTCCCTCTGTCCTTCCACCATGCTACCTCTGTCCTTCCACCATGCTACCTCTGTCCTTCCATCATTCTCCCTCTGTCCTTCCACCATGCTACCTCTGTCCTTCCATCATTCTCCCTCTGTCCTTCCACCATGCTACCTCTGTCCTTCCATCATTCTCCCTCTGTCCTTCCACCATGCTACCTCTGTCCTCCCATCATTCTCCCTCTGTCCTTCCACCATGCTACCTCTGTCCTTCCACCATGCTACCTCTGTCCTTCCACCATGCTACCTCTGTCCTTCCACCATGCTACCTCTGTCCTTCCACCATGCTACCTCTGTCCTTCCACCATGCTACCTCTGTCCTTCCACCATGCTACCTCTGTCCTTCCACCATGCTACCTCTGTCCTTCCACCATTTTTCCTCTGTCCTTCCATCATTCTCCCTCTGTCCTTCCATCATGCTACCTCTGTCCTTCCATCATGCTACCTCTGTCCTTTCACCATTTTTCCTCTGTCCTTCCATCATTCTACCTCTGTTCTTCCACCAGTCTTAATCTGTCCTTCCATCATTCTACCTTTGTCCCATCATTCTTCCTCTGTCCTTCCATCATTCTCCCTCTGTCCTTCCACCATGCTACCTCTGTCCTTTCACCATTTTTCCTCTGTCCTTCCATCATTCTACCTCTGTTCTTCCACCAGTCTTAATCTGTCCTTCCATCATTCTACCTTTGTCCCATCATTCTTCCTCTGTCCTTCCATCATTCTTCTTCTCTATTTCCAATTTTAGACTGCTACCGATATAGTAATCTAAGCCCGCATCGGTGGACAAGCAGACTATATGCCAGACACACTTAGCCTAGTTTTCCTGTAACGAAGAGATCTGGGTTCAAAACTATCGGGTTTACTGAAGGTCATTATTCATAAATAGTTTCCAAACATCTCTCTAAATAAATGTGAGTACATTTCCTCTGAAATTATATCTTCCGTACCCTGTTAGTTTAAATATGTGGATATCTTCGACGGGTAGTAAGAGTTGCTGAAAAAACAAAAAGAAAACGGATTAACTATATTGAGCAAATGCGCTTTAAAATTACAATGATATCATTACTGTTTTACAAACTAATTTAACACTCTCTTTCTCTCTCTCTCTCTCTCTCAAAATGATAAATTAACAAATATTTATAACTTTGCCCAACTGCTTTGGTCACTATACATAATGCCAGGTCATTTTTCAGTGACCTGGTTAATCACTTCATCATTGTGTAAAGTGAAGCTGCATCTATTAATACAATGATACGTTTTCTGGCCTTGCCTGGGATCAATCCTCGGACGCCCAGTTCAGTATAACAGCCGCACTACCAACTGAAAGTGTGACTAGAAATACCGGTGCTCTCGACCCTTGGCGGGCTCAGAACACGAACCAGTGAAGGTGGTTCTACACTTGCCAAGAGCAGGTAATGTGTTACGGCAATAAACACATCATCAACAACACTTTCCAGAGAGACAACACGGCACGATCTCGCCATTAGAACCAGTGGTGGTTCATTGAATAGTTTCAAGGGGGGAACTTTACAACAAAATCCCTACTGAATTTACCCCAGCCAGGATTTGAAGCAGTGTTCCTAAGTTATTTAAAACGCAGTGCCTTTAACGCTATTTGTCATGTTCAAGGCCATCATTCTTTGAATATTCGTTCAAAAGTATAATAAAACTGTTTTAGTAATAATTATATAGCTTGCAAAGATGGTATTAAAACATGACACACCCACTCCTGCACACAGCACTTACTACTTGTGAACACCTATCATAAGCAATAAGCTAGAGACTAGAACACACCCATCCTAAGTAATAAGCTTGACTAGAACACACCCATCCTAAGTAATAAGCTAGAGACTATAACACACCCATCCTAAGTATTAAGCTAGACTATAACACGCCCATCCTAAGTAATAAGCTGGACCATAACACACCCATCCTAAGTAATAAGCTGGACCATAACACACCCATCCTAAGTAATAATCTAGAGACTATAACACAACCATTCTAAGTAATAAGCTAGAGACTATAACACACCCATCTTAAGTAATAAGCTGGACCATAACACACCCATCCTAAGTAATAATCTAGAGACTATAACACACCCATCCTAAGTAATAAGCTAGACTATAACACATCCATCTTAAGTAATAAGCTAGACTATAAGACGCCCATTCTAAGTAATAAGCTAGAGACTATAACACACCCATCCTAAGTAATAAGCTAGAGACTATAACACACCCATCCTAAGTAATAAGCTAGACTATAACACACCCATCCTAAGTAATAAGCTGGACCAGGTCAAACGAGACGATCCAAGCAACTTTTCACCAGTTTTAAATTAATTCCCTGACGACTTCTTCTGGTGCCTCCGGGCCAAGACTTGACCCCACCTCGAGGAATGTAGAGGTCTACAAGAGTGTCCTTTGCACGTCCTTGCCGGGTGACGTCATCAACCTGTCCAAACAAACTACCAGCTGGAATCCCATGGATGAACCAGTGAAAGAAGAGACACTCTCGGTGTCCACCGCTTTCACGAGGCTCTGCTTTCCTGGTGACGTGGAGTCAGCGGTTCGAATCCTGGCTGGGTGTGCTCTGGAGGTTGAAGGGGGAGGGGGCGTCCTAAATTCTCTCTTTCTCTCTCCTTCCACAAAAACGCGTGTTTAATGTTTTCTCTAAAACCTGCCTTCTTCATCTCTACGCCTTGGGCGTAGTTAAAATGCGTATATATACCCACTTCGGTGGATGCATGGTCTAAGGCAGTGTGGCCCATAGGGGCCCTTGTTCACTGAAAATATTATCCTCACATTATCCTGGAAGAAAATTAAAGGGAATCCCTCAGTGTTGGATGTGAAATACTCGTAGCTAATGATTGGAATAAAAATATGTATTTAAAAATGTCACGACTGCATTCTATTATGCGTTTATTTGATTCAATAAAAAATTGTATAAATATATATTCATAATGGTAAGTTGTTTTATGAAAGTGTGCGTGCATATTTCAAAATAAATGTTTGGGAGATTAATAAACTTTTTGTGGACGGTTAAATTTGAAAAACTATACCAGCCAGAAATACAATAACTTATATATATAAATATCGAAAATAATTGTTTATTTGTTGGCCTATATTGAGATTATGGGCTTACTAATTAACCAATATTTTTGGCCCGTGCTGTAAACTGTTGGTCAGATTTGGTTCTTGAGATAAAAAAAACTTTGTACCACCCTGGTCTAAGGCATCACTCTCGCAATAGAATGGACCACCAATGATCGGGGAGGCTGGGGACCGAATCCCGATTGGGTGTACTGAGGGTGTTTTATCTTAAACGTTTTTTCCAATCTCCTTCCATGCAAATATGGGTACATTTCATCTAAACTCAACCTTCTTTACCCTATGACATTAGCGTGATTGGTACATATGCGTACAACCCGAATGGATAGCGAGACGTGAGTCCGACACCTTAGCTCAATCTGTTAAGGGTCCCGGGTTCAATTTCCGGCATCGTTGAAATATTTCCATGGGTGTGTGAGAGAATCATATATGATACTTTTTAAACATGTTGTGTTTATTCCAAAAAAAAGGGATGATATATTATGTGGCAAGGTAGTTATATCAATACAATACATTTACACCCGTGGATTTATAAATTGTAAAATCTGGGTGTTCCCCTTTAACAATGATAAGCTGTTGTATGGGGGGCTGGGCTGTTGTGTCTGTTCTTAATTTAAGTTACTTTATAAGTCGTGTGCTGATATAGTCAGTCGGTTTATAAATTGTACGTTAAATACCTCAAATAATAATTTTATTGCGCATCTTGGCTACATCAATCGTAGCTCAGTGGTGGAAAGATCAGCCAGTAGTAATATTCCGTTGCCCAGGGATGCCCGAATGTACTAATAATTGTACATCCTTTTTTCTTTACATATCCCGATGAGATGATGCTGATAGTGGTAGTATGAGGGTGTAGGACCAGTGGACTTAAGCCTAATTAACCAAACCCTGATGACCTTTGGGATAATTCCCCTTTAGGGAAAATTATCGAAGTTACCGACCGGGAATCGAATCTGGGAACCCTAGGCTCGTAGCCAGGTAAACTGACCACTACACCACGCAGTCGGTAATACCTCAAATAAAATCTTAGTATATGAGTAAATATTTAAAAAATAATAATTTTATTTTAATGGTAAACGACAGAGGGATAAATCATAAAACAAATGCTGGCCAGCTCACACTTTTTTTGTTCTAGAAGTTTGTGTCGAGTATTCCTCTCCTCTTAGCTCCGTGGTTCCCTCCTTGTCCGGCTGGAAGGACGTGTCCGAACGGTACGTTCGAAGAAAGTGACGCGGCGAAAGTAGAAACAAGTAGATAAGAGCGCGCATGCGCGGAGAAAGTCAAAAAAAGGGCCTCTTGCAGCCGTCAACTTATTATTTACTACCGAGGCCTGTATCAGAGCTGGACCAATTATTATCATTATCGTTATGTGGCGGCCCGCGTCCGAAACTGCGTGGCCGCTGATTAATCGACGTCAGTCTCCGACCGGGTGTCGTAGGTTTTGGGCATGGCTGTACACTACGTAGACTTTTAATTTATCACCACGTCCTAATACCCGTTCAAGTTATACCCATATAAATGATAACTAGCTACTCTAATTAGGTAGGGATGAGGAAGGAAGCAATTTAAAGGTACTCTACTCGCATTTGCTTTGAAGGAGAGTGGGAAACCATTTAGGAAAAAAAAAACTACCCTCAATAGACCCAACCGAGATTCTAAACCCGATCTCCCCGTCAATAGCAGACCAGTCTAGCAAGAAAGTGACGCCTTAGACCGTTTCACCAATGATTTTTTTTGTCCTACCTGTTTGGGTTATACTCATATGTACTAATTATGTAAGCGTGCTAAGGATTAGGAAGGTTGAATTTAGAGGAATTATACCAGAATCTGTGTGGAGAGAGAGTGGAAAACCATTTAGTAAAAAAAAACACCCTCAATACAGCTGACCAGGATTCTAACTCCGATTTCTCAGTCATTGGATGTCGCTAATTATACATAGGTAGATAGATTGATAGATAACTATATATAATTAGCGAGAGTTATTTAAAGTAATATTATAAATTTTTAAAGAACTATAACTTACACACACACACACACACACACATATATATATATAATAAATCAGGCCAAATTTCAACAACAAAACAAAGCTCAATAAAATATCACTTTTATAATATTTTAACTGCTAACACTCGACATGTTCTTAAAACCACCCCGAGTTCATATTCGGGTAAGAACTCTTTGTAAGTTTTGAGAACATGTCTAGAAGTGTCCGCGTATGTGGCGGAGGATGACCAAGTGTGTGAAGGTTGACTCACATGAGACGGTAACAGTTACAAGGACGTCCCTCAGACAGTGGAGACTCTTGACCACGGGATTGGCGGGAAGTAATATTGACGGACGTTCCTCATTGGATAGTTTCACTTGGCTTGTTTTAATACGGTTGGTTAGAATATGGAGAATGAGATTGACATATAAAAAAAAAATTATACGTTCAGCCTTTATATATCCACAGTCCAAATCTTTTAGGAAGAACCTTTTAGTAAAATAATTTTTTTTTTGACAACATTGATAAGATGGGGTGACCTGGTGGTCTAGGGTAGGGTGTCAGACCTCTGTGCTGAAGGTCCGGGGTTCAATCCTCGGTCCCGGCACATATTTATCTGATTTCCAAACCCTTCCTTCACCTTGACAAGACGTGTATTAATCACAACTTGTGAATGTGTGGAATGCCCGGGCCTCTACCGTGGTTCGGATCCCACGTTAAACTGTAGGTCCTCCATTTCATCTCACAATCACCCTACCATTACACATTAGTGTAAGTGCGTATAAACCGAACGGGTAGTAAGACGTGGTGCTAATAATAATAATAACATTGATAAGATGTTACTATATTATTATTAATGTTATTTTATAAGTAGCTTATTGATAATATCTATCTTAAGTAACAGCTTTAGATCACATGACTTTACGTATTAATATGTGAAAGTAGGACTAGTAGATTTTTTAGCTCTCAGATAAGTTTCTGCCTATTATAATTGGTCCATATTGAAATGACCAGTAGCTCACTTTGGTGGCCGGGGGTCTAAAGTGCTACTTTATCAGTGGACTAGACTGCTGATGACTAGGAGATTGAGGTTCGAATCTCGGTCGAGTGTACTGAGTGTGGTTTTACCCTTAACAGTTTTCCACTCTTCCTCCACGCAAATGCGGGTATACTTCCTCTAAATATAATCTTAATAATCCCTAAAACCACTGGCATAATTAGTAAATGAGCATATAACCCGAACGGCTAGTAAGATACTGTGCTAAAAAAGAAAAGACCAGTAGCGTAGATACGATAGATTCAAGCTGGAGGGAAAAAAAGTTCATGTAAAAAAAAAATCAGGAATACATTTTTTGTAAAAATGTTCTTTTTGAAGTGAATACAAACAGATTGTGATTGAACGTGTTTATTATTCAATTTTGATTCCAATCAAAATACATATTTCCCCCTTTGCAGCCTCACTACATATAAAAAGAGCGCTTGACGTGGGGAAGTATAGAACTACTAGAGAAACTAGCGCTCCACGTGGCAGTGAGCGTAAACACAATTACAGCTGATGTGTAAAGGTTATTTTCTTTCTCAGAGAATACAAACAAAAGTAGAAGATAAATATTCTTCACCAAATCAGTTTGTCATGGTCCAGACCTGTTAGAGTAAACATTATTTCCAGATTCTGGGGGGTGAGGTGTGTTTCAAACACCCTCAATCTTTCCTCCTGCAGCTACACCCCCGAACAGGACTCAAGACAGTTGTTTTGAGGGATAACGCTTTTATTTGAGGAGTTTGCGTAGCATGTTTTGCATAGTATGGTAAGGAGTTCGTGTGGAGAAGCGTAAACTGTCTATATCAAGTGTCCAGGACGAGGAGTATAAATAACATCAGTGCCACCATCTTCGGTGGCTACATCGCCTAAGGCATCCCTCTTGTAATAGACTGGCCTACTAATGACGAGGAGGTTGGGGTTCGAATCCCTGTTGGGTGTACTCAGGGTGGTTTTCCTAAATGTTTTCCCACCCTCCCTTCACGCCAATGTGAGTACATTT
Organism: Timema podura; assembly: GCA_033556935.1. Classification (NCBI taxonomy): domain Eukaryota; kingdom Metazoa; phylum Arthropoda; class Insecta; order Phasmatodea; family Timematidae; genus Timema; species Timema podura. The sequence continues at coordinate 9,071,604 of JAVRXN010000004.1, read as the reverse complement.
CTTCTAAAATCAACCTTCCTTATATCCTATCCCATTTGTACGCATAACAAAATTAAATACTCAATAAAATTGACCTAAATTAGGCGTATCTCATAGAAAGAGGCCAAGTTGCGGAATGTGTTAGAGACGTATTCGCTTTACAGAGTGGTTGAAGGAGTTGTATTAAGTTCGAGAGGGCCAGAGTTCATTACTAGTTGGTGCCTAAAAGAATCTAACATTTGTGTTCGGTTTAGCGCAGTGCCCAAGAATTATATTTATTGGTATTTTCGTTTTGTTTTTAGTATTTAGTTCTGAGGTATATTTCATTTACCCTGAAGGGAAGGAGTCTTACCTCGACATGTTACACTATGGCCTTAAATTATATGCTACACCATGGTAGAATAACGCAAGGTAAGCTTGTTACTTTACAGTGTACAGTATATGAAGGCTACGATGTTAAGTCAATTCCTAAGCTATGTGGTTTGGAAAGAGAGCGTCTAGTTTTCACTAAAAGTATTATTTAATAAATACGGTTTTACTTTTAAGATAAAAACGTTTTTGAAGATGTACTGTGTACTTTGTAGTCGTGTAGGTATTCTAACCTCAGCTCTACAATATTAATACGTATCTTTAGAGGTGAGAAACTTTTTTTTAATCCTCTTTTTGTATAAAAGCAACTAAAATGACTCTTCTAGATAGAACTCTTATTAATTTTTAAATGTACATTTTATTATGAGAAAGCAGGTAATGTTTCAGTTCAACACGCTCCCTGACATTTTTGGTGTATTCTTGGATAATATATTAGTGGTGAGGAAATTGTCAATTTTCTTCAGGGAGAAATTTAGAATAAGGGTCTAGGAGGATCATGTATGGGAGGGTAAATTGCCAACGTTCTAATTGTATCAAACTAGAAACATGATATGGGAGGATATTAAATTGGAAAACAACTCGTCTATGATCTGCCTAGAGTAAACCAGAAGTTGAATCTGGGAGGATAATATAATTATGGGAGGGTGAATTTTATAAGTTCTGCATTGAGATAAAAATAGAGGCAGGACTTAGAACGACATAGAATGAAAAAAAAAACACTCTCTATAGTATTTGTTTGTTGAAAACTTTAAACAGAGACAAATAAAATATTTCCTCTAGCCGCCATCTTGTTGTGAGTTGAAACAACTGTACAGTTCCAGATCAATCAAAACGAGTCGTATAACCTATATAGCTTAGTCCTGGAGTGAACAACTCTCTAAAATAACTGGCTGGCTTTCAGGGTAACAAACACATCTGCGGTATTAACAGTGCCAAATAGCGCATGAAATAGGCTTTTCCGGACCATGTGTGAATATTTGTCGATTTTTTTAATCCTCGACAATCCACCCCCCTCCTCCCCCTTGGTCACGTTTGAAAAACACATTCGCTTACATCACGTGTACATATTCTCGTTTCGTCTCTGTAATATAGCATATACGTCTTGTGCCTTCCCTGCTCTATATTTTTCCTACAAGCCCTCCTGTAGTTTATCCTCCTTGGTAAAAATAACGTAATGTAACGAGGAAGTATAGAATTAGCGACCATGACTCGGCAAAGGAAGAATGACACTATACATTTTCTTGTTTTTATCCTCCTTCCTCTTTCTCATTGTTCCTGCTATGCTCCTTTGTTCACTTCGATTTCTATTTCTCAGATTAATGACATTATTACGTTACGAGCTAGTGCTTGGATTGAGCAACCGAAAGTGGTGCACCAGCATTCGCCTGGATAACTCATTCACTTAAACTTTTTTTTTTATCATCGCGTGTTACTACCTATTCAAGTATAATTTTTTTACTTAAGGAGGTAGGGATTTGAAAGGAAGCATTTTAGTCAGGTATAATTTCTTTACTTAAGGAGGTAGGGATGTGGAAGGAAGCATTTTAGTCAGGTATAATTTCTTTACTTAAGGAGATAGGGATGTGGAAGGAAGCATTTTAGAGGTAATATACCCGCATTTGCCTAGGCTAGTGGGAAACCATTTAGGAAAAACCACCCTCAGTAGACCCGACCGGGATTGGAACTGCGATCTCCACGTCACCAGCAAGACAGGCTAGCACGAGAGTGACGCCTTAGACCGTTTGGCCACTGAACTGGGTAGGTGTAAAAAAAATCACCTCCATTTCCTCGGGTCGGAATTTGAACGCTGACCCCCATGGAACATGGTGCGCTATTGTTGAACTAAATAACTGGGGAATATCTTTGGGTTGAATGGTTGGTTGGGTATATTATATTTTATTTTATTTTAGCACTGCGCCTTACTACCCATCCGGGATATCCAGATTTAACTAAGATTTTTGTTGGAGATGGTAAAGCTTGAAATTTAGAGGGAATACATCCTGATTTGAGTGGAGGGAGAGTGGAAAACCATTTTTGAAAAAACTACCCTAAATATGCCCAACCGAGATTCAAACCTCAATTTACCTGTCATCGAGGAATGCCAGGCCTCTACCGTGGTTCGGATTCCACGTTAAACTGTAGGTCCTCCATTTCATCTCACAATCACCCACCATTGCACATTAGCGTAAGTGCGTATAACCCGAACGGGTAGTAAGACGCGGTGCTAATAATAATAATAATACCTGTCATCAGTAGTCTAGTCTACTGCGAGAGTAGCGCATTAGACTATGCGACCAAACAAGACATCACGCCATACACCCACAGACGACAAGACTTCACGCCTTACACCCATATACAACAAGACATCACGCCTTACATCCACAGACGACAAGACATCACGCCTTACACCCATATACAACAAGACATCACCCCTTACACCCATATACAACAAGACATCACGCCTTACACCCACAGACGACAAGACATCACGCCTTACACCCACAGATTATAAAACATCACGCCTTACACCCACTGATTACAAAACATCACGCCTTACACCCACAGACGACAAAACATCACGCCTTACACCCACAGATTATAAAACATCACACCTTACACCCACAGACGACAAGACATCACGCCTTACACCCACAGATTATAAAACATCACGCCTTACACCCACAGACGACAAAACATCACGCCTTACACCCACAGATTATAAAACATCACGCCTTACACCCACAGACGACATTCTAACGCAACAACGAAACATAAAATACTGCAATCAATGCTAGTTTAAGTATCCCTGTGTGACCCAGGCTGAACAGTGACCCAAATTTTCTTTTTTTTTCTTTTGTGATTCTATCCTATTTTTTATTTCATCTAAAATTTGCTGGAAGGGAATTTTGGTGGATGCATATTATAAAGTAATTATTAATTCATAATTCCTCATTTGCGAAAATGTAGGATTCCTAAAGGCATCATCCGGGATGGAACTAGAGTCTCCTAGCGCTGTTCAGCCTGCCTGTTCATTTGGTTACAGAGACAGTCTTCAATGCTGCTTCTTCGTGAGAGCAGAAAGGGAGAAAAGAGGACATTACAATAGTAGAACTGTGACCTAATATATCGTCGGGAGGGTGGACTGGTTCTCCTGGAACCAGGTAATTCCACCACCCCCCTTCCCAACCAATGACGAGCCAGATAGCAGTAGCATACGTGAAGCTAGAAGAACATGTCTCATGGCAGTCCAAATAGCAGTAGAACTCATGAGGCAAGAAGAACATGTTTTATAGCAGTCCAGATTGCAGTAGAGCTCATGAGACAAGAAGAATATGTCTCATGGCAGTCCAGATAGCAGTAGAGCTCATGAGGCAAGAAGAACATGTTTTATAGCAGTCCAGATTGCAGTAGAGCTCATGAGACAAGAAGAATATGTCTCATGGCAGTCCAGATAGCAGTAGAGCTCATGAGGCAAGAAGAACATGTATTATAGCAGTACAGATAGCAGTAGAATCAAATGAGGTAAGAACATGTCTCATAGCAGTCCGGATGTCAGTAGAGCTCCTGAGGCAAGAAGAACATGTATCATAGCAGTCCGTATATCAGTAGAGCTCCTGAGGCAAGAAGAACATGTATCATAGCAGTCCCGATAGCAGTAGAGCTCCTGATGCAAGAAGAACATGTATCATAGCAGTCCCGATAGCAGTAGAGCTCCTGATGCAAGAAGAACATGTATCATAGCAATCCTTGACTGATCTGGAGGCCACCAAGGTTTCAGGAGCAGTTCCGTCTGTCGCATATCCTCAACAGACTCATGTTGAGCGAGAGAAGGGCGGAACGGTATTTTTCTTCAGGCAGTCGGAGTGGTATTGACCCAAATTACGATATCCTTCGTCCGTCCGTTGTCAGTGACTTCCAGCACGTAGACTGGCTGCTGCCATCTTTCCTGGAGGATTGCATCACACACGGAAATTATCATAATACAAGCCTCGGTCGTTGTCATGACTGTTGAGTTGTGTTCCAGAAGATTAACAAGCACCTTTCAGAAACTATGCTTCAAATATCGATAGTTTGGGTAAGTTAAATTACTCTCCAACCCTGCAAAAGACCAACACATGTCCTGTAAAAGAAACGTTTTATCTCTCTTATTATTATTATTATTATTATTATTATTATTATTTATTATTATTATTTATTATTATTATTATTATTATTATTACTATTATTATCACCGCATCTTACTACCCGTTCGGGTTACACTAATTTACGCTAATGTGTAATGGTAGGGTGATTGTGAGATGAAATGGAAGACCTACAGTTTAACGTGGGATCCAAACCACGGCGGAGGCCTGGCATTCTACACATTCACAAGTTGTGATTAATACACGTCTTGTCAGAGGTGAAGGAAGGGTTTGGAAATCAGATAAATCTGTGCCAGGACCGAGGATTGAGCCCGGATTCCCAGCCCAGAATTCCAACACCTTACTCCTAGGCCACCAGGTCACCTTTGATCTCTGTTAAAGACACTCTTTGTCTCTGTTAAAACACTCTCTGTCCCTGTTAAAGACACTCTTTGTCCCTGTTAAGACACTCCTTGTCCCTGTTAAAGACACTCCTTGTCCTGTTAAAGACACTCTTTGTCCCTGTAAAAGACACTCTCTGTCCCTGTTAAAGACACTCTTGTCCTGTTAAAGACACTCTTTGTCCCTGTTAAAGACACTCCTTGTCCCTGCTAAAGACACTCCTTGTCCCTGTTAAAGACACTCTTTGTCCCTGTAAAGACACCTCTGTCCCTGTTAAAGACACTCTTTGTCCCTGTTAAAGACATTCTTGTGCCTATTAAAGTAACTCTCTGTCCTGTTAAAGACACTCTTTGTCCCTGTTAAAGACACTCTTTGTGCCTATTAAAGTAACTCTTTGTCCCTGTAAAAGACTCACTCTGTCCCTGAAAAGGACACACACTATAATAGAATACCAGGTAGGGAATCTGTCCTCGAAGCCAACTGAGACCTGATTGAATTATACCATATAACGTCATACAGTGCTTTGTCTGACCTTCGATTACTGATTGAGTCGTGATTCTAGCTACTGTCCAAGTGAGGATATAAGGAGGGGGGGAGGGAGGTCAACTACAGATCCAAGAGACCATGGTTCGATTCCATTGTATGCTTAGAACCGAGGGGTATTTGTGACCTGGCTCCTCTTTTTAGTCGGACATGTATATATAGCAGTTCCTGCCACTAATTCTTGTTTATCAGGGTCTAGGTTAATGAATCATGTTCCAACATTACACCGTTTAGAAAGTGTACGTTGAATGTCCTTTTTTTTTAAAAACAAACTGTGATGGCGTGAACGGATTCCACTCTCTAGCCTGGAAGGACATCCCAAGGCAGGTAATTTGATAAGGTTAAGGAGTGTGGGGGGAGGAGGGAGGTAAAATTGTGGTGGCCAGTCTTGTGACGTAGGGTAATTGTGACCGAGTATTGCAGTCGAGTGCATCCAAGCATTCCTTGAAAGATGACAAGGACTCAGAGCGAGGTGATGTCGTAAACATGGGTCTAACTGCTACAAGTAGACGTGTTAATTGTCTAACTACTACATGTATACATAGTACTTGCTTAAATACTACAGGTAGATGTGGTAATTATCTCTCTAACTACTACAAGTAGACATAGTAATTATATATCTAACTACTACAGGTAGAGGTGGTAATTGTCTAACTTCTACAAGTAGACAATGTAATTATTATACATAAATATACAATTGGTGGTCTCGTGAATCACGACGTCGTCTGGTTTGATGGGAACGGGAAAGTTTAGGTTTTAACCCCAACTGTGTGCTTAGGTTCTGTTATCATATATTGTTTACCATTCTATAATAACACAGAGTATATATATATATATAAAATCGTGCTACGGATTGTTTATCCCACGATTGCGCCTATTAATATGATACGGTTTAATATTGGTATTTATAGCCCGTGATCGAGCGACAATTAAAATTGTTACCATTTAGTTAGCTTATATTTGCCCGTGATCGAGCGCCAATTAAAATTGTTACCATTTAGTTAGCTTATATTTGCCCGTGATCGAGCGCCAATTAAAATTGTTACCATTTAGTTAGCTTATATTTGCCCCGTGATCGAGCGCCAATTAAAATTGTCACCGTTTAGTTAGCTTATATTTGACCCATGATCGAGCGCCAGTTAAAATTGTTAGCGTTTAGTTAGCTGATATCTGCCCCGTGATCGAGCACTAATTAAAATTGTTCTAAATAGAGTCCTCCAACAGTCCTATCAGCAGATTTCTTTTTTTATATTCTGAAACTTTGTCTTTTTCACAGTGGCATAGAATTCTAATTTTTTCAAGGAGGGGGGGCGCTATAAAATTTTACTACACCTTTATATGTATATATGGAGGTGGTCCCTCGAATTTCAAGGGGAGTGCCCCCCCCCCCATCCCTACTTTTTACGCCTTTGCTAGAGGTAAAAGACCAACATTTTGAAATTATTATGTACTAAAATATTCATGAAAGCTAATAACTAATCTTATACATTTTTTAAAATTTCAAAAATTTTGAGCACCAATACAATCTCAAAACCCTATAAGAGTATATTAAATAAGGGGGCCATGTTTGGTCAAAGTAAGATCGTTAATACAGGAAGGTCAAGGCGAGTTTGTCTTAACCTGATCTCAGTGTCTTACGTCATCAGCAAGGATTTTTTTTTTTAGTTTTGTCAAGGGCAGAGAGAGCTGAGGCGTTAGTCCTTATACCAAGCCCTATTTCCTTCAAGTGTCTGTATGGACATTAGTTCGGAAGGTCGGGGTTTGAAAACTAGGATTTCTACTTTCTCATATATATTGCTATAGCCATTAAAAAAATCAAAATTTAAAAAAGTCATTAGTAAAACTATATTAAACATTTTTAAAAGTAAATTAAGATACATCCTTGTTAACATGTAAACACTACCAGATACTCATTGAACAATCGTTAAAACCTTATCGAAAATTTTTATTGCAAAATGTCATTAGTAAACTAACTTTATTTTAGATTAGAGTCAAAGATACAATTTCAATTCTGGGTGTGACCTCATAGCATATTTAATATCAAGTTTGAACTAAATCCATCAAACAGTTTGGGGAGAAGTGCAAAACCCATATTTTTTATTTTGGGGAAATAAAATCTTCAAAATTATCATAATCAAAGGTAAAAAGATTTCGCGTCTTAAAAAATGTTTCTATATGAAAATTAAAAACTACTAGTTTCCAAACTGTCTCTATTCTTGTTTTCCATAGCTTTGTTAGTAAATCTATAGAGGTAATTTCTCTTAACACTCTAAATCTGTAAAACCAACGAAGCTATTAATGACCTCATTTCAAAGTCTACTTTGATTGAAAACAGTAGAGTGCGTGCATTTGACGTACATCATGACAAGCAGTTTAGCTATCTTTACAGAGCGCACTAGCTACATACTTCTTATAATGATCAAGTGGACCAACTGCAGGTTTGTAGGTTTCTCTGTTCCATCCTCTCTGTCCTCGTGGACTGAGTGGTCAGGGAGACTAACTACAGGTCCAGAGTATCATGTTTATTTCCTATGTAACTGGCCCCATGGTGTAGTGTAGTGGTCAATGCACCTGGCACGAGCCTAGTGTCCCGGGGTCGATTCCAGGTTGGTATCTTGGGTATTTTTCCCGAAAGGGAAACTACTCCAATGGTCACCAGTGTTTAGTTAATTAGTTTTAAGTTAACCTTTAAGAGTTTCTACTGGTTCCCACACCCTACCCACTATCACCATCACCTCATCTCAGTTATACATGGAAAGAGCCTCCCCGGAAAGGATGTAGCCTACGATTAGTACATTCGGGTGTCCCCTGGACGACGGTACAATAGTACTGGCTTATCTTTCTCCTACTTGGATACGAATGTTATATCCCAAACGTGCAATATTATTATAATCATCCCATGTGACTTAATGAAGAGATAAATATGTATCTATAATTCCTTCTCACTAATAAAAAACTAACAGCTCTAAAAGTTCTGGGGCTATTTATGAGGAATGTTTAGGTAAAGTTTATTTGTAAGTTATATTTACAAAAAGAAGGATAAAGATCCCATTTTAGGAGTAAAATATATATTTTAATTATTATATCAAGATACGATGATGTGGTATATCCATGATCACAAAGTAATGTAGACTCTTTTTTTTTAATGAAAGGTATCAGTGTTAGTTGGCGTATTATACGATGGCCCAATCTTACACCATAATGCAACACGTCAAGGTAATCTTGCTATCTTTCAAGGTAAGCACTGTACTTATAAACTTCTTCTAAGCCCATGAGCTCAGTAAGTAGGTCTTACTTTTGCTATTTATTACAAGTGTTGCGGATCACGATCAAGGCGAGGCCACACAGGCGTAGTGGGTTGCATCTGAACTTGTCGCACAGGAGCACACTTGGTACTATCACACCTAGATGATAATGTATGAAATAGAAATAGAGGGAAGAATATTAGTAGTCCATGCCTCTAGGTATCTTGTTTATCTACTGCTAACACTTCCCTCTTCATCTGACGAGTAGGATACACACACTGTCTTTACTATTTGCGCCTGGACATATTGATTTGTATTACAAAATAACCTTTTTACTTGTTCCCTATTCTAGAAGGAAATGCGCTTCCAGGACTTCTTTCTATCTACATCCTGGTAGGAAAATTCTTACATGGCATTTTCCTGAGTGAAACAAATAGCCTGAGCTTTAGAAACTTAAAAAAAAAAATACATTTGCCAAAAAATAAAACTACTTCAAGATAAAAAAAAATTGTGTGACAATTTAAGATTGTTTTTTAGAGTTACTTAAGGATTTATGCTTTTTTTTTTAATGTGATATCTTTAAGACTCACCGGATAAAAATGTAACTACATTAATATGGGAAATTCTCTCTTGATTTTCTGTGACATCACAGCTTTGGAACGTCCTTAAAGCTAACGTCCTTAACTCTCGTGTAATATTGACCTGCTGATGACGGGGAGATCAGGGCTCGAATCCCGGTCTGGTCTATTGTTGGGTGGTTTTTTCACACTTATTCTAACAAATGAGGGTTGATCACCTCTAAATTCCTTCCTTCCTTATCCCTACCCCATTAGAGTAATTATCATGTGTGCGTATAGCCTGAACAGGTAGTAAGACGGGTGATGAAAAAATAACTGTTGAAATAAAGTCCTAAGGATATATTTGATGTTTTTTTCCCCCCTAAAATTAAAAAAGAGTTACACTTAGATCCGACCAGAAGCAATAAAATATTCTACTACTAGCTTCTCTTACGTAGGTGTTAACACTCACTCGTATTGGCAACAGCTACGTCCACGCAAAGCTTGCGATGTTTCAGACCAGGAAACCAAGAGTCTGAGCCAAACTGGTCTGTGTCCCTCCCAGTGGCCCGCATTCCAACAGGCCTGTGTACTCCCCGTTTTTATCAAATATAGACCCTTTTCACAAGTTAGAGCTGTGGAGTATAGTTTTGTTTCAGTCTTTTACTGCACGATTTCTGTGTGAGATGGATTACGTCAACACTGTTTAGTGACACTGTAGTCTACTCCTGCACCTACTAGTGGTTATAATATTACACAGTCAATACTGTTCTGTGACAGTGTAGTCTACTCCCTGCACCTATTAGTGGTTATAATATTACACACGTCCAATACTGTTTCTGTGACAGTGTAACCTACCCCTGCACCTACTAGTGGTTATAATATTACACACGTCAATACTGTTCTGTGACAGTGTAACCTACCCCTGCCCTACTAGTGGTTATAATATTACACACGTCATACTGTTCTTGACAGTGTAACCTACCCCTGCACTACTAGTGGCTTATAATATTACACACGTCAATATGTTCTGGACAGTGTAACCTACCCCTGCACCTACTGGGTATAACGTCTTACTACGCCAATATAATGCTGTCAAAATTAATACCCTGACAACACGAGTATCGCTTCTTCGTCATCTATTTCCCTGCTCAATATTATTTCTGGACCAGAGTGTATGGCGGGTTGCGTGCGTCACGAGCTGCCCCTGGCTCCGGAAGACCACTTCTCCTGACAGACCTGGTCTGGGCCGGCGCCAAACATCCCCATTGCACTTAAAAGAGAATAAAAACACGTGTATCCACTTTCACCATTCCCTCGAGTGCTCGTGCACACCCAGCACATCATGATTTGTTCACATAACACATGCACACCCAACATATCTTACTTTGATCACATAGCACACGCACTTGGATCAACAAATCTTACTTTGATCACATAGTTCATGCACACCCAACAAATCTTACTTTGATCACATAGAACATGCACACCCAACAAATATTACGTTGATCACATAGCACATGCACACCCAACAAATCTTACTTTGATCACATAGCACATGCACACCCAACAAATCTTACTTTGATCACATAGAACATGCACACCCAACAAATATTACGTTGATCACATAGCACATGCACACCCAACAAATCTTACTTTGATCACATAGCACATGCACACCCAACAAATCTTACTTTGATCACATAGCACATGCACACCCAACAAATCTTACTTTGATCACATAGCACATGCACACCCAACAAATCTTACTTTGATCACATAGAACATGCACACCCAACAAATATTACGTTGATCACATAGCACACGCACTTGGATCAACAAATCTTCCTTTGATTACATAGCACATACATATCAAAGGTATAATGATGATATCTTTAACTAAATAGTTTCTCCCTCTCCCTACATTCAAATGCAGGTCCATTTACTCCAAGCTCTCCCCTACTCATCGTTATCCTATTAGTAACACTGCTGGATGATTGCCCTTTTGCTCACCAAGTCACTAGTACAGCTCAAGGCGGGTTATGAAGTGGAATATGATCTGCACAAGACATTCCTGGAATCGAACCAAAGTCATCGCCCAAGAACCTCAAGGAGCACTTCCAAGGAACTGAGTGACGGGAACGCTGACAAACAAACACACCGCCTCTGTAAGCTGAGGTTACCAACTCTCAGGGTCGATCAGGTTACATTGAAAAGAGAAAAGATTTGATTTGTTAGCAATCCTCTCCCGAGAACTCATTTAGACGTGACTTAAGCCTTGTCTGAGTAACTTGCCTTATCTGGGCCCTATCGTGGGCGAGACTGTTGAGGCTGTAGTCTCAGAGCGTCCTCCCCCAAGAACCTGTCTATACGTGACTTTTTGTGGTCATGAGACCTCTTAATATAAGTAAGTCCCGAGTGCAGACAAGTTATGTTTTATTATTACCTGGAAAAGAATTACTTCACCTATTTAAATGAGTCAATAACAGTCAGACACACACGAAGGTCTTATCGTGAGTTCTCACATCCAAACACTGACCTCGCGCAATGCTGATCAGTTCCTCCATATTATCATCTTATTTCAACGGTAAGTGGGCATTTCAGTGACCCGTGGTCAGGAACGTTTCAGCCTGATATTAGACACTTGTGAAAGTACTTGGTTTGGCTCCAGGTCACGTTGCTTCAAAGTGTTTTTTTTATCACCACTTCTTACCACTTGTTTGGGCTATACTCATATGTACTAATTATGCTAATGTGTAAATGATGAGGAAGGTCGAATTAAGAGGAACCGTACCTTTATTTAAGGGGAGGGATAGTGGAAAACTATTTAAGGAAATATATCCTCGGTACAACTGATTGTGATTCAAACCCCGATATATCCCTCGTTGTCAGTCCAGTTTATTGCAAGAGGAATGCCTTAGACCAGTCAACCGACCTGACCTAAGGAGGTATCAAAGATATAACTAATATTATTATTAATAATAATAGTAATAATAATAATAACTAAAAACAGTAACCCACTTCGATGGTCACGTGGTTAAACGCGTGGCTCTAGTGCTGGGTTGGATTAACGGTGCTGGAAAAATCGAAGTTCCAATAACAGTGGTGGTTTTTTCCTTAAATGAATTTCCCCTCTCCCTCCACACAAATTTGTGTGCATTTCCTGTAAAGTTCTACCTTCCGCATCCTTATTCAATTAGCTTGGTTAAAGCTTACTCGTATAAACCGAAACAGATACTAATACCTGATTGAATACAACAACAAAACGGTCGCTCTAAGGAAGAAGGACTTATGAGACAAACTAGGAGACAGTGACATTATGTTAACTGACTGTCAAACGTAGCTTATCTCCACCACACTCTAAGAGAGGATCCTTCCTCTCCCCTTTACCTCCTCCGATCTGTCCTAAGAGAACTTCCAGCCTCGTACCCTTGACTCAGTTTACTCGTCCAAGGTAAGCCACTGAGAAGGGGGACAGTCAAGACTCTCTTCCGAAACCCGGGCCCCGTTCCGCAGTCACATGGCCCGCGAACCACGGGTATATATAACCGTCCACATCCGCAGGAAATACTCGCAGTCGTTTCTTAGACGAGTGAACAATTTGAAAACCTAATATCAATACCGTTTGTAAGTCGACGTTTCGTGTTTGTGTGTGAAACAGTTATCAGTGATCAAGAGAAGTCGTTTAGCTTTGTGCAACTTGTAAGTAACAAAACATCACCTACATGTTTTACAAAAAAAAAAAAAGTTATATACAGGTTGGGGCCGAGACAATTAGACGATTAGTAGCTTAAAAACTAACACTTTAATTGAAAAGTAAATATTCACTGGCTAAATAAAAACAAACTACATACTACACTTTTTCACTTTTTGAAGATAATTCAGTGACCTGGTGGTCTAGGGGTAAGGTGTCGGACTTCAGTGCTGGGGGTCCGGGGTTCAATCCTCGGTCCCGGCACAGATTTATCTGATTGCCAAAACCCTTCCTTCACCTCTGACAAGACGTGTATTAATCACAACTTGGGAATGTGAGGAATGCCAGGCCTCCACCGTGGTTCGGATTCCACGTTAAACTGTAGGTCCTCCATTTCATCTCACAATCACCACTACCATTACACATTAGCGTAAGTGCGTGTAACCCGAACGGGTAGTAAGACGCGGTGCTAAATAGTAATAGTAAGATATTGTTACTCAGGTGAGCTCTACCGGACGTCAGGTAAACCTCAGCACGTTGTCCATCACTTTCCTCGGCATAGTTCGTCTAATTGTTTCCGCCTCATACTGTATTTTGTAAGCTTCTCTTACCCAAGAGCGGTGTAAATAAAACCACCAAGGCCCTGTCTAGAGCCAGTCGCATCCACTTGTCGGACTCGCAGTCGTACTATTGTCCGTCTGCAACAGCACACGTAAGCGCAGTCGTATGTCGGGAGGAGATGAACACTGTCCATCCATCTTTTTGAGTTTATGTTGTGGCGTACGTTTGCGTTCAGCCAACCAGAAACAAATATGGGTACACTATTGTACTCAACTAAAGGATTTTAAAATTTAAAGAATATGATATTAAATGTGGCTACAACCGTAACTAACAAATATAATAGATTGTCTATCTAATCCATCATGATACGATTATTCTTACAGTCATTGCACTAATGGCAGCATGAAGCCCTATCTAGTCGAAGGTGGAATTATGTAGCTGGCGATTTTCGTACGTCCATCACAGACTCTGTCTTAGAATATGGGTGAAGAATGACTCTGGGCACGGGAAGAATCCCGGATAGTTCAGGGGTTTTAGAGCAGTGGCGTACCAAGCCAAAGGTCTTGGGGGTTGGTTTCCCATGTCTAGGTGTATTTTTCAATGTAAAGAATTAGTTATTTGGTCAAGGATAAGAGTTCGTGAAAATATTTAGAAAAAAATTATTGGATCTTAAATTTATTTAGTAAGATTAATAATTTTATAGTTTCTCCATTTTTTTATTTGATTCTCTTTAGCTCGTGTTTGTAAACTTTAATAAGACTTTGATGATGAAGTCGTATTGGTTGAAATTACGGTTACAGAATTTTTTTTAGCATAGCTTCTTACTACCCGTTCGGGTTACACGCTTATGTAATAATCAAGCAAATGGTTTTAGGGATTAGTAAGATTATATTTAGAGGAAGTGTACCTGCATTTGCGTGGAGGGAGAGTGAAAACTTTTTTAAACACCCTCAGAACACTCGACTGAGATTCGAACTTCAATCCCCCCGTCATCGGCAGTCTAGTATATTGTTAGGGTAGCGCGTTAGACCATGCGGCCACCGAAACGAGTGACATTTTATCGTAAACAGTCTTGGTTTAGGCAAAAAACAAAAACAGCGCGTCTTGCGAGTGCGCTTCCGACAAGAGGGTGAGACTGGTTGAAGAGGGGACATAACTACCGGGGAGAAAATTCTAGAACGTCAATTCTTGCTCCCTTTCCCCCACTCCTTACTACATCTCGTCTTACTACCGTCCCGGGCTATCCGCATTTAAGGGTTAGGAATTAGGAAGATTTAATTGAGAGGAAATGTATCCGCCCGCAATCACGTGAATAAAAGGTGAGTACACCCGGCCCGGGATCTGAACCTTGACTTTCTCCTCTCCGGTAAACCAGAATGGGGGGGACGAGTCTTGACTTTATTTGTTTTTGTCCAGCAATGCTAATTTCCCGTCTTTAAATGATTGTTTCAATATGCAAAAACAAAATAACTTTTTGAAATATTTTCTTAGACAAAAAATATATATATATATATATATATACAGTCAACACTGACTCTATCGCACAGCTGTAAAACTACATCCTCTATTCAAACTGATATTTATAAAATACAAACAACCAGTTTTTATAGTAAGAACCTTAGCTGACAGATAGAAAAGCTACTAGATTTACTTTCATGTATTTATAAGTCAAATAGGTTAATTTGATTTGCAACATTCACTTTCGAGTGAGATTATTAATACCAATAAAATTAAAATAATAATATAGTAAAATGTTATCAACGTTGAATAAAAAAAATATATATATATGTTTGGACAGTCAACTCTCGATAACTCGTATTAAAGGGGGTGGGGGTCTGTCCGAGTTACGAAAGTCCGTCTTATAAAGGGGAAATAAAGTTGTGCCTAATGAATTAAAACTGATACTTTATCTAAAGTGATATTATACTTTAATGTGACGAGGTAAACAATACATGCAGCTAGCGTGTTACTATATTTCAATTTTACTTTAGGAACATTTTGTCCTTATCCTAAGTCCAAGCTATCGAGTCGAGGTTCGAGTTATCGATAGTTGACTGTTTTTTTTATATAAAATGTTATTCATATGAAAATTGGAGGGAAGCATGGCGTATGAGTACATGAGAGTAGATTTAGTGACTTTTCCTAAGACTATCTGAATATAGTTGGAAATATTCTGCGTTTCTCGGGTTGCTCCACTCTGCCATGGGTATTCCTCAAGGCCTATGACTTCACCAAGTATTTGAGGTCCCTCTTAGCCAACCCTCCACCGCGTGATCTCACTGGAAACAAGGTGTCACGTGCTTTTCAGGTCACACTTAGTGGGTAATTTGCTATGAGCTGTTGACATTTACACCAACAAAACAATGTTTGCGACATTTATTTGTGGGCAGCCGAGCTAGCGGGTGCTCTTCGTTCCAACACAAACCTGTCCTGCGTATTACGGGGGTAGACTAAGAGGGGGAGGGGGGGCATCAGCTATTTGTCTTAGCCCAACGTTGAGATATCCAAAAACCAGGGCACCATGAACGTGTCTAGTCTTGCGTTAAACTCTCCATTAATCCGAGCAACATAAGCATGTCTTAACTAGCGTTAAAGTCTCCATTAATTTGAGAAACATAAACATGTATTACCTAGCGTTTGAGTCTCCACTAATCAGAGCAACAAAACATTTCTTATCTAGCAGTTAAAGTCTCCATTAATTTGAGAACATAAACATGTATTACCTAGCGTTTGAGTCTCCACTAATCAGAGCAACATAAACATTTCCTACCGAGCATTAGAGTTTTCACTAATCAGAGAAACATAAACATTTCTTACCTAGCGTTAAAGTATTCACTAATTAGAGCAACATAAACATGTATTACCTAGCATTAAAGTCTCCATAATCAAGAAACATAACATGTCTTACCTAGCGTTAAATCTCACTAATCAGAGCAACATAATCATGTCTTACCTAGCGTTAAATCTCCAATAATCAGAGCAACTAAAACATGTCTTACCTAGCGTTAAATCTCCAATAATCAGAGCAACTTAAATCATGTCTTACCTAGCGTTAAATCTCCAATAATCAGAGCAACTTAAAACATGTCTTACCTAGCGTTAAATCCCCAAATAATCAGAGCAACATTAAAATGTCTTACCTAGCGTTAAATCTCAATAATCAGAGCAACTTAAACATGTCTTACCTAGCGTTAAATCTCCATAATCAGGGGCAACTTAAACATGTCTTACCTAGCGTTAAAGTCTCCATTAATTAGAGCAACATAAACATGTATTACCTAGAGTTAAATTATCCATTAATCAGAGCAACATAAACAGGTAGACTATTACTTAGAGTTAAAGTCTCCATTATTTAGAGCAACATGAACATGTATTATCTAGAGTTAAAGTCTCCATTAATCATAACAACATATAGGTCTCCGCTGATCAGAGCAACATCAGCATGCCTTACCTAGCTTTAAAGTATTCACTAATCAAATCAACATAAACACGAATTACCCTAGTTAGAGCCTCCATCAACCGGGCGCTACATAAACACTCGCGAACAGAAAGGCGTGTACCTTCTCCAGGCTGACCTTGCACCCAGCGGTCCACATGGGTGAGAGGCTCGCTGACCTTGAAAACAGCGACCTTAGAAACTGAACGTGCTAGCGAAACATTATAATAGGTCTCCCGTCTTCGACCTTGCTCTCTGTTGCCGGGGCAGTAGGCCCTAGCGGATACCAGCAGCTCTTGAGGAACCATCACCCCTGAGGGCACCGACCCAAGGTTTACATCCTGGTGGAGGAAGAGAGGAGTTCGGTTACATCCACTTATAAGAGAGGTCATTTTACTTTGGGTACCTCTTCTTCAAACAGTCGATGTGCTGGTCTTTTACTAGGGGGAGGGGAGGCTATTGCTGGTGTATGAAGCTTAGTTGTTGTACTTGTCTACTACAAGAGAAATATAAATAAACACAGATTATGTTCAGGTTAAGTTAAGTCACAACTGGTAATATCAGTAATGTATTTAAATGTGTCTCAAATTAAAGTTTTGTGCGTACTTAGAGTAAGTGGGAGTAATTTTTGCTGCCGAATTATCATGGAGAGATAGTGGCTAGGCCCACAGGGGTAAATGACTTGTGAACCCCCCCCCTCCTCCAAACCCCCAGTGTTCTCAATGGATAGTCAAACACCAACAATCTCGTCATCGGCAATCAAGGTTAACGCTAGTATAACGCCTAGGTGGCTTTAGTGGTTTGAAAGATCATATTTAAAATATAATTAGTATTGCTGTTCCTCCATTAATAGTGTGGAGAATCAAGTCTGATGACCTTGAAGTATAAAGGAGACAACGCCTAACACGGTTATAAGACACCGCTCCAGAAACTCCTTGGAGAAATGCGAGCCCCCGTCAAGAGACACAGTGGCTCACCTCCACAGACGAGTCAAAGTCATTAACGTTGTGGTCATGACCCGAGTTTATATTCATGTATCTCGCATCGGTGGTTGAATGGTCTAAGGCGTCACTCTCGCAATAGACTGGACTGCCATTGATGGGGAGATTGGGATCCAGTTTACTGAGGATGTTTTTCCGCACAAATTCCTGTAGTCTCCACTTTCTTTGAACCCAACCTTCCTCATCCGCTACTACAGTGTTGTTATTATTACACGTGCATATAACCCGGGCAGGTAGTAATATGCGATGATATATACACCTAGAAACCTATGAATGATCCAAGACCTTAGTCAAGCTCCCCGGTAATCTTAGGGAAGAGTAGATAAGTTTCATGTTTTCGCACCTGAATTTCAAAACAACGAGCTTTATGCTCTCATTTTGAGATTCACTTTCTCTCAGTTTATATTACACTCCAATGAAATGGGACAGCTGTTTAGAAAGTCTAATTTGCTTCAACCGCTGTGTTGCCCCATTCGAGGACAATACATCGTTTCATTTGATGATGGTTTGTTTACTCTCCGACCCAAAGATGGGATGTGATTATATTCTCCAGAAAGTGACCAAGCTATATTTTATTTGAAGGGTACGAGGGAAAAAGGAGGAGAGTAACACTAAACATATTCTCCAGAATAACATATTTTATATCTCAAACCCCATAAGAACCCCAGCAAATACTTTTATTTAAAATAATATAAATATGACAAAGAACTCTTTTAACTATAATTTAAAGTGCGCTATAAAGGTTCCATGATTGTCTAAAAGATGGCAACACTAACTCGATTTGGGTTAAAATTGTACTTCTCCTTTACCCCCTGTACCCTTCAATTCATATATATATATATTCATATATATAATATATATATATATATATATATATATATATATATAATAGAAAAGCAGAGTTACCTAACTCACCTCAACTACAAAAGACATTCCAATCTAAAACATCATTCTATCTGTTTGGTTACTGATAGGAATTGTTGAGTTGAGGTTTGGCTGCCTTATTAATCCGAAATAGCATGTCGAACCCCGGGAGATATAATCAAACAAAATACAACAGCCCTCGTTTAAAAAATATCTTCGTATAGGTCTACTATCTACTGATGAGCTAAAGCAATAGTCAAAATGGTCGTCTGATCACCTTACTAACTTAGATAGTGATATGGTGGCCAGAGCTCCTGGCTGCTGACCTAGAGGTCCCTGGTTTGAATTTTGGTGGGTACCAGGAGATTATTCTTGAAAGGGGAATAATTCCCATGGTTCATCAGGGTTTAGTTAATTAAGCTTATATTAAGATCTTCACTGGATCCACCCCATCATACTCACTATCTTCAGCTTCTCATCTTATCGGGACATGGAAAGAGCCTCCACGGAAAGGATGTACTATTAGATTAGAACATTGGGGCGTCCCCTAGACAACGGTACATTCATTAGTACTGGCTGATCTCCCCACAAACTTGACTACACATTGATGTATCCCATACACACCCCTATTATTATCGCCTTATTTGAGCTTGCAGCCAACCCCTATAATTTTATATTCCAACCGAACCTTTTGTTTTTGTTTTTTTAGCGCCACGTCTTACTACCCGTTCGGGTTATATGACCACGTAGGTACTAATCACGCTGGTGGCTTTAGGGAAAGGGAAGGCTATATTAATATGAAGTGTACCCGCATTTGCGTGGAGTGGAAAACAATTTTGGAAAATCACTCTCAGTACACCCAACCGAAATTCGAACCTAGATATTCCCATCATCAGCAGTCTAGTCTACTTCAAGATTAGCGCGTTAGACCAAGTGGCCACCGAATTGGGTGCCCCGAACCTTGTTCACCCCTAGAATATGTTTGGGGGAAACTATTAAAACATGTACTGAACAATTTCTAGGCATTTTATACCATGCCGGGTATGTTTTGGACGAAGCAATTTCAATATCCTAGACTGAAAAACAACACCTTATATCGCCCGCTGTCCGAAATAAACCCGGCATTGAATAAAGTGTCCAGAAACATCACACAGCGCCGGACTGAAGACGTTTACCAGTGACATATTTATAGAGACATCAGATAGAACATTTTTAATATTTCTTTTTTCTGGAATAAAAATTCCATCTATTTGAATGAGATCCAACTAAGCAATAACAGTGATTCTAGTTCTCACCTCATAATCACATATTGACCACAGCGCTTGGGGGTTGAATGTGTCACTAACCTCGTGTCTGTTGTTGACCAGATATGTTAATACGTCACTGTTATAATGAAAGACTTAACGAATACATCCCTTCCCCTAGGATTTAATTATATGAAAACGTTCATCTCTGCCATTACTTATTTAGATATTACTTTCTGTATATCAACAAATAAGTTAATAAACTAATTTTGAGGTTGACTTTAAGTATTTATTAATAACTGTTTACCCCACCCCCCCTTGCCATTACTACCTTACTCCCCCATTCATCCACCAACATGGCTTTATGTATATTGTAAGAGGCTTTAGATGCCGACTCAGATCCTTCACCTACTTTACCCACTACGGTGATCTGTTCGCAGATCCCAGCCATGTATCGACTCATAGCAGCCCTCTTCGGCCTGGTGGTCGCCGCGACGGTGACGCATGCGCAGTTCTTCCAGCCCTTTGTATCGGCGCCCCTGTCATTCGGATCCCCGCAATCTCTTCTTCGTCAGCAGCCATCGACACACTTCCAGATAGCGGAGGTATGTTACGGGGAGGAAGTTGGAACATCGCCTTGTGATGTTATATCGCTGTAGTAGCACATGTTTTGACTAGAGCCCTGTAAAAATGGTGAAACGCGATAAAGCGAAAAGCGCCATACAAAGATGGAATCAAGTACTTTTCCTTTGATAGTTTTTAGATAAGATTTACAATGTTTTTGAAAAGCGAAATAAAAAGAAACCGTCTCGTTA
The DNA here is from genome assembly GCA_033556935.1 of Timema podura. Classification (NCBI taxonomy): domain Eukaryota; kingdom Metazoa; phylum Arthropoda; class Insecta; order Phasmatodea; family Timematidae; genus Timema; species Timema podura. Next base: position 9,050,773 of record JAVRXN010000004.1, on the reverse strand, counting down.
CACGAAATCCTACTATAAAACTAAATAACACTTCTTTTACAAAAAATATTTAAATAAACACGAAATTAAGAATAAATTAAGCAGTAATTTTTACCATGCTGTAATTTGATTAGTATTTTGTTGTGGTGTAAGCTAACGTTAAGCTACAAAATGGGGAAATATGCAGACAAACTTGACAAAGAAATTTAAAGCCAATATATAAGGTTTCAACAGTAAATTTTAATTTTGTATACATTGGCTCATTATGTAAATAATACTTAAAACACCTCAGATAATATGTAATTTTGAATAAACACAAAATAACACCGAAAATTGAGATTCAAAATACGAAATTTAACTAAAAATAAAAACATTTCTAAGGGGCTCTGATTAGGGTAGTTTCTTTGGGGATACAGAATTGTAGCCTGTCATGATGGCATTTAGCTTTCATTTTATTTTAAAATAAAGTATAACTTAAAAATCTGAAGTGGCCTTGATGTGAAAATAAGCGTTTTAGAAATGATGAATCCATAATCACTTCCAAATAAAAATCATAGATACAGAATCATTGCCAGCTAGAAGTGATGAATCCACAATCATTCCCAGATAGAAATGATGGATCCAGAATTATTGCCATCTAGAAATGATGGATCCAGAATCATTGCTAGCTAGAAATTATGGATCCACAATCACTGCCAGCTAGAAATGATGGATCCACAATCACTGGCAGCTAGACATTATATATTTAGAATCACTTCAAGCTATAAATAGGCCCGGTATAAAAAGTTTCCCCACCTAAGCGTTGAACTGGCAACACCACCACGCACCACGTGGTACATTGAGTTGAATGACTATTTAGCGTGAGAGCTAAGATGCTCTCAATCCGGAATGCATGTAAGCCTGGATTTTTAAACAGGGAGATATTTTTGCATCAAATTAAAAAAGTGTATCAGAAAGTCTGGCATATCAGATGCTAAATAGTCACTCAAATCAATACTTCTCGACCCAGTGTTGCCATTTTAACACTTGTACGGGTAAAACTTGTATACTAGGCCTTGGTGGTGGTTTATGGGTTGGTTGTTTCCAAGGCTACCAAAACTTGACAGGATTGTACTAATAGAGGTTTTCCTCCCATTCAGTATCAAACTGACTCTTTAAAGGCATTTAACAAACATCTGTACACTGCATTATCGAATGTGTCGTTGCTGGGTAGTGTAGGAGGAAGAACCATTTACTAGTACAGTCATGCCAAGCCTTGCTTGACCTGGTAATAGCCCATGAGTTACCCCTGCTGGAATTTATCCCGTCTGGGGCTGATTCCAAACGTACCCAACAGTTTTATAAGTACAGTAGCTCCATGGCTTCTTTGGTGCTGACTGACAGCTCACAGCTGACAGCTGACGGCTTTGAAAAGCTACCAGACCAAATTATGTATCCCTACGCCGAGCCATATGATTTGCAAAAAATATGTGTCTAGCAGCTGTCACTTCTGACAGTCAAAATTTAGGTATATACCTAACTGTTGACTGTCAGAAGTCAGCTGTGAACTGTCAGTCAGCACCAAAGAAGCCATGGGGCTACTGTAAGTAATTGTGACTGTCTGAACCGTTTGCTCCCATGAGGATCGTACCGAAATGTTTCTCCCTGACCCGTAGGACCCGTCCAAGCCCTCGCTGCAGCACCGCGCCGTTGTACTCAACTCCGAGGCGGAGTCCCGTCTACCGTCCAACCTCCAGAACCCCTTCTACAAGGACCCCCGGATAACCGCGGCCCTCGCCAAGGAGAGCTGGTTCACACCAGGGGAGGAGCAGGTCAGAGAGAGAGAGGCCGAGAAGATACCCAGGTCCAAGATATACTCCATCATCAAGAACGCTGGTTTCGTCAGGCGGTGAAGAGAGAGAGAGAGAGAGGATCATCGGGCTCCTTCGCTGAGCCCATGTCTTCTGGAGGATCGGACATACCTCCTTGAGGAACTTTCGTCGTGGACATTGACCGTCTACTGTTAACATCGTGATCTACCGTCGTTGAGTGAGGGTGTACTCTTTCCTGACGAGGGTGCATCCTACACTCTGAGGGACATCCGTTACAAGTGGACTAAGGCTGCTTGTACTACAGCCCATTCAGAACGTATATAATCAATGTTTCTTTGTCAGGGACCCTAAAGCTTGATACTTATCACAAACCTGCTCTTCCTACCGACACATTCAGACTACTAAGTTCCCTGAAGATCTCCAGACGTAGTATTGATACCCATTTTAGAGAAAGAGCAATAATTGATCCTTCAGATATGTTGATATATTCTTAGTACATCCTCCTGGTCCAAGACCACGATGTTATCTTGAGTGCGGGTGGGAATCTGGGTATCTCAGTTGGTTCAACAGTGGTGCGTCATTTCAAATGTCCAACAAATTCCCCGAACACAATTTTCAAGGGGAATTTATTTATAGCTATATCTCGTCTCCACAGCTCAGTTTTCTTTAGATGATCCTAGTTGGGGAGAATAGCAACTGCTGGCTCCTTTTTATCTCAATCATCCTCCTCGTTCTTACCGTTATTAGTTTTTTTTAAAAGTCCTTGTGCTGGACGGCTAAAGCCAAAAATATAGGTACTTAAACTCCCATATGTGTTTACTTAAATTAATTTAATTCACTGATAGCCCGTTCTAAAACTAAAGCGTAAGAATTAAAAAATATTGATGTACCACTATTTTATATGTATAAAGGCAATCCTCCACATCTATAGACGGTAGATTTCTCTCCAAGTATGGTTGAAGTGAACACAAACAAAGATAGATATTTTGCGACAAGAAGGCGCATTCCAAAGTCACTCCTTTCAGTTCCGACATTTCTGGAGAAAGTCAACAAGTCATATAATAATACAACATGTAAAACGTGTTTTTCTTTTCATGTTGGGACAATGTGAATTAGCCTGTATGTTGTATATGGGTGTTAAAACATGGTATGACTAGATGTTTACCCCATTTGACGTTATGAGTATCTGTCTTACCTGAAGAAAGTCGTACAAGAGTTGTTAAAACATCATAAATAAGTAAAAATTATATAATGAATTCTTTAAAGAAACGCTTTCATATTAGCTCTAATATTAAAACTTTAAAATGTTACCAACACTTTCACAGTTTCTTTTTTTAAGCTTTTATTTATTTGGATCTATAGTTTAACATCAAATGTAATATTTTAAACATACATTTCTGCACAATATTAATTTTAAATTATTACGTAATTTTTTTAATTACAATTTCGGTGCAAAGTAGTCTTTCACTCAAATTGTAAAAACAAAAAATACACCAAATCTAGTGAAAACAATTTTGTAAAATTATGTATCTTTAGGTTAGTACCGATTTAAACACATCACAGTGCGAACAAATTTTTGAAAGTATGTGGTTCATCCAAAACTATGATTAGGAAAATAAAGTAGAATAAATAAGCTTAAACATACTAATATGAAATATAATGAGGTATAGATTTAAAAATATTGGTCGAACAAGAAACCAAATAAAAATAAGTCAACTGAACAGTGTCGTTTATGAACAGGATATGTAATTTTAATGTACGAATTGAGACATAAAATAGTGATTAAACCCTTATTTCAGTTTTTTATTAGCTTAGCAATAAATATTTTTAAATATCTCCAATTGATAAAATATACCATTTCAAAATTTAAAAAAACAGTGTTCTTAGGGCTGTCCAACAAATACAATGAGTAGCAACTAACAACTAGCAACGTCAAATCTTGTAATATTCCAAATATCTTATTTAGAAGTGTTTTGTTCGAACAAAAATATATAATTAATTTAAAATAATATAATATTCACTTGAATAACATATGTACAATTTTTGGTGAATATTATCTTCATGCTATACATAAAACTACCAGATTTAAACAGTAAAAGATGATAATTTACATATAAGTATCTTAGCTCTGCTACTACCACACTTCCTAGGGATATGTTCACGAACTAAAGGAAGGTGCTATAGTCTTAATGTCCAGACCGTGCTATCTAGTTGCTTTGTTTTTCATTTAGGGGCTTCACTTGTAATAATATTTTATATTAATGTACTATAAAAACGTTTGTGTGAGCAAAAAACATAACGAGTTTGCAAGAAATAGACGTTGTCCAAGCCTAAATTTTACAAAACTTTCGACATCTGCCATTTATTCCATAATTCCCCAAATTTGTGCTATAATGTTATAACTATTATGTACTTCTATAGTAAGCCTATATATTGAGCTATAGATAGGCAATCACAATAAAGTTTTAAGGAAACTTCACCTAGATAGAACAGTCGGTATTACATGATATGATCCCAAAAATTAATAGAACTATTAAAAACATTCCTTTAAAGATATAAAAGTATTGGTTGTAGTGTTTTTTATTGTAAAGTTTCACTTATTTTGTATGGATTGAATGAGCTTATAACTAGAACTACATCAATCACATTTATTTGGACATCACTTTTATAGTTAGTGACACACAATACTTTAAAATGTCTACATTATTATTATTATTTTTATTAACAACTGACTTGATGTGCAAATGTGTGGAAGTTATCATAAATGAGGAAAGCTGTTCCTTTAGTAAATATTATCACTGTTATGTTGTTTGTGTGGTATTTTAAATGTTATAATAATTATGTGTTGTAAATAATGTTATTAAAATATAACAAATGTTTTGTAATATATGTGTTTGTTTTATTTATGATACCAAATACTAAATAGATTAAATTTAAACTAAAAAGAATCAAAACACTATATTATTAAAATGACCCATCGACTATGTAGGTAGATACTTCATCTCCTTATTTATTTTTATTTCGAGCCAATGCAATATGAGTATTGAATATAGGTTTGTTTATGATTGTTTACAGTTAACGTGAGCTGTGAATATAAATAAAAAATATAAACAAAATTGTACAGCAGAGTGCTTTTATTGGGTAAAACGTCGATCACACAAAAATATACTTCACTGTAAATAAAAAATATGAACTTTTATAAGTTAGGTGACTATGCATTTTTTAAGTTACCAGTAAAGACCGGTTTTTTTTTAATTGGTTCTATAACTCTTACACACAATAGTAGAGATGGGATTTGCCGTTGAGACTCTGGGAGAAATCCCACAGGGTTGGTTTGATTTGGGTTGTCTAGCTACTTTAAACTAAAATAAAGCTATCCGTTCAATCCCAAATAATTGTTTTTATTAAGTTTTAATCAAAATTCCCTGTGAGTAATTCCGAGAGTGCCAAGAATACATAATTTGTGATGATACACAATTACATTAAATATAAACCTTCTTGTTTGTTGTTTCATGGTGTTGTTTACAAACAATTGTTTAAGCCATACGTAAAATAATTTGTTCATTGAATACTGACTGTTAATAACTTTGTAGTCTACACAAAAAGTGGGGGAGGTTCATTTTTTACAAACTGAAATACTTCAAAAATAAATTCCCAGCTATTGACTTAATAATTTAGAAGCATTTTCGCACATGCCACTAAAAAGTAGAAGCTGATATTTTGAGTGAACTGAATAGCAACTTTTTCATCAATTATGTGGCTGATATCATCTCTGTATTAAATGTTTTAGTGATATACAAATAAATACCTCAGCTCAAAGCTTCAGCGTCGGTGTTATTTATGAATGTATGTTAAGTGCTGCTTGGAACCTGCCAGTCCTCTGTCGCACTGTGTGTGTGTATTCATGTAACGAACGTATTGATGATGTAAATAAAACAAAACCTTCGTCAGGATTAATCTAAACGAGAGAGGAATTACCCCACTCCCCCCTTTCAAATGGGAGCACAAAAACATACAGACAAACATTAATATACTTTATTACATAGTGATGTGTAGTAAATATGATATGGACAAGATAGTTAGAACAGCCTATTTAAATATTTATATTATTATTATTAGCACCCGTCTTACTACCCGTTCGGGTTTTACGCATTAAATATTTATAAATCATTGAACGAGAACAGTGAAAGTGTTCAGTAACAGGAAATTATATATTTGATTTCCGGTTTTATTACTATTTTTACAATGGAAACAGTGACATTTGAACAGAAATATTTTAACTTAAAAGAATAAGTCCTGTTAAAATTCCTAGATGCCCAACCAAAATACAAAACACCAAAAAATTCACACATAAATCTCTTAGAAAAATACACACGCAAAAAAAAACAAAACAGTATGGTGCACTGCACAGACTTTCTATCTAATCTTAATATAGAGACATTTACTAAAGGCATTTGTGAAAATAAATAATATACAATGTTGCAGAAACACTACACCAAATAGCGTACATGTAATAATATACAATGTTACAGATACAGTGATAAAAGAGGAGCTTCTTTGTCCACCAAAGAGCATATCAATTAATTTCATATTACTAAGTACCCCATGAAAAATATAGGCCTACATATATATATTTGCTTATAGCTCAGAAACTATTGATTTTATAAAAATATGTTCCAAACTAAATTATTTTTAATTTTAACAGTACGACAACTTTATATTGATAAGCTATTTCGTATCTGAAATAGTTGTTGATTTATGATCAAAATTGGAAATTTCTGCTAGTGTATGGTGCCCTTAAAGTAATTTTCATGGGAATATTAGGGTTTCCATTTTGTTTGTAATGTTAAACAGTGTCGAGATACGACCTTGAAAAAAAAATCATTAGGGTGGATTCTTAGAAAATCGATTTTTTCTTTTTTTGCCCTTCAGTAATCTACCCTTGATTTTAGGGTTGGATATTTAATTTTTTTTTAAAACCTCTGGTGAACCTTATCAAAACCCTAGATTAAGTCTTAGTCCGATCGGTAAAATAGTTTCAGCTCCAAAATTAGATCCAGGAATACGGACAGATAGACGGACGACAACACAAAAATAACTTTTTCTGTTTCATGGATTCATGAAACGTTGACATTTATCAAAATCTCGAGTTCAATATATTTTTTTTAGGGGTCGAGAGAAAGTATAAAACCTCCCCCCTAATGTTTGAACACACTACTGACTGGACCTTAATATCTAAAAAAAACTAGGCAAAACCCAAAGAATCTCCCCTATCTTAAAAAAATTAGGCAAAATCCAAAGAATCTCCCCTATCTTAAAAAAATTAGGCAAAACCCAAAGAATCTCCCCTATCTTAAAAAAAAAATTGGCAAAACCCTAAGAATCTCCCCTATCTTAAAAAAAAAATTGGCAAAACCCTAAGAATCTCCCCTATCTTAAAAAAATTAGGCAAAACCCAAAGTATCTCCCCTATCTTAAAAAAATTAGGCAAAACCCAAAGAATCTCCCCTATCTTAAAAAAATTAGGCAAAACCCAAAGAATCTCCCCTATCTTAAAAAAAAAAATAGGCAAAACCCAAAGAATCTCCCCTATCTTAAAAAAAAATAGGCAAAACCCAAAGAATCTCCCCTATCTTAAAAAAAAATTGGCAAAACCCTAAGAATCTCCCCTATCTTAAAAAAAAAATTAGGCAAAACCCAAAGAATCTCCCCTATCTTAAAAAAAAAATTGGCAAAACCCTAAGAATCTCCCCTATCTTAAAAAAAAGTTTTGTAGACGTACAACGTTTATACTAAATTATGTCAACGAGCTTTGGAAAAGTTAAATTTTGTACGTTTAGGAATTTAAAACCATCTTCCTGTTCCTAAATGTCTCAAGACCTATAAAGAACCCAAAGAATTTCACGTATCTTATAATAAATGAATATAGAAAGTTTAATGCCAAATTATGTCAACAATACATCAATATGTCATATACGGTGCACACGCCAAGATGGCGAAGTGAGTAATACAAATAAGTTTAGTGTAAAACAGGGGTCTCCAAACTTTTTGTTACGTGGGCCACATAATATATTTTACACATTTTCGAGGGCTAAAGTAACGTTCACCTGTTCTTCAAGTATTAATATTTCGCCCTGAATACCTTGACATGCGCGAATAGCTCATTAATCAAATTTGTCTCAGCATTCAAATCTAGATTCAAGTCCTATGGTTGGTCACGACTGTAAAAACGCCACTTTCCAAAGCCAGTCGATGTTTAGTAAAAGTGATTGAGGTTCAGTCAAATAAAATTACTTATTTTTAAAGTTAGATACCATCTTTCGGGACTTTCCTTTTATAACCCTCAGCCGGGAGACTTGGAACTACATAAAAATTGTCACAGGCCAATCTGTTGTAGGTAAGGAATGGCACCTGTGACTGAAAGTAAGGGTTTGCAATTCCGACAGAACTCTGGCTTGGTGTCATGGGGGGGAAGAACTCTGGCTTGGTGTCATGGGGGGAAGCACTCTGGCTTGGTGTCCTGGGGGGAAGCACTCTGGCTTAGTGATATGGGGGGAAGCACTCTGGCTTGGTGTCATGGGGGGGAAGCACTCTGGCTTGGTGTCATGGGGGAAGCACTCTGGCTTGGTGTCATGGGGGAAGCACTCTGGCTTGGTGTCATGGGGGGAAGCACTCTGGCTTGGTGTCATGGGGGGAAGCAGTCTGGCTTGGTGTCATGGGGGAAGCACTCTGGCTTGGTGTCATGGGGGGGAAGCAGTCTGGCTTGGTGTCATGGGGGGGGAAGCACTCTGGCTTGGTGATATGGGGGAAGCACTCTGACTTGGTGTCATGGGGGGAAGCAGTCTGGCTTGGTGTCATGGGGGGAAGCACTCTGGCTTGGTGATATGGGGGGAAGCACTCTGGCTTGTTGTCATGGGGGGGGAGCACTCTGGCTTGGTGTCATGGGGGGAAGCACTCTGGCTTGGTGATATGGGGGGAAGCACTCTGGCTTGGTGTCATGGGGGGGAAGCACTCTGGCCTGGTGATATGGGGGGAAGCACTCTGGCTTGGTGTCATGGGGGGGAAGCAGTCTGGCTTGGTGTCATGGGGGGAAGCACTCTGGCTTGGTGTCATGGGGGGGAAGCACTCTGGCTTGGTGATTTGGGGGGAAGCACTCTGGCTTGGTGTCATGGGGGGAAGCACTCTGGCTTGGTGATATGGGGGGAAGCACTCTGGCTTGGTGTCATGGGGGGAAGCACTCTGGCTTGGTGTCATGGGGGGAAGCACTCTGGCTTGGTGTCATGAGGGGAAGCACTCTGGCTTGGTGATATGGGGGGGAGCACTCTGGCTTGGTGTCATGGGGGGAAGCACTCTGGCTTGGTGATATGGGGGGAAGCACTCTGGCTTGGTGTCATGGGGGGGAAGCACTCTGGCCTGGTGATATGGGGGGAAGCACTCTGGCTTGGTGTCATGGGGGGGAAGCAGTCTGGCTTGGTGTCATGAGGGGAAGCACTCTGGCTTGGTGATATGGGGGGAAGCACTCTGGCTTGGTGTCATGGGAGGAAGCATGCGGGGGGACAGAAACTCGACATGTCAAATAAACTGCGTGGCTAAGAAAATAACGAAGAGAAACAGTTCATTTGTTTTTTGATAAAATCTTGGAACGGGCTGAATATAATCTTGTAGTGGGCCGTATTTTGGAGACCCCTGGTATAAAACATTGATGTCTATAACAAATAAAATGTAACACAAACGTTCCAATATTTTATCTAAATAGTGAGCACCTTACTCTGCAAGTATGGAAATGAGCAACTAATCATACGAGGGATAACTCCCAAATAAGCACTGTACTTGCTAATAATTATTTTAGTATTTTACTCAACCCATCTCGGTGGCGTAGTTAGCTAACGCGCTAGTTTCAGGTTGAGCTAGACTGCCAAGGACGGGAAGATCGAGGCTCGAATCTCGCTCGAGTGAACTGGGGGTTTCCTAAATAGTTTTCCACTCTCCTTCCACGCAGATGTTGTTTCACTTCCTTTATACCCAACCTTCCCAATTCCTAACCCATTAGCGTAATTAGTACTTAAGCGTTAAAAACGAACGGGTATTAAGACGCGGTGCTATGTATTGTTATTTACTCAACTCTATTCCTATGACAGATTGATCGACCTTGTTTGTTTTACGAGTGAGAAGCGCTATCTAGTAACCGCCACAACATACGTTGTCAGCAACGCCATCTCTTTTCGAACGTATGAAGCACTTGTGCTCGGCGATGGCTCAGTCACGATGCCCGCCAATCAATTGACATTTTTATAATGCTTATGCGTTTAGGATAAAACTAAGCTGCTATAATAGTCATATTATTACATACTGGCTTTTTGTAGTGATTACTCATGTATTTACAGCTAAATAAGGTATTTTGTTCATTATTTTATGGGATTTTGATAATTGATAATTGATAATTAATTATCGGTTAAATAAAGATTATACTTCTGCATGGAACAATTAAATATTGTGTGTGTACATGTATTGATTACAAATATTTGTTTTATTCATAGAAAGTATCAGTTTCTAGTTATTCAAGTCGTTAGTAGACCAATTTATCTATTTTTTTCACCGCGTCTTACTACCCGTTTAACTTTTACGTTTATGTATGGCATTTACGCGGGGGAAGAGTGATACACCATTTAGAAATAACAGTCTCATTTGACATCTTCGGGATTCAAACTGCGATCTTCCCAATATCGCCAGTCCAGTCTATTACTAGAGAAACGCCATAGACTATTCAACCATCGAAACACGTATTTGGGTTATAAATCAATTGAATAGATGGTTAGTAGTATAGGACAGTTCTGTAAATACAGCTAGGCCTATTTTCCCAGGCACCTCGTCTTACCACCCATCCAGGCTACTATTATATTTACACTAATACAGTAAAGAAGGCGTAGGTAGAAGTTGTCGAAGATGCAGAAGGAAATAATCCAGGAAAAATCACCTCAGAGCTCCGAGCTTGGATTCGAGCCCTGATCTCTCCATCAGTTGCGAACCAGACAGGACGAGATGGATGCCTGTGTCCAGATATCCACCAATGCGAGTGTACATTTAGAGATGGCCGACATCGAGTACTGTGCCTTTAACCTTTTGCTCACTCCCTTGTATTTGATTGTCTCATCTACAAGGTAACACAATCGCTAGGCACCTCTGAATAATAAGGTCCAGAAGCGGATTTACACTAAAGGCCCCACCAGGCACGGGCCTAGGGGCGGCATATTTTAGATAACATTATTTCTATTTTTATTATAATATTTTGTTTTTAATAATTACGTTAAAAAATTATTGACCAACATTATCGAAATAGTTCAAGTTAAAATCAGAACGGCAGTATTTATTTTTAAATAACTGTACTTTGCAATCGCTTTGTAACTGACATCATTTTCCTCTTCTTCATATTATTGTAACTGGACCATGACTCACATTAAATTAATTATAAAGAAGTGAGCTTCTTGTAAACGGGACATGACTCAGATAAAGAGGAAGAGAGATTATTGTAAGCGGGGCTTGACTCAGATAAATGGTGAAGAAGAGATCTCCTTGTAAACAGGGCATGACTCATATAAAAGGATAGGAAGATACAGTAGTCCCATGACTTCTTTGGTGCTGACTGACAGCTCACAGCTGACTTCTGACAGTCAACATTTAGGTATATAGCTAAATTTTGACTGTCAGAAGTGACAGCTGCTAAACACATGTTTTTTGCAGATCATATGGTTCGGGGTAGGGATACATAATTTTGTCTGGTAACTTTTGAAAGCCATCAGCTGTCAGCTGTGAGCTGTCAGTCAGCACCAAAGAAGCCATGGGGCTACTGTAGATTCTTGTAAACGGCGCATGACTAATATAAATGGGGAGGAAAAGAGATTATTGTAAGCGGGGCATAACTCAGATAAAGAGGGAGTAAGAGAGATTCTTGTAAACGGGGCATGACTCAGATAAATGGAGAGAAGGAGAACTTCTTTTAAACGGGACATGATTCAGAAAACGCCTAGAGCAAGGTATTCACATACACCATCGTTAAATCATCTCGGTCACGTTTAAAAATTAAATATCTCAATCACAGTGAAAGCTGGCAACGTTTATATATCTATTTATGAGTTCAAAGAATCGCTCGCACTGGACAGAAATCACGCGAGGAGGAATTTTACTCAGCTCTTTGACGAGATTCGAACATTGTCTTGATGGATGTGCTTTCCCATCCTCTTCCCAGGCGAGCTATCACTTGGCAAACGCAACAGCAAAGGAACTTCATTCAGTTGCTTTGAGTTAAAATAAGATAGCTACCACAATTCTTCACATTCTAGAAACCATAAGGATTTATGATATTTAAGGGTACGAACAGAATTATCATTTAAATTTTTTTTAAATGTGATAAAATTTTGAATCTTTGTAAACATTTTCAAACTTTTTTTACTCTTGTAAATAGCTTAGTCCAATATAGTTACAGGATGAATTTAACAAACCAGACCCCGGATTATTAACCTATCTCTTTAACGAGAACAAACTCAGATTTGAAAGAACAAATCATGACATGTTTGGGGGGGAGGGAGGCAGGTAGTTTTAACCATTACTATAGTCTTATTTTTTAAGATTTTGATTTGGGTGAGACTGATAGCGCTAAGTGTGGCATGCATGATGATCGCGACTGTACCATTCTTTTGGTTCCTCTCGCAAGTAGTTGATGTTGTGAAAATGTTTCACTCCAACTTTACACACACACACGCACGAGACTCCACTTAGTTTAAACGCTGCTATTATGGCCCAACAGCTCATCCCAATTAAAAGGTGTGAGTCCATCATCCGTTCTTACGATAACTAGCACGCACCAAGGTGTGCCAGGAGGGAGCTCTTTAGATGCAAACAGACGAGCGACAAGTGTCGCTGGAGAAGGAGCGACAAGTGTCGCTGGATAGGGAACGACAAGTGTATCTGGAGAGGGAGCGACAAGTGTCGTTGGAGAAGGAGTGATAAATGTCGCTAAAGAAGGAGCGATAAATGTCGCTTGATACAATAATCGCAGCACATGGACCAAACAGGGGCGTAAAATGTGATTTGAATTAAGCAGGAAATGTAACTGGAAACAAATATAAAATGTGACTTAAATCAGGTGTGAAATGTGACTTGAATCAAACGTGATATGGACTTTAACTAGGCGTGAAATATGACATGAATCAGGCGTGAGATGTGACTTTAATCAGGCATGAGATGTGACTTGAATCAGACGTTAAATGTGACATGATTCAGGCCTTATATGTGACTTGAATGTAAAGTGAAATGTGACTCTACTTGGGGTTGAAAATAAGGTGACTTTAATCAGGCGTTAAAATATCACTACACCTGAAACCTACGGAAACCTAATAAAGTACTGATATAACTCTGCTAAATGTACAGACCCTCTACTGCCACTGCACGACAGTGTTTATAGCTCTTCAGTAAACCGTGGAGTATTCAAACAGCGACACAGTCTTGAAGATGTTCCTACCGAGCGACATTTACTGCTCTGTCTGACCCGTTATAGTTTAATACACAGCGTACATTACTACAGCGTCATATGTCGCTCCTTCAAGCGACATTTACTGCTCTGTCTGACCCGTTATAGTTTAATACACAGCGTACATTATTACAGCGTCATATGTCGCTCCTTCAAGCGACATTTACTGCTCTGTCTGACCCGTTATAGTTTAATACACAGCGTACATTATTCCAGCGTCATATGTCGCTCCTTCCAGCGACATTTACTGCCCTGTCTGACCCGTTATAGTTTAATACACAGCGTACATTATTCCAGCGTCATATGTCGCTCCTTCCAGCGACATTTACTGCTCTGTCTGACCCGTTATAGTTTAATACACAGCGTACATTATTAAGCGTCATATGTCGCTCCTTCAAGTGACATTTACTGCTCTTTCTGACCCGTTATAGTTTAATACACAGCGTACATATTCCAGCGTCATATGTCGCTCCTTCCAGCGACATTTACTGCCCTGTCTGACCCGTTATAGTTTAATACACAGCGTACATTATTCCAGCGTCATATGTCGCTCCTTCCAGCGACATTTACTGCCCTGTCTGACCGTAGCCCTAAGAGCTTTCAGGACTATTTTCCGCGGCAGGCAGCTTCTTCATCTTGGTTATTCAAGACCGTTTCTCAAGGTCATTTTGAGAGTAGTTCTACACGCAACAGAAACACTTCACCAATACGCACCATCATGATGATAATCTGTGAGGTATTAAAAACAATTCGACCTCATCGATGTAACAGTTTAAATGTTTCTCAAACTTTTTTGGGGGGAGGGAGGGGAGAATATGATAAGTTCATGGTAAGTTTTTTTCGGTGAAGTATAATTGTTAATATTTCCATATCATTTTATCAGTTTCTCTTGATCGATTCCTATATTCTCCAATTATACTGTCAGTTTTCTCATTTAATCACTCAATTATTATTGGAGAATTGTGTGCTGGTTGCGTAGCCCAACTAAGTGTTTTGCAAACATGAATACCATTCACCAATGAACGAAATTTATTAACACAGATACAAAATATATATTTTTAGCACCGTATCACCATAGACGTATGGTTGTAATGTACGCCTATGTAATAATTACACTATTGGTTTTAGGGATTAAGGAGGTTATATTTAGAGGAAGCGTACCTGCATTTGCGTGAAGGGAAAGCAGAAATCCATCTAGGAAAAAAATCTCAATGCACCAGACCGAGATTCAAACCCCGATCTCCGTCATCGGCGGACTATTCCTCTGACGAAAATAGTATCTTACTTAGACCATGTGGCCACTGAAGCGAGTGATACAAGTAGTTATTAAGATGGAACATGCAAATTAAAATTAAAATTACCATGAATACACAGTAATTCCAGGGTTCCAACCAACTTAACGTTCACGTAACGTAAATAAATACAACGTGTATCAGGAGACACGTAACGCACCGTAACAATTCTAACTAAACATGCGCAATGAATTTAGACTTTTTGAAAGCCAGTTGTTCATTAAAATGTAGCTCAAGCATTTAAGGTGGTTAAAGCTTGAATTTCTAGCAAAAGAAACTTCAATGGACCTTTAAATTATTATTAGCACCGCGTCTTACTACCGTTCGAGCTTACGCACTTACGCTAATGTGTAATGGTAGGGTGATTGTGAGATGAAATGGAGGACCTATAGTTTAACGTGGAATCCGAACCACGAGTGTAGGTCTAGCATTCCTCACATTCACAAGGTATGAGACCTTTAAATATAAGGTAACAAGAGGTCACGAGGTTTTGGTGCTCGAGGTATGATTGGCTGGGTTGAGCACGGAGCACACTTCACGTAACGTAACGTGAAAACCCTCCCCTGGACAACTCTTACGTTAAGTTAACGTCACGCCAACGTTAAGTGTATAGTGAAGACTTCTATTTAAACACACTGGGAGAAACATTACATTACGTTGCCTTACGTAAACAATAAGTTGATCGTAGACGCCAAAATAGCATACTTAAACTACTGTATGGCACTAGGAGCTTGAAAGTTCGTTGCCGCACTTACAAAAGTTAGTCACCAATCCCTATCTTGAGCTAGTTATATCCAGTCCACCCCATTACAACCTATTCCTATCTTGAGCTAGTTATATCCATCACCCATTACACCATCCTATCTTGAACATTATATCCAAATCCACTAATTACCCCTACCTGCTTGAGCTAATTCTATCCAGTCCACCCATTACACCCTATTCTTATCTTGAGCTAGTTTATCCAGTCCACCTCATTACATCCTATCCCTATCTTGAGCTGTTCATCCAGTCACCTCACAACCTATCTCTATCTTAACTAGTTCTATCCATCACTCATACACCTATCCTATCTGAGCTAGTTCTATCCAGTCACCCATTAAATATATCCTATCTTTAACTATTTATCCATCACTCATTACACCTCTTTCTTTCAAATCCATTCTAATGTTTCCTCCACTGCTCCAGGTTTTCCAGTGGTCTCTTCTCTTGGGTTCCAGTCAATATCCCGAACATAGCTCTAGTTTCTTCT
The DNA here is from genome assembly GCA_033556935.1 of Timema podura. Classification (NCBI taxonomy): domain Eukaryota; kingdom Metazoa; phylum Arthropoda; class Insecta; order Phasmatodea; family Timematidae; genus Timema; species Timema podura. The sequence goes on along the minus strand of JAVRXN010000004.1, from coordinate 9,034,915 downwards.
TGTATAAAATCAAACATATCTGTTTACGTCAATATTGATAGCAATTTACATTATTATTATTGTGGTTTTATATGTATTGATAATATTTATCAAACGTTACGTCCTGCAGACTGGACGTATGAATACGTGAAAGTAGATCTTGTGACATTTATAGCTGTCAGATAAGGTTCTTCGTACATAAAAGATACTTTAACTTAGGCCTAGGCTTCTCTCCAAGTTAATACAGTTACAAAATAATAATTGTTTGATCGTTTTTTCCAAGCCTTGAAGATGGGTGGGCCTGTATAGTAAATATCTGTTACAACATCAGGAGGATAATGAATGGTCCTGTAGCAACCATCTCAATCCCGCGTGACTTTCATGTGCCAGGAGAACATAACATGACCATGTATATACCTCCTTGTTAGGACTGGGCCATTCCGGTAGCTAAGCTAGTGTGGGAGAACTTATTATTATCCAATAACAGTGATAGCATCACAAATAGTGACCCTCATGTACCAGGAGAACATAACATGTTAGAACTGGGCCATTCCGGTAGCTAGGTTAGTCTAAGAGAACAGACTCTCATATTCAAAAGCAGCGATAGCGTCAAAGATAGTGACTCTCGTGTACCAGGAGAATATAACATGACCACGTATCCATTTTTGTTATGAACAGATCATTCAGGTAGCTAGATTAGTCTAAGAGAACAGACTCTTATATCCATCAACAGTGATAGGGTTACAGATAGTGACTCTCGTGTACCAGAAGAATATAATATAGTCACGCAAGCCTCCTGGTTAGAACTGAGCCATTCCGGTAGCTAGGTTAGTCTAAGAGAACAGACTCTTATATTCAAAATCAGTTATAGCGTCAAAGATAGTGACTCTCGTATACCAGGAGAACATAGCATAGCCACGTATAGGCTACCTCCTTAGTAGGAGGTCGTTCCGATAGCTAGTCTAGTGTAGTAGAACAGATTGATTATCTCTATCCAATAATACTTATAGGGTCACAGATAGGGACTCTCGTTTACCAGGAGAACATAGCATAGCCACGTATAGGCTACCTCCTTGGTAGGAGGTCGTTCCGATAGCTAGTCTAGTGTAGTAGAACAGATTATTTCTATCCAATAATACTGATAGGGTCACAGGTAGGGACTCTCGTTTACCAGGAGAACATAACTTAGCCACGCAGACCTCTTTCTTAAAGATACTAACTCTGACGTGGTAGATTGTCTGGGGTTCAATTCTCATCACTTGTAACTGAAGATTGTTATTGCTGGCAGGACTGGTGGAATGGTTAGACCTTTACCTAAAGGATAAGTTGTGTTTCAATACGCATAATATGAAACTTATCCTCTCCTCTATATAGTATGTTGTTCTTCTCTTCCAAGAAAACGACATTTTGTTTCCCGATGGACATTTATTACTGTTTCTTGCTTCAAATGAGTCATTGCTCTCCCTCTCCTTAATAGAATCTCGTTCAATTCAACTAGAATAAAACTAGAGCAGTGTTATATATCTAGAACACTTGGATGGTAGTACAACTAGAACTATCCTGAGAGCAGTGTATCTATCTAGAACACTTTACAACAATACCATATATTATGTGTATATATAACACCGTGGGCTACTGGCCGTTCAGATAACACACTTATAAACTAATTATGATAATGAGTTAGGAATGAGGAAGGTTGAATTTAGCGAAAGTGTATAGTCATAAGTTGAGAAAGAGGGATTGTAAAAACACTTAGGATAAACTACCCTGAGTACCCCCAAACAGTACTCGAGCCTCAATATCCCTGTCGTTAACAGTCCAGTCTATTGTGAGCCTTATACCTCAGATGTAGGTTACACCACGTTCCTTGTATATAAATGTAATCCCTCAGTTGGAATATTTTGTAACGTCATACCCGCCTCGGTGGCGTAGTTGGCTAACGCGCTAGTCGTGTTGAGCCCGACTGCCGAGGACGGTGAGATCGAGGTTCTAATTTCGGTCGAATGAACTGAGGGTGGTTTTTCCTAAATGGTTTTCCACTCTCCCTCCACGCAAATGCGGGTTCACTTCCTCTATTCAACCTTCCCAATTCCTAATCCATTAGCGTAATTAGTACTTAAGCGTATAAACCGAACGGGTAGTAAGACGTGGTGCTAAATAATAATGTAACGTCATATTGGCCAACCTCAGTGGTTTGTCTTCTTCTATCCTGAAAGGTAGCTCTTACCTTGACTGATTACACTATGGCCCTATCTTATAAGCTACACCATAGTGGAACCAAACAAGGTAGCAGTCTTACCTTGACAGATTACACTATGACCCTATTTTATATGTTACACCATAGTGGAATCAAACAAGGTAGCAGTCTTACCTTGACAGATTACACTATGACCCTATTTTATAAGCTACACCATAGTGGAACCAAGCAAGGTAGCAGTCTTACCTTGACTGATTACACTATGACCTTATCTTATAAGCTACACCATAGTGGAACCAATCAAGGTAGCAGTCTTACCTTGACTGATTACACTATGAGCTTATCTTATAAGCTACACCATAGTGGAACCAAGCAAGGTAGCAGTCTTACCTTGACAGATTACACTATGACCCTATTTTATATGTTACACCATAGTGGAACCAAACAAGGTAGCAGTCTTACCTTGACAGATTACACTATGACCCTATTTTATAAGCTACACCATAGTGGAACCAAGCAAGGTAGCAGTCTTACCTTGACTGATTACACTATGACCTTATCTTATAAGCTACACCATAGTGGAACCAAGCAAGGTAGCAGTCTTACCTTGACAGATTACACTATGACCCTATTTTATATGTTACACCATAGTGGAACCAAACTAGGTAGAAGTCTTACCTTGACAGATTACACTATGACCCTATTTTATAAGCTACACCATAATGGAACCAAACTATGTAGAAGTCCTACCTTGACTGATTACACTATGGCCCTACCTTGTAAGCTACACCATAGTGGAACCAAACAAGGTAGCAGTCTTACCTTGAAGAGACCAGTTATCCACTGTTGTTAATAAAAATAAAATATCTTAGAGATCCAACATTATTATTAATTATATTATTTTGAGCTCATTTTTCCGACAGGTAAAACTTTTTTGATTCTCTTTGTCCGTATTTCTTCTTATTATTCGTGACTTGCAGTCTCCTCTTCATGTCAGTACAAACACAGCACACATACCTGCATTAAAATTGCATCATCCACGACACGAAACCATCATTTGTTTCCTAAAGTTGGGTGTATTTGTAAGGGGAGGGGGGTAACAATTGGAGCACTTTCTACCAGAAATTATCTATATTTTAATATGTGTATACTGATTGGTATGTAAATTTTAGAGGCAGCTTATGAATCTCATCATTTGTTCGGTGGTGGGGTGTTCGTATATAAAGGTATCGATATTCTGACGAAGACATCAATCGATCTTGGACAGCTAAACCATACAGAACACTACCTGGATCTTGGAATACACGTGCGGTGGATTATAATACAAGGTAACATCCCATATAACTGTAGTTTTGTTGCGTAATGAATCCGAAATATTTTTTAAATTAAATATAATTATATTAAGGTGTGATGGAAGGAGAGACCAGTAAAGGTAAGTGGTTTGGTAGTTGTTGATTAAAAAACATTTCTGAATACGATAAATATAATATTTACTAAATAGATGAATATTTGTCATGAGAATCAGGGATTTTTATAATAAACATATTTTAAACTAAGAAAAGCCTTTGCCAGATATTCAACAACTGTTGATGTTACCATGTGTGGAAAATTAAACTGAATGAATCCACTGGAGCAATGTTTTATTTATTTTGTTCGAAACAGCTGTTTTTTTATTATAAAAACTGCAAAAATACTGACCTTAGCTTGCCATAACTTACACATGAACTTAGATTGTATAAATAAATTACACGCGTTTAAAGTTGTTTTAATCATTTTAATAGTTATTTTGAAATACTTTATTTTTTATTGTTCTTTTTCATCAGGTGTGTGGAGAGTGTGTGTGCTATAAATTAATATTTATAATTAAAACCATACTAAGTAAAATTAATTTTGCTATTACGACCGTAAAAAAAAATCTAACCCGATATATTGATGGATGTCAACGTTTCATGAAACCCCTCGCCGCCCCCCCCCCCCTCGAACTTTAAAAGGTGGTCTTTGCCAACGTTTTATGACCCCCTCACCCGCCCCGCCCCCCCGAACTTTAAAAGGTGGTCTTTGCAATGCCGTCTGTCTGTGAGTCTGTTTAACCCTAAAATTAAGAGTAGTTTAGTAAAGGCCGAAAAGAGAAAAAATTAATTTTCTCAAAATTGGCTCTAACGATTTCGATTAAAATTCGTACCCCGGCGTTGATTAAGATTATAAATAGAATGGTTATTTTCGTTTTTCCATAAAAATATTTTTGGGAACTTTACAGAAGTGGAAATTTACGTATCTCCGCAACTATTAGAGATACTAAATAACTTATATTTGCAAAACTGGTGTACTATTAAAAATAAAAAACTTTTATTTGAAATATATTTTTATAAAACCAATAGTTTCTAAGATATCGGCAAATATATTAATACAATTTTGTGAGCTTTAATTGTACAGAGATACTACTTAAGTCTTGACGCAATAATTCTATAATGCGATAGAATAAGTAAATAAGTAGATCTCTCAAAAAGATTATGTTAATTTTCCTTTAACCTCTTAGGAGAAATGTTTGTACAGCAATGCTCTATCTCTATCATTTTAGACTCATTAGTCAATATTCACCTTTTTTATTGGTTTAAATTTATAAACGAGGAATTTAATAGCAATGCGATAGCCATAGGATGTGCAGCCCCTAATAAATTGTCGAAAATTTTAACCAGGAGTCAAAAATTCAATACGAAGTGTTGACCCTTGTGGACCAAATATATATCTTATTTATTGGTCCAAATACACAAATAAGGACTTTAATTCATTAAAAATAAAATCTTAAAATTTACAACCGGGAGTCAAAAAATGCTTTACGTAAGTATAGCGTAATTTTTGCTCGGGTTTGCTAGTGTATATAATTTCGTTTTTCATATATTACGAGTTTTGAGTAAATATCTCCATTTTTTAACAATGGAGTGCGAAAGTTCGCACGGAGTTCCGTACCATTTATTTAGTCTTAATTTTATTTGTTCAATTCATAAAATAGCTTATTAAAATGTACCAGTCAAGATAAATTTGTTTGTAATATTGCTATAACTGCTTATTTCAGGCATAAAAGAATGCACCGGAACCTAATAAAAGTATTTGTGAGTAAACCTAGGTATTCGACATACTAACAGTCCCTTCGTAACATGTGAAATGCTAATATTTCCTCCTGGTTTTAGGCAGAAGATGTTTTCTAAGTGGATGGTGCTTTGTCTATGTGCAACAATAACTAAGGTAGGTTCTAAATAGTCCATGACTAATAATAACCAAGGTAGGTTCTCAATAGTCCATAGCTATATTAAATAAACACTTGCCCTAAAATCACAACACTTTTTTTTAAGCACCACGTTTTACTACCCGTTTGGTTTATACGCTTATTTACTAATTACGCTAATGGTTTTAGGGCTGGGTAAGGTTATATTTAGATGTAATGTACCCACATTTGCATGGAGGGAAAGTGAAAAACCGTTTTGGAAAAACCAACCTCAGTGCACCCGACCGAGATTCAAATCTCGATTTCACAGTCATTGGCAGTCCAGTCCACTGCGACAGTAGTGCCTTAGACCATGCGGCCGCCGAAGTTGGTCACAAAACCTATTAATCATGTTTATATTTTGGGTTAGAGTGATAATTTTAAAATTACAGTCACATCAGTTTGTCATCGGTCTCATCCGGCACCTTAACTACTAAAACTACTTTTATATGTGCATACGTCAAGTCATGTGATATGCAGCTGTCACTTTTGATACATATTATCAATACACATAAAATAACAATAATAATAACAGTAATAATAATCTAGTAAAATGTTATCAATGTTGACCTAACAAAATATTTTTTGTATTTTCCAAAAGGTTCTTCCTTACAGAACCCTGTATTAGTTGCCCATCATGTAGTTGTGTGTTTAGAAAGTGCACATCTCATGTGTTTGTGAAATAACCCTGGTGTGTTCTGTCGTAACAAGGCCCAGTATGATGGAGGGGCGGAGGGGCGATACAATCCCTACGGTCAGCCCATCCTCAGCGATGACCTTGTTATTGGCGACGAGATCCCCGGTGTGGCGGGGGTGGACTACCCAGTGTTTGACAAGGCGCCAGACACCGGGTTTACCTGTGACGCTCAGGCGGTTCCCGGGTACTACGCTGATCCTCAGGCCGGTTGCCAGGTACGTACGCCTGATAGGTAGCACGTAGGCAACCCTATATATCTCTGTGTGTGGCATGTTGCCAGATAGTACGCTGTAGTAGCACGTAGGCAACCAATATGCATATGTGTGTAGCATGTGCTAGGTACGTACCCCTGATAGGTAGCAGTAGGAAACCTATATATCTCTGTGTGTGGCATGTTGCAGATACGTACGCCTGATATGGTGGCACGTAGGCAACCCTATATATCTCTGTGTGTGGCATGTTGCCAGTACGTACCCTGATATGTAGCACGTAGGCAACCAATACATATATGTGGCAGGTTCCCAGGTAAGTACGCTGTATGTGGCCGTAGCAACCTATATTCTGTGTGTGGCATGTTCCAGATACGTACGCCTGATAGGTAGCACGTAGGCAACCAAATATGCTATGTGTGTAGCATGTTGCTGGGTACGTACGCCTGATAGGTAGCACGTAGGCAACCAAATATACATATGTGTGTGGCAGGTTGCCAGGTACGTACGCCTGATATGTGGCACGTAGGCAACCCTATATATCTCTGTGTGTGGCATGTTGCCAGGTACGTACCCTGATATGTAGCACGTAGGCAACCAAATATACATATGTGTGTGGCAGGTTGCCAGGTACGTACGCCTGATAGGTAGCACGTAGGCAGCCCTATATATATCTGTGTGTGGCAGGTTGCCAGGTACTGAGACACTAAGAGCCATATGCAATAGCGTTAGTGAATGCTTAGTAGACCGATAGTGTGGTCCAGAGCACACTATTGTTCCACCTTTTAACCTATAATGACGCAAGAAAACCCACGCTAGTGTCAGCTATACAGGACGACACCTACCTAGACCAAAATGGAATGGGCTAGTTTCGCATATGAAACTGGCCCATTCCATTCAATTTCAGGTAGGTGACATCTTGTATTTAGTATAGCGCCGCACTTGAGGCGTACTAAATCTGACTATGAAACTGGCCCTAAGTCTCTTGACTGTAAAATACGACTGAAGACAGTGTTTAGTGTCGTCTCTAATGCGCAGGTGTTCTACATATGTGGCGACAGCGGCCGGGGGACGCCCTTCCTGTGCCCCAACGGGACAGTGTTCAACCAACAGTTCCTGGTGTGTGACTGGTGGTACAACTTTGACTGCGCCCTGGCCGTAGGCTACTACGGCGTCAACGCTGAGGTGGTGAGTGCCATGGCAGCCGTGGACGCGGTCAACGGCATCGCCAATCCCGGGGTTCTGAAAGTCGTCTCTAAGGTGCTCCCTGACCCCATCCTGAGACAGAAGGCGCTTCTTGCGGTGTCTACGCTAGCGAGGCAGAGGCTGCTGGCGTCTAAGGGTGCCGGTACGTTCACCATTATGACTTTCAGTTGTGTGAAGATATACTTTTTTTAAAAAAAACCATTCATATATAAATCCAGAGTGACTGAGCGTGTATATCAGTTTCAGCTCGTCGGCTGTTTCCGGATCTAGCTCCACCGGACGGGACTGTACTATAAAACTGTTACCTCCATTTCAATATCAAATTTCCCTTTAAAGCTAATGCACACATAATTAATATCTCCCCTACCTTCATTGCGTATGTGGCTCATGTTTTAAAAGTTTTTTAAGTTCTAGTGATTGGATCACTGGAAACCCGTCCTAGCTTGATGTTATTAATAAAACAACAATACGACTGCAATTCACGCCATTGAACAGATGGTATAAATACCAAGCTCATTTGGTCTTGTTTGTTGGTGAAGAAAGTTTCGGGTTTGAATTTCCCAGCCGAGTGCTATGAGGGCAGTTTTTACGAACTAGTTTCCTTTTTCTTCCTTCATGAAACTACGGGTACATCTTCTCTAAATTCAATCATCCCTATATTTACCACATTATCGTGACTAATACATTATGTATACAGCCCGAAAGTTGCTAAATGCTGATTCAATATGAGTAGTATAATGTTTTGTAGAAATAATCCAGTGATAATTTGTACAATCAAATGTATACCAAGAAGTGAGCCAAAATTCTATCAAATTGAAATGTTTGACGGAGTAGGAAGATTATAATAGCTGAATTTATAATATTAAAGAGCGGGTGTTAGTTCGTAATGTTTATTCATTAGTTTTTAGCTCTAAAGGGCCTAAGTGGATATTAGTAATTTTATTAATACGATTATCGTTAGAAATAAATATAACACTAGTATTATTGTTAGCAAACTATCGGGTAAATTATAATTTTATTAATATTATATCTATTTCATTTATATTTGCTTAATGATTCTATGTCTTTATTAATATTATCATTATTTATTTTAATTATAAATGTAAAAACTGTTGATAAAATAATTGAGATAATCAAAGTTTTAAATGATATTGAAATATTTATTTGATGCAATTCTTCTAACGTAAAGACACACACGACTGCGTAACATGAAATCTTCACTTTAGAAACGAGTATGTTCTAATGTCTCAGTGATTAACTTAAGACTCTGCCAAGAATCGAACTAGAAGCTATTAGCTCAGTAGGGAAACGCTTTACCAACTTAATTTAGGAATCGGATTTCATTAATGTTAAACTCTGCAGCAAATACTTTTATTTAAAATTCATATAAATGAGACAAAGAGCTCTTTTAACCACAATTTAAAGTGCATTATAAACGTATAGTGATTGTCTAAGAGATGGCACCACTAACTCAATTCTAGCTAAAATTGGACTTTCCTCCTTTTCCCTTGTACATTTAAACTTTATTGATCAGCCAGTAAACTAGTGAGATCATGTTATTATCTACCCATGATTTAATATTATTATTAGTAAATTCAAAAGTATTGTGCTGATAATTAGTATATGTGATATTATGTACTTATTTGGCTGGGCTATCTAAATCTTACTCTAATTTTGACAAGACAGGATAAGTAAGGAAAGGTTTGAGGAAACTCGCCAAAATTCGTCCATAGTAGAGAGAATTTCGGAAATTGAGATATGAAATCATTCCTAAGTCACCTAGCTGGAATGAGCCTTGACCTCCCAGGCAAGCTCTGAATACGTCACTGATTCTCATGATATGACCTTAAAATTGTGAATCCTGTGCGGATATTAGCTAGTCTATAATGTATTGTGTTTATTAGAATGAATGATTTGGTTCTTTAAGTAATTTCTTTAGTCCTAACTTAATATTTTACGCGTTCTTCTGAGACGTCGTACTGGTTGTTTCAGATAAATAATTTTAATCCAACATACTGTTTTTAACCTCTTAGTAAACTTTACTTTACTTTACTTTGTTACTTTATAATTAAAAACAATTAAATTGAATCCCCGTTTAATTTACCTTGCTAACATAGGCACTCTTATAAAACTATTTTATAGAATGTAAGAATTTTTTTTAAATTAATCTATTTAAGAAAAATCCACTATATTAATTTTTAATAATCACATTTTTGTCCATTCTAATTGGCCAAAATATTGTCAGTTAATAACCACAGTTTTCACATTGGTTCTACCAACTGTTTAAAGTTTATACTATTTCCTCATATTTACATGTTACAGTTGCCGCAGGACTTTCGTCCTTACCAGCTAGTCAGTTCCCGGCAGCCAACCTTCGCAGCCTGACCAACCCCTCCATACCTCGAGTGGGGTCCACTTATAAAGGATACAACGCACCGGACTCGGCGTTTCACTCGGGGATCTTCGGGCATTTTCGGCACCCCACTAGTTCGTGGTTCTTCGGGAATCTCCGCACGCCTTTAGCTCGTGGATATTCGGGAATCTCCGGCACGCCTTTAGCTCGTGGATATTCGGGCATCTCCAGCACGCCTTTAGCTCGTGGTTATTCAGGCATCTCCGGCACGCCTTTAGCTCGTGGGTATTCGGGCATCTCCGGTACGCCTTTAGCTCGTGGATATTCGGGCATCTCCGGCACGCCTTTAGCTCGTGGATATCGGCATCTCCGGCAGCCTTTAGCTCGTGATATTCGGGCATTCGGTCGCCCTTTAGCTCGTGGACCTTCGGGTAACTTCGGAGCTTACAATACCCCCTACGGGTCTAACACTCTTGGCTACGGTCTGAACTACCCTTCCTCAACAAACAATACTCTCCGAAATGGATTTAGCAACCCCGAGACAAAGTACAACAGTCTTCAGAACGGATTCAACAGACCTAGCGGAACTTCCGTAATGCTCAGGGGGATTCAACAGACCTAGCGGAACTTCCAGTAATGCTCAGGATGGATTCAACAGACCTAGTGGGACTTACGGTAATGCTCAGGATGGATTCAACAGACCTAGTGGGACTTACGGTAATGCTCAGGATGGATTCACAACAGGGGCCCTATGACGGGAACTTACGGTAATGCTCAGGATGGATTCAACAGACCTAACGGAACTTCCGGTAATGCTCAGGATGGATTCAACAGACCTAGTGGGACTTCCGGTAATGCTCAGGATGGATTCAACAGACCTAGCGGTACTTACGGTAATGCTCAGGATGGATTCAACAGACCTAGCGGAACTTCCGGTAATACTCAGGATGGATTCAACAGACCTAGCGGGACTTCCGGTAATAATCAGGATGGATTCAACAGACCCAATGAAAATTCCGGTAATACTCAGGATGGATTCAACAGACCTAGCGGAAATTCCGCTAATGCTCAGGATGGATTCAACTCCCCAGCAGTCAATGTAGGCTACCCTCAGAGCACGACTGGGCAGAATTTTATAGGCTTGACACCTTCTAGGGGTGCCTATAACGGGGACAATCTAAGTCCCGGAAGTTCCTCTAGCCCCGGAAGGTCATACAACACCGGAAGTGGTGCTACGTCGGAAGGGTACAATTACGACGTTCCAAACGTTCGTTTTGACGTATCCAAAGTGGACCGCTCGTATTTACCCCCTAACAAGAAGTAACTTTGCTTGTGACCCAACGTCCTGACCCCATATCCGTACAAATGAATGAAACTATAATATGCTCAAAGTGTTTACATAAAGGTTTATTATTATTATTATTATTTTATTATTATTATTATTATTATTATTATTATTATTATTATTATTAACATAAACTTTGCGTACAACCTGAATAGGTAGTAAGACGCGGTGATAAAAAATAAACAAACAAAGCTTTCGATGATTCATCAGTTTGTAAAAGAAAAAAATTATTATGAATATATTTCATCTATAAGTGTTAAATCGTTCATAATTTCGTGATAAACGAAAATGCAGAAAAAATTATGATTCAATTACCTTTCAGGTTTACCAATTATGGTGTAAATTATCTATATGATTTTTGTATACCAATCTAATATTGTGTTGTAGTTTGTATTTATATCGTATTATATTTTTAGGACACTTCTAAGATATATTGAGTTTGTGTGATTCTAAAATATAAGTTTTTAAAATAAATCAGGTCTTAATATTGTAAATATTTTAACTATTACTTTGCTAAACAAGTGATTAAAGTATATTTATTTCACTGAGCTTAGTCATTATTTCATTATTCATTTTATGTGTATCCTTATACTTGAATACATTTAATATAGTAGTACATTTTATGGTAATTAAGATCTGTAAATATGAATGTATATGTTTTGTAAATAAATTGCAAATGAAATAACTTTGTGGTAGTGATTTAATAAACCCTGACCTGGTTCCGAAATAAGCATTATCAATTTAAAGATTTCTCTAAAAAAATTTTCCATGCACTTTAGGCCATTTAACATGTAGTTTAGACAGTAAATAATTGATATGGACAAATTTGTTTTCGGATTTAAAATTGCCGGTATTGTTTGAACTTAATTTTTACAAATTAGTTACATGTAATCAATATTTTTAAGCTATTTCCCAACAAATGTGTACTGATCTGGTAGAAATACCGTTATTAATACTTCGCAAGAAGTACTACTTTAGACAACATAAGTTCAATTTATCCAATGAAACCCTTTTCTTTTGTATATTTGATTTTATTATTATCCACACAGTTAAGTAGTCACACGACACAAAACTCGGTAACAGGTTTTCCCTTATAAGACGTTCAATCACTTGCAGCCTGAAGCTAATTCACAACCAAACACACTGGGTTCGTTCTTCTTAGGAAATCAAACTTCATCACTGTTCTTTTTTTCACACTGTCGCTGCCCATACCCCCTACCCGTTATCTATGTGTCAATCTGTCAGGATAGACTATCAAAGGGTGGGGGGAGCTGGTTTAAAGAGCGTTTATATATAGTAAAAGTCATTGTGTCGGTGGATTTATTGTAGATTAAAGTACATAATGTGATGTAGATAGTTAATTGGTAAAATACAACCAAAGTTATAACCCAAAATCAGTCAGTCTAGCAAACAGTCCTTGAATATGTCTATATCGGTGAACTAATCCACCTCATCCTGGACAAGAACTAACTTAGTCCTACCTCAATTGTCCTTGCCGTCAACTATTAAAAACCTCTTAAAACTCTCCAAAGGCTCTCCGAAAACAAACTCCTTTGTCATCTTTATTCACATACATATAGCTTTTGAAAAAACGTGTCATGCCTACTGATGTTTTGCTAAATGTGGCTGACTTTCAAAACATAGGTGTAAACTCATCAGGGACTGTTCTGAATATCTTGGCTGACTCAAGGCCGATACACACAGAATAATAAGCTAAGCTGAGCTATGCTGTGCTGTCCTCTGATAAGACTTTGTCAATTTGGTTTCACGCTCATTGCTAAGCTAAGCTAAGCCATGGTCCTCTTTTGACTCCAGAATTCAGTGTTGTTTCTTTCTGGTCTGCTCCTTTGAAGTTTATTTATGATGGCGTTCTCCAAAATGTCTTGTTTGAGCTCAGATGATATTACTTAGGAAGAAAAGATGCTGCTGTTAGCAGTAATTTTGGAAGATGAAGACATTTTAGGAGGTGGAGGTTTGACTTGTTCATTTTAATGTAAACACTTTTATTAAATATAAAACCTAAATATAATATTACTTAAACACACGTGAAATAAACTGAAAACAAAATTTCGACACTTCTTTAGTTATTCTCACCAAACCATCACTGCGTCTGTTCAGCACGGAGCCCAAGATACGTTATGCTCATGCGCAATGTAAGATGGCTCAATATGGGAGATGGAATAATTTATCGACCAGTGATCGAAAAAAAACATAGCGTGGCGTATCAAGGCATAGCTTAGCTTTCTGTGTGAACCTACACATTTAAATATATGGTCCGCTATTTTTCTAAAGAGTTAACAGAGCAAATCTTATCTTAGTGTTCTGTGTGAATCAGCCTTTAGTCTTTCATTATTACGAGGGAACAGTATCTCTTATATAACATACCTATGACCCAATGCTACTAGACACTGACAACACCGTCTTTAATCAACCTTGTGGTTGGGGTATCGATCAACCCTCCATGCTAGAACAAAGAGCAACCGGGCCTTGATTCAACTGTGCGCGGTGCCTCGCATTCCCCTCTCGTTCTATTTCTTCCAGAGGGGATAAATCCTTCCGCGAGAGAACTTAGCACTTCCATGGAAGTTTTAGGGAACTCAGCGCGTGTGGACGACACTGAACGGTGACGTCAAGTCAGCACAATTTTATTTTTTTTGTAATTGTTACTTAGGGTTCAATTCTTTATACGTGTATATTTCTTTGAATTTACATTATTATTATTATTATTATTATTAGCACCGCGTCTTACTACCCGTTCGGGTTATACGCACTTACGCTAATATGTAATGGTAGGGTGATTGTGAGATGAAATGGAGGACCTACAGTTTAACGTGGGATCCGAACCACGGTGGAGGCCTGGCATTCCTCACATTCACAAGTTGTGATTAATACACGTTCTGTCAGAGGTGAAGGAAGGTTTGGTAGTCAGAATAATTCTGTGCCTGGACCGAGGATTGAACCAGGACTCCAGCACAGAAGTCTGACACCTTACCCTAGACCACCAGCTCACCGAATTTACATTTAGTTATGCGATGAGTTAAAATGGGGGTGTAGAGGACGCGAGCAGTTTTATGCCAACAAAATATTTTTTGGCCAAAAGAAATCAAATATTGCTACAGTACAAATATATAGTTTAGTTTTATACGTGGTGAAATCAACATTTGGTAATATCTGTCATTAGCGTGATGGATTAGTGAGAAACTTTTTAAATTAAGATAAAAAGTTGTTATTATTTTCAAGGATACCCTTTAAAATATTCAACAATTGTTGATATCACCATGATAAGAAAATTAAACTATATATTGTGTTGATAATAACAACGCAAAAACATTTACCTTTTTTCACGTTACTACATTACAACCTTAGGAAAGAAAAATACAAATTTGAAAAAAAAAAAAAAAAAGGTCGTTCCAAAATCTTGTGTTTTAGAAAAGAGTCCAGGCGGACCACAGCAAGGGAACACAACTAGAAACGCTCAATCAGGGTCTAATTGAGAACAGACAGTATTTGTATTAAGTCCTCAGCATTGGTCAAGGTCGATCGGATGATCACAATACGATCGACTACTTAGTGTTTTAACGGGAAACTGATGCAAGATAGTATTTCTATATGTATTTATATATGTCTGGATATATCTGATAGCGTTGTTGAACCCCTACCCTGACTAGTAGACAGTCAGAGTGACAGAACTTTTATCCTGGTTGCATAGGCGTTCGGCCAGACTGACAAGCGTGCGAGCGAGCGCGCAGCGACTGGTGGCCAAACTGGCGAGCGTGTGAGCACGTGATTAGCATATAGCTCTCGTTAGTTGTTGACGAGGAGGCTCCGAATCTTGGCTGAGAGAACTGAGGGTGGTTTTTGACAAGTGATTTATTGTTGTGGTTTTCTCATCCTCTCTCCACGCTAATGGTTATTCTTATTTGTAAAGGCCTACTTTGATAATATTGAAGTATTTTAACATATCAGTTTTACATATATATATATGTATGGTTTATGATCTTACCAATTAAATTAGACCGTTAGTAGCAAGTGTGCTAAACCTATCGATATTAATAAAAATGTCAAATGAGAAGTTTTTCTAGCACTCAATGAACCAACATACAATAATATTGCCTAGCGCCTGTAAACTATACTGTACCGGGTCGAGCGTGCGCACTTGAAAAATAGAACCAGTTCTATCTTTCAAGCGTGCGCGTTCAGTCGCTCGCTCCAGTCTGGCCACCTCTCATTACAACCCATGTGTTCTATTTTATATTTTATTCGCTCGCTCGCCCAGTCTGGTCGCCCCCTAACTGTAAGGTAAGAATGAAAGCGTGGTGACCATGAAACATAATTTATTCAAGGTAATCTATTATTGAAGTAATTATTGTCCTGAGCTTGACTGGCATCAATCTTGGATGTATCCCCAGTAGATATGACGAAATCTTTATAGGGCTCGGAGATCGTCAGACCTCATGATACAATAACCGATGGTTTAGTTGGCTGATTCAACTTAATTTAGAGTCATCGACGAAATTAGAAAACAATTTTCGTGAATCCTTAATATGGACCAATGCGCTCTTCATGGAGACCCTCAGAGTAGACACCTAGACCCTAGAGGAGACCCTAGGAGGTAGGAACCAGACACTTCATTGGAGATTCTCAGAGGTAGGAGCCAGTGCTTCATCTGAGATCCTCAGAGGTAGGAGCCAGCGCTTCATTCTGAGATCCTCAGATGTAGGAGCCATGCTTCTTCTGGAGATCCTCAGATGTAGGAGCCAGCGCTTCACTGGAGACCTCAGAGATAGGAGCCAGTGCTCTTCATCTGAAGATCCTCAGAGGTAGGAGCCAGCACTTCTTCTTAAGACCCTCAGAGGTAGGAGCCAGACTTCTTGAGACCCTCAGAGGTAGGAGCCAGTGCTTCTTCTGAGACCCTCAAGGTAGGAACCAGCACTTCTTCTTGAGACCCTCAGAGTAGGCGCCAGTGCTCTCCTGGGACCCTCAGAGGTAGGAGCCATGCACTTCTTGAGACCCTAGAGGTAGGACCAGCACTTCTTGAGACCCTCAGAGCTAGGAGCCAGTGCTTCATCTGAAGATCCTCAGAGGTAGGAACCAAAACTTCTTCATGGAGACCCTCAGAGGTAGGAGCCAGTTCTTCTTCTTTAGACCCTCAGAGTAGGGAGCCAGTGCTTCTTCTGGAGACCCACATCCCTCTGGTTGTAGAGTGATGTAGCCAAGAGTAAGACGTGCTAACCACTGAGCGGCTGCTTCTTGTGGCCTTATGTAGCTGGGGGATAGAAGGAGGGGTATTTGTGTTGTGACCTAGCCACTGTGACGCACAAGAGCTCTCGCTGATAAGATCCAGTCGATGCTCGACCTCATTGATAAGGGACAGTCGCAATCAGGTCACAGCTGATTAACATGAGTCTATATACTGACTACACGTGAGATTGACACGATTCTAGGTACGGACTACACGTGAGATGGACACGAGTATAGGTACGGACTACACGTGATATGGACACGAGGATAGGTACGGACTACACGTTATATGGACACGAGTATAGGTACGGACTACACGTGATATGGATACGAGGATAGGTACGGACTACACGTGAGATTGACACAATTCTAGGTACGGACTACACGTGAGATGGACACGAGTATAGGTACGGACTACACGTGAGATGGACACGAGTATAGGTACGGACTACACGTTATATGGACACGAGTATAGGTACGGACTACACGTTATATGGACACGAGTATAGGTACGGACTACACGTGATATGGACACGAGTCCAGGTACTGACTACACGTGAGATATACATGAGGCCTATGTATTAATTACACTAACGCGTTAGGGATTAGTACGGTTTAATTTTAGGGTAAATGTATCCGTACTTGCGTGGATAGAGAAATGAAAATCATTTAGTAATATTAATCCTCAGTAAACCCAACCAGTATCGAGCCCCGATCTTCCCTTCTTAAAACATACACCGTATTATGAGTGTGGCGCTCTTGACCATGTGACCAACGATGCGGGTAATGCTGGTATACTTCTTTCAAATTATAGCTTACACATCCCTATCACATTTGTGTGAATATGTGGACAGCTTAGACGGGTGGGAAACGAGATGAAATGTTTTATTTTTGTACAGTTATCGTCTTGTAAGGTTTGTTCTAGACCAGTGGTTCTCAAACTGTGGTACGTGGGCAGCTCTCAAGGGAAAGAGGCAAAATAACAGGGACTTATGGAAAACCCTAATTGTTGACAATTACCGTTATCTGGTTATTTCCACCCCTCTTTTTCCCTTATTTGCTTTCAGCTAGAGACACATTTATGAGAATTTTCAACCCTCTTCTTGACGCCTTCTACAATAGCAGTTGCTATACTGCTTATTTTTAGAGTAATTTGAGCATCTTTCATGAACAGAATAAGGAGCCTGAAAACCATTCCCGCCCCCTAGCCTCTACCCCACCGCCGACAAACCCTGAACAGTTACACGTGTAGAAAATATAGTTTCGAGAGTTTAAGTAGAAATGGTTTTGATGTTTTATATTTTTTTTTGTTTGTTTATTTCAGAAACTGAAGAGCTTTAAAAAATTTTTTTTACCTTTTCTAACCTTTTCTCTTGTCGGTTAAGATGAAGTGGCTAAATAAACCAACCCAGCCTGTTAAAAGAGGAAGACTCGAACCAAAAAGTGAGGTTACCTTTAGTGGATAAAATGGTTGTAAAGATGTTGTTGAGCCAACGGAAGCTGAATCTTCTTTGCTTAGTCCTACTCATCAGAAGAAATCTAAAGGTGCGTGTTCACCTGAGCATTTTACTCCGAACGAACAGAACAAGCCAAACAACCCGAACAACCCGAACGAGCGCGAACAAATGATACGTCCGAATACTCCGAGCATTCGGACAATTTGCTGGGGCTTGCCTTGTTCCCGCCAATTTTTCCACGAACAGGACAAGCAGTGGAGCTCAGTATCAAGATGGATTTAATAGTGGCAGTAGATTATTTCCTTGTTCTGTGTGCATTGAATAAAAAGAATAAAAAGAGGGACAGGAAAATGTGTATAATGTGGCTGTATTGTAGGCGGCAAAATACAGAACTTTTAAGGGGATTAGATGAAGGACATTTCTGAAAATTCACCCGAATTTCATCTCAAGATTTTGATATTTTGATTAAACTTGTCGGCCATAAAATTTTGAAGAAGTACTCAAAGTTCCATAAAGCAGTACCAGTGAAAGATCGTTTGGCACTAACGTTACGTTTTATTAGCAACTGGAGACTCCTTTGCAAGCTTGCAGTACCTGTTCAAGATTTCAAAACAACATATTGCTGTTATAGTTATGGAAACTTGGGTCGCGTTGAACGAAGCACTCAAACATTGCATCAAGGTAGGCATACTTAGTATTTTCTTTTAGCACCACATCTTACTACCCGTTCGGGTTATACGCTTATGTACTAATTACGCTAATGGTTTTAGGTATTAGGAAGGTTGAATTTAGAGTAAGTGCACCCGCATTTGCGTGGAGTCGAAGTGGAGAACCATTTAGGAAAACCACCCTCAGTGTACCCTACTGGGCTCGAACCATGATCTCACCGTCTTCGGGGCCAGTCTAACACGAGAGTAGCGCGTTAGACCATGCGGCCACCGAAGCGGGTCATAGTATGTTAATGTAGCACGCCCATGATAGGAAGGAACCTGGATGACATACGTTACTTGTTACTGTGTGTAGTAAATGCTGCTCATTATTATTTTTTATCACAATATGGAAACATATTATTAATACGATAGTTCCGTTATGAAAAATGATACAACATTATATGTCATAGAATATCGTCGAGGTTTGTAGCATCCTGGTCGTTCCTATTGTGGATAGACTATATTTCACTTTAGTGCAATAATTAATATAGAGCTTAGTAATACAAATTAATATGTAGAGTAAAAATAAAACAAATTTTATTATACTAATGTTTTTACATTATGTGATTTTCTGGGCAAGTAGTCTAAAGAATGTATACACAAAAAATACTGTACTTATTCTTAAATATTGATAGTTCCCCAGCACTGGATTTTCTTCATAGATATCTATTAACTTCAACATTCTTCTGCGGCCCACTCCATCGCAGCAAACACTCCGAACGTTCCGAACAAGTGCGAAAAAACACGTATCCACCGAGCACAGGCGAACAACTGAGTTCCTTTGAGCATTCCCAAAAAACCGACGGTTGTTCGATATCGTTTGGCTCGTTCGGCTCCGTTCAGCGCGTGGTCTCGGACCGGTATTCATTTGAGCATTTTATTCCGAACGAACAGAACGAAACCGAATGCTCAAGTGAATACGCGCCTTTAGCTTAAGTTAAGAAAGTGTGATCCTGAATACTTGTCTTTAGGATTTTCTTGTGCCGGAAGTGAGTCAGAACCTGAATCTCTATGTGTTATTTGTAATGAGACCCTTTCCGACAATTCAATGCAGCCATCTTAATTAAAAATACATTTTAATATGAAACATGAGAACCTGAAAAGTAAGCCACTTGACTTTTATAAGCGTAAGGAAGCTGAGATAAAATGGTATCATTTTCATCTCCGAATATAAAGGGCCTTGAAGCGTCCTTCAAAATCAATTTAATAATAGGAAGGGCTGGAAGACCCCACACTGATGGGGATTCATATTTTTACTGCCTGCTGCCAAAGACATGGTGTTTGGTGTTATTGGTGGAAAACATGCAAATCTGCTGGATGTGCAAGCTTAGTCATATCTGAAGTCATGAAGTCATGAAGTCATACCTGTGCCACACCTCAATTTAATTATAAAGAAACTTATCTGAAAGCTGGAAAAAAACTACTAGATATACTTTTACGTAACCCTCCTCGATGGCCGACTGGTCTAAGGTTTCACTCTCGTAATAGACTAGACTGTCGATGACAGGGAGATCGGGGTTAGAATCCCGGTTGGGTGTACTGAGGGTGGTTTTCCCCAAATGTTTTCCCAGTATATTTATCCATGCAAATGTGGGTACACTTACTTTAGGTTCAACCTTCCCAATCCGTAGCCCATTAACGTAATTAGTGCATTAGTCTAACCCAAACGGATTGTCAAACGTGGCGCCAAGAAAAACTTCCACGTATTCATACGTCAAGTCATGTGATCTGCAGCTGTAACTTTTGATAGATATTATTAATATACTGCCTATAAAATTGCTAATAATAATAATAATAATAATAATAATAATAATAATAATAATAATAATAATAATAATAATAATAATAATAATAATAATAATAATAATGGTAAGATATTATCAATGTAAACATACATACATAGTCACGCCATTCCCTTACGGGTTAGGCAAGAAACTGTGCCTGTAGTTTTTTTTTTTTTAAACATGTACTTAATCGATCCCCACAAACTTTCTCCACACTTCCCTATCCTCGCTTACTACCCTCGCTTCAACAACATCCATACATAGAGTCATACAAACTCTTTTATTCTTAAGACTATGAATGCTTTTTTTTTTCACATATTCGTCTACAATATTTAGCCACATCTTAGCCTGCACCTTCCTTTTGATCCACACACACACACACAGATATATATATTTGCTTCGTCACTTGATCCACAATCATCCTTCCAACATACCCAAACCAACGTAAGACAATGATAACTGCGACAAAACATGTTTGTATTTTCTAAAAGTTTCTACAAAAGTCCACTCGTAATAAAATACAGGTTTATGTTCTCTATCAGTATTCCTTCACGCAGTTCCTTCATGGCCTTGTCCTTACCAGCGTTATTTCAATCTTTTTCTATTCTATCTGCAAATCTGCAAGGTCAAACTCGCTGTGACTATTATTCTCGGTGCATTTCCTACAGTGCAACGTCATAATTGCAGCTGCATTATGCAACTGCGTCGTGCAGCTTGTTCAAGGAGAATGTCAGGGCTACGGATGCAACCAGCCACACGGCGACAGTATGTGGGACCATTCTCGAACAAGATCCCGCCGCAGGAAGTCGGACCGGTAAGGCAGAGACACCGTCGGGGAGTTTGTTTTTCTAAGTGAGTGGGGAGAAATGAAACAAATCTTGGCGACAAATGCTTTATAAACTTTACTTTATAGTTTCAATTAATAATTATCTTTATTTTTAGCACCGCGTCTTACTAACCCTCGGTTTATACGCAAATGTACTAATCACATTAAAGTGCCAAGGATGAGGAAGGCTGAATTTATAGGAAGTGTACCCGAATTTGCATGGAGATAGTGTAGTATTAATTTTAAGTATCTACATATTATGTGTTGAAGAAACCTTTAACATTGAAATATTTCACTATGCTAAAGACGTTATTTCTCCTATATCTAACCAAATTTTAGATGGTGTTGTAGAGGAAGGGAGAAAAGATCAGTATTTTTTTACAGTTTTTACATCAAATCTTTTTTTTTTTTTCAAAATAAATTAAATATCACCCCAGTCGAAACACAGAGTTTAGTTTTCTTCACACGATGATATCAACAGTTGTTGAATATCTGTCAAAGGTGTACTGGAATTTAATGACAACTTGTTCTATTCATTTAAAAAGTTTATCATTTAATACTACTATGCACATGACAGATATCATTACTAGCTTACCAACTTAACAATATTTATTCTCCTGGATACAATGAAACTAGCACCAACGATAAAGTGACTTTGAAAAGTTTCATATGAAATACTTTTGGAAAATCAAGGTAGCAGAATAAAATGTAGATTCTCAATTTTTTAAGGTTTCTTTTTAAGATTAAACTATTGAGATGAACTTGTGCCTTCCATTACTATAATGCTTGTAGAAGAAAACATCCCAAAAGTTTGTTGTTGTTGATTTTGTTGTTAACCCCACTAGTTTTAATTTCATACAGCAAATTACCAAAAGAAATGTTGTAAATTATACTCCAGTCCAATATAAACCTAAATAATTGAATCAACTTAAGTTCTCTTTGCAATATCATATGTTTCATTTTTTCCGCTCTTTATTTTTATTTTACATTTTACTTTCATCGTGTGGCTCAAGCTGTGTTTGCTTGATTAACAACTAATCAACGCATTCATGTTTTAACTTCATTAATAACTATTGATATTTGTTAATCATGATTAAACCTCATCAATCATCCATTTATTTATATAACATTGAATTTTATTTAAATAATCTCGGTGTTTTACCCGAGTTTTTATTACTGTTTTTATTTTAGTTTTGTTGTTGTAAGGAATATTTTTAAAATGTCTGGATACTTTTAGTAACGGTCAGACGCTGGTTAAGTCGTCTCAGATTCTTGTCCCTTGCTTGACCTTTAGAAGTCTAGGTACTCCCTTTTAATACACTTCAACAGATCTCAATCAAATTGATGTCCCAAGAAACAAGCCAATCGCAGTTTGTATACTATCGCGGCGTAAGAGAGGATTGACCCAGTTTCTTTCAAATCACTCGCGTGCGGTTATCGCCAATCCATGCTCGATAGTACACACATGCTTTTGCAATGTTAAGGGGGAGATTACCGTCCACACATCTCATTAATTTGATAGTTCTTATCGCCGTGCATGTTCACAGTCCAATTTTCATAGGAAGAGCCTTGTCTGACGGCTATAAACTTTACTAGATCTGCTTTAACTTGCCCGCTTCGGTGGCCACATGGTCTAAGGCGTCAATATCACAATAGGCTGGACTGCCGATGACGGTGAGATCAGGGTTCGATTACCAGTCGGGTGTATTGGGAGAAGTTTTTCCTATATGGCTTACCACGCTCCTTCCAAGCAAATGCGGATACACTTCTCCTAAAATTCAACCTTATTCATCCCTAACACATTAGCATACTCAGTACGTATGCGGGGCCTATAGCTCGAGTGGGTAGTAAGTTTCGGTGATAAAAAAAATAAGGTAATCTTTTGTGACCAGAAATTGACTGCTAATAAACTAAAACAAGATTTTTTTTTCGGTCAAATGTTTTCGAAGAATTGAATATAGTCCCTAAACTTGTCAGACTTTAGCCTCACCCCTTGGGGGGCATTGTGGCCCCCCCCCCCATCCCTCCACCCTTAAGTACCATTTCATTAGAGCTCCACAAATTATATTATATTTAAAATTATTTGATTGCCATAAACAAGTTCAATCTGAACTAAAGGAATATTGTAAATAATGTTACCTCCGTGAGCAATCCAGGAATGAGATGGTATTGGTATTACGCCTGGTTTCAATGTTATTATCTAGATACATTTTCTTATAATCTGTAGGTACAGTATATATTTGGTTTCCATCCCTACACTATACAAGTAAGATAAATATCAAATTCGAAAATAAACGGCAATGGATTTTGGAGGTGACGCGAGAAAAGTTCAATGGTTTTTTTTTTCTGTTTTTATAGCAAAACTTTTTTTGATCCAAATAAATCAAATATTGCTTCCATACAAACATAAAGTTTAATCTTCTTCACGGAATAATATCAACAGTAATTGTTGAATATCTGTCAAGGATGTCCTGGAATTTAATGACAACTTTTTTTCTTAATTTAAAAAGTTTCCTATCCAATGCCACTAAGCTAATGAATGACATATATTACACAACTGTTGATATTACCATGTGAAAGAAATAAAACTCTAGGTTACTACTGGAGGAATATTTAATTTATTTTGACCAAAAGAATTTGTTTGCTATAAAAACTGTGATAATAATGGCCTTTTATCACTCCCACGCATCTTCACCTTAATATAGTTATACAACGTTTCATGGGCCGGTCCTTTACAATAAGCAATTAATTTATGTAGAGAATCAGATTCCAGCTGGTAAAAAATTATTATTAAAGAATAAATTCTGTAAATTATATAAGAAAACGATAAAATAGATATCACTAAATAATATAAGTAATTATTATCGTCATAAATGTTTATAGTTTAAAAAAAAAATCTCAGTAAAGTTTCTGAAATTATTTTTCTATGTTTACCTGGCTTAAACATAGGCATAAAGAGTGTGCCACTGGTTCTTATACAAATAGAGATTATGAAATATTAATATATGGCTATGATGAACATATAATAGCACGATTATAAGTGTAACCATCTCCTTAATATTTGTATGAAATAAGAAAGTGGAGATAAGAAAATACAACCCGTCTTTTAATAGCAAAATGGATTTGTAACCAAAAAAACACAAAGGAAAGAGAGATATTGAAATAAAGAGAGCGTCATGCGATTGATAAAGACAAGATATTTTGATGTGGCAAAAACTATAAAACGTGTTGAGTGTTAAACGTCGCTAAACTTGCAGTAGCGTGGCAACTCGACATTAAAAACAATCGGTACTACTTTTATTACACCGCTTAGAAAACAAGAGAAGACTACTTCAAAAACAATTTGTTTATTAGGTGTTGAATCAGTGAGTGAGTAAAAAAAATATTCTAAACTCAATGTGGGAGAAACACGACAATTTTTAAAGCTATTTACACCCATTTTCATTTTATTTTCTGTAAACGTATAGTTGTGAAATTTGTTAAACTATTTGTGCCGTGGTTAATTTGCTACTTTCAAGAAATCAAATAACATTGTGAGATTTAAAACATCATCAAATATATATCGGCTGCGCTACTCCTCGCCGAGATGCCCGCTGTGAGTTCCATCTAGTTCCAGACATATTTCCATCTAGCGCCGACATCAGAATACAGCCTAGATATCAAAGGATGAGCGTTGCAAAGGATAAGGACAGTTTGGACCCAGACATGTCCGGTTCGTCCAACATCTGACGGATATCACCCAGCAGTCAAAACAGTAGCAGCCCCTCAGAACAGAATTCGGTACGATCTAATTATCTTTTTATCACCGCGTCTTACTACCTGTTTAGATTATACTCGTACGCTTATGTACTTATTATGTTAACCAGTTATTATTATTATTATTACTATTATTAGCACCGCGTCTTACTGCCCGTTCGGGTTATACGCACTTACGCTAATGTGTGATGGTAGGGTGATTGTGAGATGAAATGGAGGACCTACAGTTAAACGTGGGATCCGAACCACGGTGGAGGCCTGACATTCCACACATTCACAAGTTGTGATTAATACACGTCTTGTCAGAGGTGAAGGAAGGGTTTGGCAATCAGATAAATCTGTGCCGGGACCGAGGATTGAACCCCGGACCCTCAGCACAGAAGTCTGACACCTTAGTTAATCAGTTAAGTATGAAGAAGGTTGAATTCACAGGAAGTTTTGTGCCCAAATTTGCCTGTAGAGAGGGTGGAAATATAATTTAGGATAAACCCCTCTCGGTACAACAGACCGGGGTTCTAGCCCCGCTACGATCTCCCCGTCATCGGCAGTCTAGTCTACTTCAAGAGTAGCGCCTTAGACGATGCAGCCACTGAAGTGAGTATTACACACAACTGCTCTATTAAAGTACATGCGCTGTTGAGGCTCACATAAATACCGTTGGAGGGGAGTGCTCAAAATATTTTAAAGAAAATAATATTTGAACCATCAATCACTGCGCTCAAAAACACTCGCCTTGTGTTAGCTATTTCGTTCAACATTAGGATTAGTAAAAGCTTACCCGCTTTGGTGGCCGCATGGTCTAAGGCGCTACTCTCACAGTAGACTATACTGCCGATAACGGGAAGATTGAAGTTCGAATTTTGGTTGGGTGTACTGAGGGTGTTTTTTTTCCAAAATGGCTTTCAAGTCTCCCTCCATACAAATGCGTGTACACTTCTTATAGATACAACCCTCCTACTCCCTAGAACCATTACCATAATTAGTACATTAGAAAATAAATCTAACGGGCTTTAAGACGTGGTGCAAACAAAAATTATATGAGTGATTTTAGGGCGAGAAGTTTATTTTAGAATAAGTGTCGCCACACTATCTGGGAGAGAGATGGGATGTTCTGAATCACATTTGGAAACCCTCACCACCTTCCTAAAGTAATCTAGCCAAGATTCGAGCCCTATCCTCTCCATCAGCAGCGATCCGGTATATTTCAATCCTGATGCCTTAGACCGGGACCAGGAAAATAATTGACGTATGAAAGATTGAAATAAATTATGATCATTGGCAATCAATTGTTTATAAATAAAGTTATGTTAATGGTTCATGTGTTTACCAATGTACCGGTGTATTATCTAGTCATTAATTCAGTGTAGCTATTGTTACTTTTGTTAGTTATACCCACTTCACTACTAGTGGATATGATATGGTTCATAGTAGTGTCACATGTGTGAGTGGTTGTTTATATTTAGTGTCACATGTGTGAGTGTTTATATTTAATGTCACATGTGTGAAGAGCTGCTAAGTTCCCCGTGAGTACACCTCCACTCTGTACCTGCAGATCCCAGAGCATGACCTCACTGGAGCAGTCCCAGCAAGAAGAAGAGGATATCTCCTCTGACCGAGATTTCCTCCAGGAGCTGTTGAGGGTCTCTGAGGATGACCCCACTCTGATCCTCCACCACCTGGAGGCCAGCCCCGCCTGCAACAGCGGTGACAATTACATGTCCGCGGTGACCAGGGTCCGGGTGCGAGGGAGCCGCAAGGCTGGAACTCTAGGTATAGTCTGTTCAACGTGCTGAGGTTGTTCACTGGCACGTTGTGAGTCTGACGCCCTAGACGACGTGACCAGGGTCCGGATGTGAGGGTGGAACCTAAGGTATAGTCTGTTCAACCAGCTGGTATGCACTGTTACGTTGTGAGCCTGACGCCCTAGACAACGTGACCAGAGTCCGGCTGTGAAGGTGGAACCTAAGGTATAGTCTGTTCAACCAGCTGGTATACACTGTTCTGTTGTGAGTCTGACGCCCTAGACGACGTGACCAGGGTCCGGATGTGAGGGTGGAACTTAAGGTATAGTTTGTTCAACCAACTGGTATACACTGATCCGTTGTGAGTCTGACGCCCTAGACGACGTGACTAGGGTCCGAAGGGCATTTATTAAACCGACCAGATCCTTGAGACAAAGGGTCAAAGTCCAAAAAGTACCAAAGTTTGCCAAAACCGGAGCGAGTATTTAGGTCCCCGCTAACTTCCTAGAAAGATAGGCCCAACAAGTCTATAATTAGAACCGCGCTGACGTCACAGAGGAATTTTGTAAAATAATATCACATGTTTCAGATTTGTTTAATGAAACCACGTGGTCTCCAAGCACTACGCGCGCTATTAACTATAGTAGTATTTATTTATTTTTGAAAAATCTGGGAAGTGCAGTTTGGGGGTGCTTTGAGGAGGGGGCTTATATATATATATATATATATATATATATATATATATATATATAAAATATACACAAAAATCAGCACATTATCTTCACAGATCTAGGTATAAGAGCATATTTCTCATTTGGAGAGATTATTGTGAGAGCGGAAATTTTATTCCTCAAGATCATGATGAGATTTTGAAGTTTTTTAACCTCCCTTACTAAAAAATGAGTCTGTACAATTTTGTCCTTCTGTACCTGAGGCAACAGCCAGAACTGTTTGATGGTTTTTGTTCAAATTTGATATTTAGTTATTACCTCGAGTCGAAGTCGCGATCTTAATAATTATATTTTTAAAATTACAGATATAGTTTTAGGAAGTGTTTGGCGTGAAAAATGACACTGCATACTAGAACATAGATAGTAAATATGTATTTATTTTGATTGATATCTGATTTTAAAATTTTCTTTCAAATTATGATGGACTACATGATAAAGTAATTACGATTGCTTAGTGTTGAATTTATGACTCAAGTAGTCCAATTGCTTTGTTCATCTAGTAGTACGTCATTTCCGCCTTCATCTTTACTCTTGTACATGGCGTCAGTGAGGTTACAACGTGGCCTACTTTATACTGTATCATTTAACAATGTTATACCATGCATAATTAAATATTAACACATTTAAGTTAGTTCGTACGGTTTATCATTCTAAACCTTAACAGGTTATGGGCCCAGTAGTGCTGATAAATGTGTTAGTGAATAAATTACAGTGTTAAAATGATTTGCACGTTGTGAACGGACACGCCAGCACGCGAGAGACACCATTTTTCGATAAAGTCTTTTTTCTTTGTGAGTGCTCGGAGATTTTCACTATAGCGGATTTGTTTTTCTGTGAAAAGAGCATAAAGGTTACTTACAAAGATGGATAAAGTCAAGAATTTCCACATTCAGAAATTTGATGGTAATAATTTCCAACTCTGGAAATATCAAATGGAGATAATATTGCGTGCGGAGAAAATTATGGATATCATAAATGGCAAGAAACAAAAACCAGCAACAACTGAGGTTGAGGAGGTTAAGACATGGAACGATGGGAACGAAAAAGGAATGTTGATAATTTCAACGGGACTTGAGTATAGTCAATTACAAACAGTCATCGCATGCGAGACAGCGGCTCAGATGTGGAATCGCCTCAAGAACGTTCACGAACAACGTAGCTCTGTAAACAAGGTTAGTCTCAAACAGCAGTTCTTCAGCTATAGGATGAACCCAAACGATAATATTGCTCAGCATATAAGCACGATCGAGTCAATGGCGCTGTCATTAGCGGACGTTGGAGAAGCTGTTTCCGATGTGGACAAAATTGCAAAAACACTTGAGAGTCTGCCAAGTAGCTTCAGTGCATTCATAAGTGCATGGGACTCGTACGCCGAGCCAATGCAGACATTTGAGAACCTAACCTCTCGACTTCTCAGGGAAGAGAAGCGGCTCATGCAGAACGATGACGTCACTACGGCGTTTGCGGCGCTGAACCTCCAGAAAAATTACAAAAGTATGAAAAGTCAAACTTCCCACAATAACGAGAAGAGAGAAAATCACGGAAAACTTAGTGATAAGAAGAATATGAAATGTTTTTACTGTGGTCGGGTGGGTCATATAAAAAAACAGTGCCGCAACTGGCTAGCGAAAAATAGTAGTGGAAGTAATCCGGACGAGTCAAAGCATGTTGCTTTAAGTGCTGAATACAAAAATGTTTCTGCTTCTGGATGTGAAACTGTGTGGCTGGCGGACAGTGCTGCGTCAAAACATATGACCTATCACAAGGAGTGGTTTTCTGTGCTAAATCCAATAGATAATTCAAGTGTCGTACAGATTGGGGATAATTCGTACGTTCAAGCGGAAGGTATCGGCTCTGTAGAAGTGTTAGCACTTGTAAATGGACAGTGGGAGCTTCGCACACTTGAAAATACTTTGTATGTTCCGAAACTTAAAAAGAATCTATTTTCAGTGGGAGCAGTGACTAGTAAACAGTTCAAGGTGATTTTCGATAAAACAAAAATCGAAGTACAGATTCCAGCACAGAATCGAGTTGTTGTAACTGGAATTAAAATGGTTAACCAATGTTACAAGATGCTTTTTAAGAATAAAACTGTTGAGCAAGCCAATTCAACAGAGGAGTCAGTGAAGCTATGGCATGAACGGCTGGGACATCCAGGCATCAATAGCTTCAAGACCATGGCAAGTCAGGGACTCCTACCAGGATTAAGGGTGAACAACATAGACAAGCTGTTTTGTGAGTCATGTAAATTTGGCAAGACACATCGACTGCCGTTTAATGAAAATCTTAATCCTCGTGCAAGTAAACCTGGCGAGTTTATACACACAGATGTCTGTGGGAAAATGCCGGTTACGTCGCTGGGAGGGGCCAATTATTTCTTACTATTTAAGGACGACTGCACGTCATATCGTTTTGTGTATTTTATTAAGTACAAAAGTGATGTTTTTGATACGTTCGTACAATTCCAGCAGATGATAGAAACGCAGACTGGAAACAAAATAAAAGTACTCAAGAGTGACAATGGTCGCGAGTTTGTGAACGAAAAATTTACAGAGCATTTTAGGAAAAATGGGACTATCTGTGAGAGAACTGCTCCATATTGTGCGGAACAGAATGGGCGTGTCGAGCGGGAAAATCGATCCATTGTGGAATGTGCTAGGACAATGCTGATTGACGCAAAACTTCCGGAGGAACTGTGGGCTGAGGCAGTAAATCTGAGTGTTTACATTTTAAATAGGCGGCCAAGCAAGGTAAACGATAATGTGACACCGTTCGAGAAGTTTACTGGAAAAAAGGTAACTTTGAAGCACATGCGTAAATTTGGAGCAGACGCTTATGAGCATATACCCAAGCAAGCCCGTACTAAATTTGAAAGCAAAGTTAAGAAGGCCATTTTTATTGGCTATGACGGTAACAGTACTAACTACAGATTGTATCATCCAAGTAGCAGAAAAGTCACTGTAGCTCGGGACGTTGAATGTAATGAAGACGCTAGTAAAGGTGCTATAATTAATGATCCGGAATTTTTCATTTATAATTTAACTTCACAGAACGATGAACCAAAAGAGCAAGAAGACAAGGAAAGTGTTACCACATCTGAGAAGAATGTCAACCAAGGAGGTAGGCCTATACAAGACAAGAGAGATACAGGGCCAACACTTCGTAAGAGAGCTACTCTAAGGCCGCCAAAACGATTCGATGTTTGTCAAGTATCCATTGAAACAGCCTGTGCAGCAATTTATGAGGAGCCTCAAACATACCAGGAAGCTGTTACTGACACGTATTCTAAGGAATGGATCGCTGCTATGGAGGAAGAGATGACATCGTTAACAAATCACGAAACTTGGACCTTGACAAATCTACCTTCAAATAGACAAGCTATAGGCTGCAAGTGGGTATATAAGATAAAAAGAAAACCAGATGGGAGTATTGAGCGCTTCAAAGCACGGTTATGTGCAAAAGGGTATTCACAAAAGGCCGGTATCGATTATACAGAAACTTTTTCACCAGTAATCAGGTATGATTCAATCAGAATACTTCTTGCACTTGCAACAATTTATGACATGGAAATGATACAGTTTGACATAAAAACTGCATTTTTATATGGAGAACTGCTAGAAGAATTGTTCATGAAACAGCCAGAAGGTTTCGAGAAGAGTGATCCAAACTTGGTCTGCAAGTTGAGGAAGAGTTTGTATGGACTAAAGCAGTCTCCACGTTGTTGGAGTAAGAAATTCCTGGAATTTTTAAAGTCATTTGAATTCAAGCCTTTGGAATCAGATCAATGTGTTTTCAGAGCAACGATTGATAACGTTGAAGTTTGGCTTGCATTATGTGTGGACGATGGAATGCTAATAAGTACTTGCTCAGAAATTTTGGCACTTATTATAATAGAGCTTAAGGCACAGTTCGAGATGAAAGAAGAAAACTGCAATTATTTTGTTGGAATTGAGATCAAAAGGGACAGGAAAAATAAGAAAATGTTTTTAAGTCAACAAGGATATCTTGAGAGAGTACTGAACAAATTCTCTATGCAAGATTGCAAATCCCAAGCAGTACCAGCTGATCCAAATCTGATTTTACATAGTAATGATGGGAAAACTAACAAGGTTCTCGATGTACCCTATCGAGAGGCAGTTGGAAGTTTGATGTTTCTCGCTATAGTGACACGTCCAGATATTGCATTTGCAATTAATCAAGCAAGTCGTTTTTTAAATGAACCACAAGACATCCATTGGACAGCAGTTAAGAAGATAATGCGATATCTAGCTGGGACTAGGAGCTATGGTATTTGCTACCAAGGAAATCAACCTGAGTTAACTGTATATTCAGATGCTGACTATGCTGGGGATGAAACTACAAGAAAATCTACGACGGGATATATCACTCTTTTAGCGGGAGCACCCGTCACCTGGTCATCTCATCGACAAGGGTGTGTCAGCAGGTCAACTACAGAAGCTGAATATATAGCAGCTTCCTCAGCAGCTCAAGAAAGTGTGTGGCTAAGAACGATGCTTGCGGAACTTGAGCTGATTTCCAGTGAGCCTACCACACTCTTCGTGGACAACCAAAGTGCAATTAGGTTGGCTAAGAACTGTGAGCATCATAAAATGACCAAGCACATAGATGTTAAGTACCATTACATTCGTGAGTGTGTAGAAAACAATGTTATAGTTGTCCAATATGTGCGTTCTGAGAACCAATTAGCAGACTTTTTAACTAAGGCTTTGCCACAAAAGAAATTTTGTATGAATCGTGAATCTGTGTCGATTAGGGATATCAATGAACAAAGAGTGGGAGTGTTGAATTTATGACTCAAGTAGTCCAATTGCTTTGTTCATCTAGTAGTACGTCATTTCCGCCTTCATCTTTACTCTTGTACATGGCGTCAGTGAGGTTACAACGTGGCCTACTTTATACTGTATCATTTAACAATGTTATACCATGCATAATTAAATATTAACACATTTAAGTTAGTTCGTACGGTTTATCATTCTAAACCTTAACAACTACATGATAAAGTAATTACGATTGCTTAGTACTATTTATTTAATATGTATTTAGTAGTTCTTACGTCTCGTCTACGAGTAAGCTCACTATTTTGAAAATTATTTGACTATAGTTCTCAACGTCATCATTTTTTTTGAAGCGCCTCATCTTACTACCCGTTCGGGTTATACGCTTAAGAACTAATTACGCTAATGGATTAGGAATTGGGAAGGTAGAATTTAGAGGAAGTGAAACCAAATTTGCGTGGAGGGAGAGTGGAAAACCATTTTGGAAAAACCACCCCAGTTCACCCAACCGAGATTCGAACCTCGATATCCTCATCCTCGGCAGTCTAGCTTAACACAACTAGCGCGTTAGTTAACTATGCCACGGAGGCGGGTTAAAATTCATCGACCCCGGCGGGGTTTGAACTCACGCACACGTAAGCTTAATAAAACGCATTCTATTATAGGTTTCCAAAACTTTTTTCTTTTGACTCTTAGTCTCAATTTAGTTTTTAGTCAATTTCAATGTAATAAAGAAAATTCTATTCAATTCATTTGCAAATATAAATTAAATATTTTTAACAGAATGGAAGTGAAGCCTTTTAACCAAACAAATGCGCTGTTCATCTTATATGTGATGTAATAAAATATTATCATTTTATTATGACATGACAGTTGAAATTTAAGCAATAAAGGGTCATTGGCTGATAGTTAAAAAGAAAAAAATATATATGTGATTACATTCTATCGTATTTTCTTTAAGATAAGTTGACCGATATATTATATTTTGTATACGTAGCTATGGTTGAGTGGTCAGGGAGACTGACTACATGTCCAGAGGACCCTGGTTCCATCCTGTCTGTGACTGAGTGGTCAGGGAGACTGAATACAGGTCTAGAGGACCTTGGTTCCATCCTGTCTGTGACTGAGTGATCAGGATGACTGACTACAGGTCTAGAGCACCCTGGTTCCATCCTGTCTGTGGCTGAGTGGTCAGGGAGACTGACTACAGGTCTAGAGGACCTTGGTTCCATCCTGTCTGTGGCTGAGTGGTCAGGGAGACTGAATACAGGTCTAGAGGACCCTGGTTCCATCCTGTCTGTGGCTGAGTGGTTAGGGAGACTGGCCACAGATCTAGAGGACCCTGGTTCCAACCTGACTGTGACTGAGTGGTCAGGGAGACTGACTACAGGTCTAGAGGACTCTGGTTCCATCCTATCTCTGATTGAGTGGTCAGGGAGACTGACTACAGGTCTATAGGACCCTGGTTTCATCCTGTCTGTCCCCGTGGCTGACTACAAGTCTATATGACCCTGGTTCCATCCTGCCTGTTCTTGCAGAGGGAAGATGGAGTCTGGTACTGAAGCGACAACCTCCCAAAGTCTCGACCAGAGAGCTGCTACGGACCGACCCTGTGTTCAAGAACGAGACCGCGGCCTACTCGCGGGTCATCTTCAGCTTCGAGCGGTTCTCCGGGGACGGGGAGGACGCACCCAGGGTACCCAAGTGCCTGCACGCCAACCTGGCCTTCAGGAATGACGTCATCGTCCTGGAGGACCTCCAGCCCGCGGGGTTCAGGATGTGCGACCGGCAGGAGGGGCTGGACCTCGAGCACAGCAAACTGGCACTTCAGGTCACTAGTTCGTTCCTAGCTTGGGTCTGGTCAATTTTAATTTTGCTAAACATTTTTACTTGTACAAATATAATCATATATCCTTAGTTGAGTTGTTCCTCTTATTCCCTCAGGAGTAAGTGAGGTACCATGACCTATTCTTGTAGAGTAGTTCCTCAAGTGACCGACATTTTATCCTGCTATTCCCTTAGGAGCTAGTGAGGTACCACGACCTATACTTGTAGAGTAGTTTTTCATGTGACTGACATTTTATCCAGCTATTTTCTTCAGGAACTAACTAGGTACCACGACCTATACTTTCAAAGTAGCTCCTCAAGTGACTGATTATATATCCTGCTATTCCTTCAGGAGCTAGCGAGGTACCCACGACTATTCTTGTAGAGTAGTTCCTCAAATGACTGACATTTTATCCTGATATTCCTTCAGGAGCTAGCGAGGTACCACGCTCTCTCACTGGCGATGAAGCGTCTGGAACCGGAAGCCTTCCTCCGCACCCGTCACCAGATCCGCGAGGTGATCTTCGTACAGGAGGCTGCCCACCTCTTCAGCCCGTCCTTGGAAACCGCCTGCAAGATGGCCATCGGTGGATTGAGGATCTCTGCGCTACAGGCAGGCGACGATGGGGGTCCCCTGCTGCTGAAGGCCGTCAAGGCCCTCGAGAGTCAGAAGGGGACCATCTTCAACAAGATGGTGGGGCTCGTGAAGCCCAGCGAGCCTTTCTCCGTGATCACCCACGGGGACTTCTGGATCAACAACATCCTGTTCCGGTACAAGGAGGAGGGAGCAGGGAGGCCTGCGGTTGAGGACGTCCGGCTCTTGGATCTTCAGGTTGCCAGGTACTGGAGGGACAATTTGACTGCATCTTCTTGTTTAGGTTTTATTTTCCCTAGAGGG
Source organism: Timema podura (assembly GCA_033556935.1). Taxonomy (NCBI): domain Eukaryota; kingdom Metazoa; phylum Arthropoda; class Insecta; order Phasmatodea; family Timematidae; genus Timema; species Timema podura. Next base: position 8,999,899 of record JAVRXN010000004.1, on the reverse strand, counting down.
CCAATTTGACTGCATCTGCTTGTTTAGGTTTAATTTTTCCTGGAGGGACACTTTGATTACATCTGCTTGTTTAGGTTTAATTTTCCCTGGAAGGCCAATTTGACTGCATCTGCTTGTTTAGGTTTATGTCTCATAGAAGGCCTATTTGTCTACATATGTTTGTCTATGTTGTATTTCCTCTTTGAATAGCACTTTACATTCCAACTGAGTTGTTAGCACACCTGACCTCAGCTCTTTAGATCAAGGTTAAATTATATCCGCATGGTCTAGGGACAAGAATTCTCCATCGCCCACGATTTGGTTTTCCAACCTTAGTTCAAGGAAAATGCTGGTGTTGGTTATACTTGCTCGGATAGAGACCTGCTCGTAGCAGGAAAAAATACCAGACGTGACAAATGTCTTTGTCTGCATGACCACTGATGTGCGTATCAAATTACTTATCAAAGATATGCGGTCCAAGGCCGTGTTAGTGTGTAAGTCGTGTATCGAGTTTACCCCCCTCCTCCCACTATGTGTTGCTAACGATTGGACACGTCTTGTTCTCGTGCAGGTACTGCTCCCCCGCCATAGATATCCTCCACTTCCTGTATACCAGCACCTTCCGGGACACCCGCAGGCGGCACTACCAGGAGCTGCTCCGGGCCTACCACCAGTCGCTGACGGCGGCCTTCCAGCGTTTGGTCAGGGGATCCCCTCACGAGGGCGAGGTTCCCATGACCTTGCGAGAGCTGAGGAAGGAGGTGACCAGATGCGAGATGTACGGACTGTTCGCGGGGATGTGGATCATGACGGCCGTCACAGCTGACGTGGACAACCTGCCGGACGTCGGCAGTTACCGGCTGGAGGACTTCTACTCGGACGAGAGTCTCGCCAACTGGATATCAACCCAGACTCCTAGCTACCGGCAGCGAACCAAGGACCTGGTGCTGGAGTACTTGGACAAGGGGATATTGTGACATCTTGCTGGAGTACCTGGACAAGGGGATATTGTGACAACTTGCTGGAATACCTGCACAAGGGGATATTGTGACAACTGATGTATTACCTGGAGAAGGGTATATTGTGACAACCTGCTAGACTACTTGGACAAGAGGGTCTTGTGACAACTTGCTGGAGTACCTGGACAAGGGGTTATTGTGACAACCTGATAAAGTACCTAGACAAGGGGATATTGTGACAACCTTCTGGATTATCTGGACAAGGGAATATTGTGACAACCTGCTGGAGTACCTGGACAAGGGGTTATTATGACAACCTGATAAAGTACCTGGATAAGGGGATATTGTGACAACCTGCTGGAATATCTGGACAAGGGAATATTGTGACAACCTGCTGGAGTACCTGGACAAGGGCTATTATGACAACCTGATAAAGTACCTGGACAAGGGGATATTGTGACAACCTTCTGGAGTACCTGCACAAGGGGATATTGTGACAACCTGATAAAGTACCTGGACAAGGGATATTGTGATAACCTTCTGGAGTATTTGGACAAGAGGATATTGTGACAACCTGATGTATTACCTGGAAAAGGGATATTGTGATAACCTGCTGGAGTATCTAAACAAGGGGATATTATGACAACCTTCTGGAGTATCTGGACAAGGGTTATTGTGACAACCTGCTGGAGTACCTGGATAAGGGATATTGTGACAACCTGCTAGAAAACCCGCACAAGGGGATATTGTGACAACCTGATGGAGTACCTGAACAAGAGAATATTGTGACAACTTCGTTGATATATTATGTCCTTGACGGGGGTCGGATCATTTTGGACCTCCTGATTAAGAGAAGTCATTACGTGACATTTCCATTTTACACAGTTAATAAGTGACTGTCAGCTTTGTGCAAACAAGAGTGTAAAGGGGTGAAAAGGCGGGTGAGAGGGGGGAGTACAGTCGCGTCTCCTGTGTCGTGTTCTACATTCTGTCCTGCTCGAACAATCTCTGGTGTTCGAGGTATCAATATCACATCCCTGTTAGAGTGGCCAAGTGTACGAATGGTAAAATAGTGCCTATTTTCAGGATGTCCTAGATGCTACTAATCAGAAATATAGTAACTAAAAAACTCTACGAGACATTATTCACTTTTTTTTTCGATTACAAGTTCGGAGTTACTTTGAATATATTAATTATTTAGTATCCCATTAGCATAAGATATGGTTTTAATCTTTTCTTTTCTTTCATCAGTATTTTATTATTATTGAACTAAACATACATTGACATAAAACATAAACTGTAAACATAATAAAGATACACAAAACTTACACCAACCCCTTGGGGTTCTCGAAAGTCAAAAAATATGTCTGTAAATAAATAAAAGTTTTTCTGTTAGTTTATCCCAAATTAGGGAACGTTTTCACTTTAATGTGGGGGAAATTTGGAACCCCCCACACGACACATATGACCTGGTCGGCCGTTGTTTGACGTTTGCACTTTCATAAGATATCATTTAATACTATACAGGCAGTTATTATATGTTGTAATACTATACAAATAATATTATAGATTTATTATAATTATAACATAAATCTAACCACTCATGGTGAACTTAAAATATTATATATTATTTACCGAGCAAAATATTTCGGTAAGAGATGGCAGACGCAACCAGGCAGTGTTTTACTGACGACACCTATGAGCAGGATTACGTACTAACCGTATCTTAGTATAAGAATTAGCCACAAGATAGAGTGAAGGTTGACATAAGTTTCATACTCTCAACAACAACAAAATCCACATCAACTTTCTGTATATATTCGAGTTTGTTCCTAGTAACGTTAAATCTGACTAAAATTTAGATTTAAAAATAAAATTTCAGGATTTATACATAATAGTATACAATGAAAAAAAACTAAAGGAGACGATATTTTGTGAAAATATTGATGCCGATCATGTTCAAAATTAAAGTTAAAATTAAAATTAAAGTTAAATTTAATCATGTTCAAAGTTAAATTTTTACTTGATACCTCCCCATTGGTCGAAAAAATACTTATTTATTAAATTAAATCCACGCTTAATCTAGGTAATATGTGAATAATAAACAGATTTTGGATACAACTATTTCGTATACTATCTTAGCTCATCATTATTTCTTTTAATTTCCAAGCACATAGGTTTATGATTTAATTCAAGGGAGCTTAATTTGTTTTATTAAAAATGTAGGCCTACTTGTCGCTAGTCCATAATAAACAAAACACTCGTATATAAACATAAATTATATTGACTGGAAATTAAAAAGAAAAAACTTTATCTTGGCTCTCTGAGAACCAAAATGAGATAAGAGCCAAGTCAGTTATACTGGTAATTGCTTCTTAAACAGCCGGAACATGCTTTACCAGCTAATGGAGTGCTACGGTCCAATTTTCACAAGAAGAACATTATCTGACAGCTAGAGAAACTACAAGATCTACTTTAATCCAGCCATGTGATCTGTATCTGTCACTTTAGATAAATATTATCAATAACTATAAAATAACAATAATAATAACAATAATATACCAGTAAAATGTTATCAATTTTGACAAAACAACTATTTAAGAATCAAATAGCCCAAGTTATTATTTATGCCTTTTAGTGAGGAATTTTCTATCGAGATATCATATTCTGAAAAATGACACCTGGACACGGGAATCGAACCCCCGGGACCTTTGGCTTAGTACCCAATGCTCTAACCACTGAGCTAGCCAGGAATCGTCCCTTGCCCAAGGTCATTCTTCACTCCACACATCCCTCATAGACTCTGCCTTAAAATATGAGTGAAGAATGACCCTTGGCACGGGACGATTCCTGGATAGCTCAGTGGTTAGAGCATTGGCGCGTACTAAGCCAAGTGTCCCGGATTCGATTCCCATGTCCAGGTGTCATTTTTCAATTTTCAGAAGAAAAACAACTATTATACTTTTTTTTAGTTTCTTTTTACCAAATTTCCACTACAAATTAAACATAAGGGGTCCTTGTTCTGGTGAGAGAATTCTTGAGGACCCCCTTGGTGGCCACGTGGTCTAAGGCGTCACTCTCGCAGTAGACTAGACTGCCGACTACGAGGAGATCGGGTTTCGAATACCGGCCGGGTGTACTAAGGGTATATTTACCCAAATGGCCTCACAGTCCTTCTCAACACAAATGTGGGTACACTTCCTCTAAATTAAACCTTCCTTGTTCTTTACACATATTCGTGATTAATAAATGTTTGCGTAAAACCCGAACACAAATTCAAACTTTCTTTAATCACCGCATCTTAATATCCGTTAGGATTGTACACGAATATACTAATTACGCTAATATGCTAGGGATGAGTAAGGTGTAATTTAGAGGAAGTGTACCCGCATTACCATGAGAAGAAAGAGGGATATAAAACCACATTAGAGGGCGGGGGAGGGGGTGATTCCTACGAACTTAAAACACAGCCTCCAATGCACCCGGCAAGAGTTCGAACCCCCTTACCTTCCCATCAGCGGCGAACCAAGAGCAATTAGAGTCTAACGTAGGTCCCTGGTGCAGGTAAGTGATATTTACTAATTGTCTGATATGACCGACTCACGGTGGAAAGGGAGGGGGGCAAAGGGGTCAGACAAGCCTCATCTCCAGCCCAGGTTAGTTCTCAACACAAGTCGTGATCGGTCACGGCACAGGAATGAGGTTCCTGCGTCGTCCTGAGGGAATATCTGGAGTATAAAGGAGAGGTCCACACTGTAGCGATGCAATGTCTCTATGTGTGAGTGTGGCCACACCGCACGAATATTGCCCGCCCGGCCGCTTCCTGGACTCCAAAATATGAGGTTAATTTTGGTCACCCGTACAGTTTGATGGTGGGAATATCATTTCACAAAATACAAGTCTTATGTTGATTGCGGTCATCATGAGGTGTAGTTTGCCTCTTGGCGGGTCCAGTTACGGTCCTCCTACAAGTCTCACTAACCTGGACCAGTCTCTTGGTGTTTTAGTGTCTTCCTCCAGCCTTGATTGGATCCAACATTTGGTATCGTCTTTCTCTTCTCGCTTCTCGTTTATCATCTCTTCAATTGAAATCTTGTATCAGGCATTTCTTTTCTCATACAATGTCCTTCTTTCCTTTATTGGTCTCTTTTCTCCAATTCTTGTCTACATTTGTGGTCATCGTTGATAATATTTTACTATATATCTCTCCGTTTGTTTCTAGGTCACATGTGACCTAAATAAAATATGAAATTTATAAATTCGCTTTACACCGCGCTAAAAATATGTGCATTGAATTTTGTACGTGACATGCAAAGTATATAAATCTTTGTAAGTCTATATTATTATTATTATTAGCACCGCGTCTTACTACCCGTTCGGGTTATACGCACTTACGCTAATGTGCAATGGTAGGGTGATTGTGAGATGAAATGGAGGACCTACAGTTTAACGTGGGATCCGAACCACGGTGGAGGCCTGGCATTCCTCACATTCACAAGTTGTGATTAATACACGTCTTGTCAGAGGTGAAGGAAGGGTTTGGCAATCAGATAAATCTGTGCCGGACCAAGGATTGAACCCACGACCCTGAATAAGAAGTCTGACACCTTACCCCTAGACCACCAGGTCACCTGTAAGTCTATAAATTACTTTTAAAAACACTCTGGAAATACAAATGGAGAATATTATATTTTCAATTTTATTTATTTTTTAACTACTATCCGTTCGGATTATACACACCATGCTAATTTTTTTTGTTTGAGAAGGTTTAATTTAGAGAAATAGTACCGTATTTTCATCGAGAGCCAGTGAAAACCACCCTCAATACATACGAACGAGATTAAACCCTTATCTCCCCGTCATCGGCAGTTAAGTCTATTGCGAGGGTGACAATTTAGACTATTCGACTACTAAAGCGGTTTTTTAAATAAATTATCTAATTTAATGTTATAAAAACTAAACTCTTAGCGTACTTGAGACAAGTGTATAGAAACGAATGTGTGCGTAGCCTAGAAAAGGTCGAAAACCCTTTACTTAGATTATTCTTGTGCAAAATTCCGAAATTTAAAATCTAAGAACCATTTCATTTACAAATACATTTTATTTTTTTGTCAAATTTTTCAGATTTATTTTTTATTCTATCGAAAATTGCCTCATGAAACTCATAAAATTAGCTCATAATTATGTTATAAAATTTCCTTCCACAAGGATAAACTCCCGACATTTTCTCTCGTGGGGGGGGGGGTGGGGGAGATGAGGGTACCACACTCCCGGCAGATGGGACTCCAATCCCCCCCCCCTCCATTTGTAAAACCCACATGGGCAACGTGTGGTAGAAATCTCACGTACTAGGGGAGTTCAGGGAGTGTGGTGGTTACCGTTGGCTTCCACACTGAATTTCTATGAGCGAGAGCGGAAGGGCCTATCAGTTTTTCCAGGGAACGTATTTTTACATTCCTTCCAAGGTTCCTTTACAAGTCACAATTGAGATGGGATCAACGGCTTTACGAAGGAAGTGGTGCAATGCATGTTCATCGCTAAATAAAAATCAGTTGAGTCGATCTATGCTGGGTTTGAACCCACGAACATCGGATCCTGAGACGAGCAACTTTACCCCAAGCCAGTCATGTCAAACTTATGGCCCGTGTACATTTTGACGAAGCAACATACAATGAAACCCTATTAATTTTATAAATGTCGTAGAAATACAATTTTTGAAAATTTGGCATGATTTGAGGAAATCGGCCATGTGTACCAAACATGATAATTTTTTTTCTAAAAGTACTAATTCACAAAATTTGATAAATTTGAGAACCAAATAATATGTGCTGTGTTTAGTTAATATTTGTTTTATCACATTAAAAGTTACCAAATATAACCGAAATGTCTTAATTTCAATCTCACAATATTTAAACGTGACATTCACATCAATTATGCAAATGATAAGATTTAAATTTCTGGCGTAAAAATATAAGATATTTCTTATTGTTTTATAAAGGACCTGTTCTTTAATTATTACTCTAGTAATAAGGTAATTATTGGAATTCTTTTTGCTTGCTCGTAAGGAAATATTGAACTTTTATATAATGTGCCCCCCCCCCTCCTCCCCACGCCTTACTCTTACTTCCCAATAGGGCCCTCATGATTAAACTAACTATACACGCCTGGTCTAAGGCGTCACCCTCGCAATAGACTAGATCACCGATGACAGAGAGAGCAGGGTTTGGATCCCGGTTGGGTGTATTGGGAGGGGTTTATCCTAAAGGTTTTTTTACTCTACCTTCGTGCAAATGCGCGTACATTTCCTCTAAATCTAACCTTACACGTCACCACAACATTATCGTAATTTGTTCATATCTGTGCAGCCCAAACGGGTAGTAAGACACGGTGATTATATATATATATATATATATATATATCGATATATTATGTAGCATTTAATTGTAGCCTATTCTCCCCTTAGAAAAAGTAGCTCTTACCGGCTTTGGTCATAGTTATTTAGACTTCAGAGTATCCCCTGCTAGTTGTTACTAAGTGTCCCAAGCTAGTTGTTACTAAGTGTCCCAAGCTAGTTGTTACTACTAAGTGCCCCAAGCTAGTTGTTAATAAGTGCCCCAAGCTAGTTGCTGCTAAGTGCCCCAAGCTAGTTGCTGCTAAGTGCCCCAAGCTAGTCGTTTCTAAGTGTCCCAAGCTAGTTGTTACTAAGTGCCCCAAGCTAGTTGTTTCTAAGTGTCCCAAGCTAGTTGTTTCTAAGTGCCCCAAGCTAGTTGTTTCTAGGTGTCCCAAGTTAGTTGTTTCTAAGTGCCCCAAGCTAGTTGTTTCTAAGTGTCTCAAGCTAGTTGCTGATAAGTGCCCCAAGCTAGTTGCTGCTAAGTGCCCCAAGCTAGTCGTTTCTAAGTGTCCCAAGCTAGTTGTTACTAAGTGCCCCAAGCTAGTTGTTTCTAAGTGTCCCAAGCTAGTTGTTTCTAAGTGCCCCAAGCTAGTTGTTTCTAGGTGTCCCAAGCTAGTTGTTTCTAAGTGTCCCAAGCTAGTTGTTTCTAAGTGTCTCAAGCTAGTTGCTGATAAGTGCCCCAAGCTAGTTGCTGCTAAGTGCCCCAAGCTAGTCGTTTCTAAGTGTCCCAAGCTAGTTGTTACTAAGTGCCCCAAGCTAGTTGTTTCTAAGTGTCCCAAGCTAGTTGTTACTAAGTGCCCCAAGCTAGTTGTTACTAAGTGTCCCAAGCTAGTTGTTACTAAGTGTACCATGCTAGTTGTTTCTAAGTGTCCCAAGCTAGTTGTTACTAAGTGTCCCAAGCTAGTTGTTACTAAGTGTCCCAAGCTAGTTGTTACTAAGTGTCCCAAGCTAGTTGTTACTAAGTGCCCCAAGCTAGTTGTTATTAAGTGTCCCAAGCTAGTTGTTACTTAGTGCCCCAAGCTAGTTGTTACTAAGTGTCCCAAGCTAGTTGTTACTAAGTGCCCCAAGCTAGTTGTTTCTAAGTGTCCCAAGCTAGTTGTTTCTAAGTGCCCCAAGCTAGTTGTTACTAAGTGTCCCAAGCTAGTTGTTTCTAAGTGCCCCAAGCTAGTTGTTACTAAGTGTCCCAAGCTAGTTGTTACTAATTGTCCCAAGCTAGTTGTTTCTAAGTGCCCCAAGCTAGTTGTTACTAAGTTTCCCAAGCTAGTTGTTACTAAGTGTACCATGCTACTTGTTGTTAAGTGCCCCATAAAAGAACACTAATAGAACTAGCCTTGTGTTAAAAGTAATCACAAGAAAGAACAGAAACTGAAAGTCTCTCTGAAAGGTGCTCCAGTGTGTGACGTAATTCCCACGGCAGGGATATTCTTGTACCCGGAGAAAGGTGCAGACTAGGTCAATGCTGAAGATGCTCTATACTGGCGCGTGTGTGGGACTACCCTACCTCCGGATTGAGACTGACTACAGACAACCTTGGAATGCGGAGTCAGAGGGGATACAGCGCTGTTCAGTTGGATAACCAACATAGATCAGAGAAATGGACAGGTTTGTTCGCTCTTGGGAACTGTTCAAATTGATTCACTTCCCTGAAATGACCAAGTCATTAATATAGTTCACTAGCCCAACTACATTCTGTAGTTCTGTCGCTCACCAGTTAATGATTTAATGTAATATTGCACGTCTGAGCTACATCACTCGTATCCCAGTAGTAGAAATATTAGCCAGTACTAATGTACTATTGTCCAGGGGACGCCCCAATGTACTGATCGTACATCCTTTCCTTGGAGGCTCTTTTCACATCCCGATGAGGTGAGGTGATGGTGATAATGAGTATGAGGGTGTGAAACCAGTGGAAACTCTTAAACCTACTTAAACAAAACCTGGCGACCGTTGGGGTAATTCCCCTTTAGTGAAAAATACCCAAGGTATCAACCGGGAATTGAACCCGGGATCCCTAGACTCGTTACCAGGTGCACTAACCACTACACCACAGAAATAGTTAATACCTGTGATATTGCTATACAATTAAATACAGTGGCACATTGATGCTTATTACTTGTAGCTGTGGTAGTTACAGGGCCTTATCTGGTAACTAGCATAGTTAATTCATCTACTTTCATGTGTCCATACGTCAAGCCATGTGATCTGCAGCGTTCACATTTGATATATATTATAAACACATACAAAATACCAGTAATATAATACAATATCACCTACATCGATGGCCGCATAGTCTAACGCGCTATTTTCGCTGTGGACTAGAATTGCCGATGACGGGGAGATCGAGGTTCGAGTCCCAATCAGGTGTACTGAGGGTGGTTTCCCAAAATGGTTTTCCACTCTCTCTCCACGCAAATGCATGTACAACTCCTCTAAATATAGCCTTCCTAATCCCTAAAACCATTAGCGTAATTAGTACATAAGCGTATAACCTGAATGGGTGGTAAGACTCTGTGCTGAAAAAAAGTTATCAATGTTTAGCGTAAAAATATGTTTATGATTTCTAAAAGGTTATGCCTATGAAAATTGGATTGTAGATATAACTTATCTGCGTCTTGAAGAACAAATAGCGAATACACAAAAATTAAAATTAAAAAAATTCAGGTCCACCCAACAATGATGGCAGTTCACTATATTTATTTTATCTGTCAGATGTATGATCTACAGATAACGTGCTAGACGTGTGTACACATATGAATATATCTGAAGGCTTTATTAATTACCATTAAAAGTTGTTCAACTGTCGGGTCGACCATATGAAACCTTATTTCTAAGAAGACTTGATTATTAGGAATATATGTCAATTTTACAACATCGGCCCCTTGACCTGGACAGACTATTATAGACCCTGCGTTGGTCATAACCAGTATCCCTTAGACTTATATCAATGTTTGGTGAAAAGTCCACGATGTCAGCACCTCTTGATTCTTATGAGCCAATGTCCTGGACAGATAATATAATATTATAGACCCTGCGTGGGTCTGAACCAGTGTCCCTTAGACCTATATCAATGTTTGTTTAAAAGTCCACGATGTCAGCATCTCTTGATTCTTATGAGCCAATGTCCTGGACAGATAATATAATATTATATACCCTGCGTGGGTCTGAACCAGTGTCCCTTAGACCTATATCAATGTTTGTTTAAAAGTCCACGATGTCAGCACTCCTTGACTCTTATGAGCCAATGTCCTGGACAGATAATATAATATTATAGACCTTGCGTGGGTCAGAACTAATGCTCCCTAGACCTATATCCCCTTATTCCTCTGCCACAGCTTTACCGATTGCTACCATTTGTCCATTATCTCTCTCTACGCACAAACCTTGAATTCCTGTCGTGTTATCTTCCCCTGAATGAATGTCGCTCATGTATGCAAGCTATCGGCTGAAAACAGGTATTTGCATACTTAAATGCCCGGGACAAAACAAGGCATGAGGTGTTGTTGACACAAGCTTTCTATCTTCCGACAAGTAAACACTTCCAGCACTGAGGAACATTCGGACGACATAGACTAGACTTAAGTTTTTACTGAGATGAGCAGTTCATTAATCTTGTTCAATAGCAAAGACGTATGTGAACTACAATTCTCTAACACACGTCCAGTGACAGATTTATTCGTTCTTTCTTTAAGTATTCACTAACACTATTCTATCAAGATACCAACACACTCTTTGGATGTCTTAGTTCAAGAGGTAGGACATGACCAGACTAGACCAGGATATGTTATAACTAGTTATAACTGACAGTCGACTTGCTTGACATTCCGAGTGTGATAGGTCTAACGCCAGAGAAGGAAGGACAACAGCTACAGAGGAACCTTCACCAGAACCTCCAGCAGACTCTCTAGAAGAACCTCCAGCAGACCCTTCAGAAGAACCTCCAGCAGACCCTCTAGAATAGTCTCCAGAAGACCCTCCAGAAGACCCTCCAATAGACCCTCCAAAAGAACCTCCAACAGACCCTCTAGAAGAACCTTCAGCAGGCCCTCTAGAAGAACCTCCAGCAGACCCTCTAGAAGAACCTTCAGCAGACCCTCTAGAAGAACCTCCAGAAGACATCATTGGAAGGGGGTGTGCCCAGAAATAAGAGAGAGTGCTCTTAGGAGAGCTCTTCCCAAGGTACGTTGGTTTAGCGAGTTTATTTGAATTGGGCAGAGGTGTAGTGGAGCGGGTACGCCGTTCCGGCACTGTTTTTCATGAAAATAATATTATTTTTTTTGTTTTTATTAAAGTAAAGTAAAGTAAAGTAAAGTAAAGTAAAGTAAAGTAAAGATCTGGAAGCGGTGGAACACCCAGCGGGGCAGGGTACCGGGGGCGTAAAATACCCGTGGTGGACCGACTAGTAGAATAAAATTAGAAGATAGGGAAATAGGGACACTTAGCTTAGGAGCTATAATCAACACTAAATTAATTAATATTATTGTAAATTGGATAAAATAGCAAATTAGCGGAGGTAGAGAAACAATGTAACATAGGTCCTGATTTACATTCTAGAGCTCAGGACAGAAAGTAAGGATAAATTATTTTTTAAATTATACTATGCAATTCTAAGTTATTAACTTATTGATTTTATATCAATCTTATGTTAAAACTTTTTTTCATACTATGAATCAATAAATTTTGTTGAAATGTATTGTGCTCAATGCGAATTTTTGGAATTTTAAGGGAAGTGCGCTAAGTAAGTTTCTGCCTCAGTAACAATTAAAAAATGCTCCAAATAGTTTCTAGAGGCATTTATGTTTGTGAAATTTTTTCGCCTCCCCCCCCTCCCCCCCCAACCCACTTCAACTTTGGGATGGCTACGGCCTTGCATTCTGGCACACCTACATTTACGACTACACCACTGGAATTTGCTGTATCAGTATAATTGACGCGCACTTTCTAAATACAGGAATATATAGGACATCATGCATCTCTAGATTCATGAATAAATATATCAGATAGCATCATATATATATATATATATATATATATATATGAGATTAGCTCTTGGACTATGAGGACGGATAGAACATTTAAAAAATATGTATGGCTCTTTGAAATGCCATCGCAGCTTCCTGACCTGGAAGATAATCGTCGTTATCGTGCGCTAAGTGTTCTAGTTAAACTACCCCGGCGTTAATGAAAAATATATCATTATGGAATCTGGAGCCTCCCTTTTTCCAAGTGATAGTTTTCCGTGCGGAGGACTTGATGTTGTATCCATCCTGAAATTAAATTAGTTTAATGTTAAATACTTTTTAGTAATAAATAATTAAATAACAAACTCGTAGCTTATGCCCTTGTCGTTCTCTTTCATTAAAATACATCAATAAAATGTATAATTGTAGGCTGACCCTTGTGTTTACAAATATGATATTTAATTTAAACCAATTGTATTTTTTGTTAGATATTTCTTGTGTAAGCTCTCAGCCCGTAATGGAACCCCAGTCACTAATCAGCTAGACATTGTTCAGGTGATCGCTTGCCTCACCAGGAACCTGATAGCAGTCGACAGAGCGATGCTCGTCATATTCCCCAGCTTGGGCATACCCGACGTCCGAGGCGATCTGCACAGTCCGCTGTGGCTGAAGCACGAACGGACCTCTTGGTTCGGTAAGACGAGGAGGAAGTTTGTGAGGACCTTCATGCGATGAGGTCATTGCTGAGACCAGTAGCTCTAGCAGTAGCTATATCAGTAACTATATCAGTAGCTATATCAGTAGCTCTATCAGTAGTAGGGAGAGAGATTTCTCTCAGGTATTTCTGTGTTGTTTCCAGCACTCGTTCCATTACCACCAGCATAGCTTCAGGGATCGCCTTCTTCCTCAGGTTTGTGTCGTCCTAAATGTAACTGTGCATCCACTCCTCCCTGCAGCTACACGGCGTGTACTGGCTGTACGGGGGGAGTGTCTCTCCTGGGTTTCTAGGACATTGTCCTAGAAACCTTAGAACCAATACAATAACAAGGTGGCATTTTCATAGAAACTTTAGAACCAATACAAGAACAAGGAGATATTGTCCTAGAAACCTTAGAAACAATACAATAAGAAGGTGGCATTGTCATAAAAACCTTAGAACCACTACAATAACAAGGTGGCATTGTCCTAGAAACCTTAGAACCACTACAAGAACAAGGAGACATTGTCCTAGAAACCTTAAAACCACTACAAGAACAAGGAGACCTTGTCCTAGAAACCTTAGAACCAATACAATAACAAGGTGGCATTTTCATAGAAACCTTAGAACCAATACAATACAAGGAGACATTGTCCTAGAAACTTTAGAACCAATACAATAACAAGGTGGCATCATCATAGAAACCTTAGAACCAATACAATAACAAGGAGACATTGTCCTAGAAACCTTAGAACCAATACAATAACAAGGTGGCATTTTCATAGAAACCTTATAACCACTACAAGAACAAGGAGACCTTGTCCTAAAAACATTAGAACCAATACAATAACAAGGTGGCATTTTCATAGAAACCTTAGAACCAATACAAGAACAAGGAGACATTGTCCTAGAAACCTTAGAACCAATACAATAACAAGGTGGCATTGTGATAGAAACCTTAGAACCACTACAAGAACAAGATGGCATTGCCCTAGAAACCTTAGAACCACTACAAGAACAAGGTGGCATTGTCATAGAAACCTTAGAACCACTACAAGAACAAGGTGGCATTGTCCTAGAAACCTTAGAACCACTACAAGAACAAGGAGACATTGTCCTAGAAACCTTAGAACCAATACAATAACAAGGTGGCATTGTCCTAGAAACCTTAGAACCAATACAATAACAAGGTGGCATTGTCCTAGAAACCTTAGAACCACTACAAGAACAAGGAGACCTTGTCCTAGAAACCTTAGAACCAATACAATAACAAGGTGGAATTTTCATAAAAACCTTAGAACCAATACAAGAACAAGGAGACATTGTCCTAGAAACCTTAGAACCAATACAATAACAAGGTGGCATTGTCCTAGAAACCTTAGAACCAATACAATAACAAGGTGGCATTGTCATAGAAACCTTAGAACCACTACAAGAACAAGGAGACCTTGTCCTAGAAACCTTAGAGCCACTACAATAACAAGGTGGCATTGTCCTAGAAAACTTAGAGCCACTACAATAACAAGGAGACATTGTCCTAGAAACCTTAGAACCAATACAATAACAAGGAGACTTTGTCCTAGAAACCTTAGAACCAATACAATAACAAGGAGACTTTGTCCTAGAAACCTTAGAACCAATACAATAACAAGGAGACTTTGTCCTAGAAACCTTAGAACCAATACAATAACAAGGAGACATCATTCTAAGATCCAACTTTGGACCACACTGATCTCAGACAAGCAGGTCAAGCTTATGGCCCAATCCATTATATTATGTGCGGCTTGTGGTTTTCTTGCTGAACCAACATCAATGTAGCTTGATACTTCGTATTAATAACGTTCATGGTTTGTGATTATGAAATATGGAAATTGTTTATTATTTGGTAAAATTTAGCAAGTGAGGTAGGTTTGCCCAATTATTGTACCATTTACTAACCAGAAATCGGTTACCAAAAATTGTTAAATTAGCCCACCCTCTACGTGCACTGTTGCCAACACAGTTGTTCTCTCACACGGAACGGAACATACACGGAACGGAACAAACACGGAACGGAAATGATTTTGTTATCAATTATTAAAATAACACGCTCTCAAGATGTAAGGCTTAGCATTCACATTCTTTCTAGAAGAACAAAAGTTTGTAACATTTGGAAAAAAAATAGTCATTCTTAATCATCTATGTGTTTTTAATTTTCTTTTTACTATGATAAGAATTTTAAAATTGATGATTTTTTATTTATTTAAGGTGACAATAATGACTTTTCTGAAATAGCCCCCCTCTCGGTATCTTCAATTTTCAATGTGACCTTTTAGTTCGAACAATTTTGACACACCTGATCCAAGATATAGCTCTCACAATATACCATACTGCCGATGACGGGAGATCAGGGGTTAAATCCTGGTTGGGTGTATTGATAGTGTGTTATTTTTCTAAAAGGGTTTACCACTCTCCCTCCAAGCAAATGATTGTGTATTACTTTAAAACTCTACCCTCCTCATGACTAGTCCATTAGCGTATAGCCCCAGTGGTGCAATAAAATAAGATATTTTAAAACTCATTTTGTTTTAAGAAGGAGAGATCATTTTTAATAAGTTTGAGAAAGATTAAAGTGAATCATTGTTTATCAGCATTTTTTAAATTTATTCTTATTCTTTATCACCACGTCTTACAACCCGTTTGGGTCATATGCTTATATACTAATTACACTGATGGTTTTTCAGGGATTAGGATGGTTATATTAAGAATGAAGTATACCCGCATTTGCGTGGAGGCAGAGTGAAATTTTTTTTTTGGAAAAACCACCCTTAGTACACCCGACCGAGATTCGAGGGTGAATTTTTCTTAATTATTTTTCCACTCTCTCCCTATCCTCGCAAATGCGGATACACTTCATCTAAAATTAACTTTTCTCAACCCTAATACACTAGTGATATTATTACATAGGCGTGTAACAATACCAGGTAGTGAGACGCGTTGATAAAAAAAAACCAATCCCAGGTCACATATTCTCTCGGATGACCTTACTAACCACTCGACCATAGGGCAGTCAGTAAACGGGGGAAGGTGTGTATATTCTTCACATCAAAAGGTTTTTATACAAACAAACATTTGTTAACTATAGAATCGAAGTAACTTATACAAATGAATTATTAATTGTACCAACAAAACACCTCGCATTAGTTCCAGTCGCTCCCGAAACTTGAGTTACGCCCGCAGAACAGAAGACGGTTGATTTGCGTAAAAGGTCGTACATACCCGTGACCTCCATACGCCCACAAGCGCGCCTAACGAACCTACTTCATGTTCCTCAGACCATAATCACTCAAAGATCACTTGCGACTGTCCCGATTTCAGATGTTACTCGGAGAACGTGATGGCAGCTCATTTCAATACAGCTCATACATCGTACAGTCATGTACAAGACTTTAATTCATCTCTTCTCAGCGAACGTGATGAGTTAGTGTAGGGCTGCTCATTACAATACAGCTCATACATCGTACAGTCATGTACAAGACTTTAATCATCTCTAGCTCGATGAACATGATCAGCTAGTATAGGGAAGATAATTACAATACAGCTCATACATCGTACAGTCATGTACAAGACTTTAATCCATCTCTTCTCAGCGAACGTGATGAGTTAGTGTAGGGCAGCTCATTTCAATACAGCTCATACATCGTACAGTCATGTATGAGACTTTAATCCATCTCTTCTCAGCGAACGTGATGAGTTAGTGTAGGGCAGCTCATTTCAATACAGCTCATACATCGTACAGTCATGTATGAGACTTTAATCCATCTCTTCTCAGCGAACGTGATGAGTTAGTGTAGGGCAGCTCATTACAATACAGCTCATACATCGTACAGTCATGTACAAGACTTTAATTCATCTCTTCTCAGCGAACGTGATGAGTTAGTGTAGGGCAGCTCATTACAATACAGCTCATACATCGTACAGTCATGTACAAGACTTTAATCCATCTCTTCTCAGCGAACGTGATGAGTTAGTGTAGGGAAGTTCATTACAATACAGCTCATACATCGTACAGTCATGTCTGAAACCTTTTTTCGCACCAGTTCTTACTACCTATTCAGGTTATATGTATGTGTACTAATTATGCTAATGAGTTAGGGGTGAGAGAAGTTGAATATAGAGGAGGTGTACCTGCATTTGTGTGGAGGGAGAGTGGAAAACTATTTTGGAAAAAAACCTCAGTGCACCCGACCGAGATTCTCTCCCTCTATCTCCCCGTTATCGGCAGCCTAGTCTAATGCGAGAGTGACGCCTTAGACCATTCAGTCACCGAAGAGGGTTCGCAGTCACTTTAATCTTTCTTAAACTTAAATAGCCTACATCGTGTATCCTAGCATGTGGGACCCACTTTACCTTGTTTCCAAGCTGTAGTAATGTTTGTACTCCAGTAATGTGGAGCTGCTTAACGTCATGGGAAGTACTCAAGATGGCTGCTTTCACCCCCTATCAAAGCCTGCAGTCGTCGTGTCGTGGAATGCCATATCCTTTCAAAAATGGGTCTAGGTAAATTTTTTGAACAATATGTTTGTCGAAACCACATTTTTTGAAAATAAATCGCCTGAAAATCAATATCTCGAAGTGAATTTACCGAAAATCAATTGTTTGTCAGTCAAATAATCGAAAATGAATTTTTTGAACAATCAATTTTTTGAAGAATCAATTTTACGAATTGCAAATTGATTTTTTTTTCTTTCGGAAAATCAATTTAGCGAACTGCCCCTAAGCTAGAATTTTATTATACTTCGGACTTATCGTTTGAAAAATTTATTTTCGAAAACCTACTTTTGAAAACATTTATTTTGAAAAAACAGATTTGAGGTAAATTCATTTTCGAAAAACTTCTTGTTCGAAGAATTTCTAGATTAAAAAATTGGTTTACGAAAATTGCATTTTGAAAAATTTATTTTCGCCTAATTTATTTTCGAAAAAGATGTTTTCGAAACACTATTAGTTCGAAAATTTTGTTTTTGAAAAATTAAATTTCGAATAATTGAATTTCGAAAAACTAATTTTCGAAAAATTGGTATTCGGTAAACTCGTCGGCTACTTTCAAAAATACATCGCATTGCAAGACTTGCATTCAGGCTGAAGATGGACATTATGAGCACTTCCTATAATGTTAAGCAGCCCCACATTACCTGATTCAGTGGCCGCATGGTCTATGGTGCCACACTCACAATAGACTGGACTGCCTACGACAGGGAGATCGGGGCTCGAATTCCGGTCTGATGTACTGAGGGTGGCGATTCCTAAATGGTTTTCCACTCTCCCTCCACGCAAACAAGTTCAAATGGAACACATGTGTCATTGTTTTTGTGTCTCCTGTCCACCACTGAAGTTTCTCCCTCGTGTTATGGTACAACCTGTATAATACAATAAAAGAATATATGTTTGCATTTCACTATACACGCCACTCCCACGTCCTTGCATTGATTCATCAAATCATAATTCGTTGCTTGACAGGCTATAATTTTATGTTTTTGATATCGTTTGCGAAATGTATTCATCCCCCCCCCCTCCCCCACAATAATCGGTAAGGTTGCGGTTGTTTTTTTTTAATGCGATGAAATTGGCGAATTGGCCAATTTTTAGAAAGTCTCACCTGTAGGCCGACAATCTGACCGCGATGTAAACAGAACAATAATTCCGACGAAAGCGTTCCCTGTCAAAGAGCTGGTGCAAGGCGGGTTGCCTCAGTCCAGGGGATGCGTCCTCGATGGTCTAGTCTTAGAGCAGCGGCTACCAAACTCTTTCAGCTCAGGCCTCAGTTTATATTTCTCCCAGAATTACACTTCTTTCTTTACTTTTCCAGGCACACAATCTTATAATCGCACTTAAACAGTTCGCTATCATATAACATTTATCGCTCCTCCTCTCTTCTTCTTCTTTATCCCTCTTTCTCAATCGTTCTCTCACCTTACATTCTCCTCTCTTTCTGGTTCCTCTTTCTCTACCTCTCTTTCTCTTATTTTTATTTCTCCATCACTTCATTTACATCTCTTTCTCTCTCTTCTCTTATTTTCGTCGCTCCCTCTCTCATTCTATTTCTCCCCCTTTCTATTCTTCTTCTCTATCCCTCTCTCTTAATCGTTCTCTCGCCTTACATTCTCCCCTCTTTCTGGTTCCTTTTTCTCTCCCTCTCTTTCCCTTATTTTTCTTTCTCCATTGCTTCATTTACATCTCTTCTTTTCGTCACCTCCTCTCTCATTCTCTTTATCCCCTTCTTCCTCTTTCTCCCCCTTTCTCTTCTCCTTTTCTATGCCTCTCTTTCTTTATATGAGCTATACTTTGACCTGTGACTTTTCACCATATTTGTTTAATGCAACTTTCTCCGCTGTTCCTCTCACAAGTTAAACTGTTGTACATTAGTTTCGATGTTTAGAGTGCAGTGAGTGAGTGCACGAGGCCAGAACACTTGAGTGCCAAGCTACGCGCACTTTATACCAAATTGCGGTATAAAGTATATACGAGGTTTTTACAACCTGTCCTAATGTCTTGCTCTAGGATCGTATCAACTGCGCGCGCAGCCCCGCCCTCCACATGGAACAAAGTACGACTGTCTAGTCTAATGTGCGAGTGACGCGTTAGACCATGCAACCACAGAAGCAAGTATTTACAAAATAAATATATTGCTAATCAGTTTAGATAAGCTTGCGTCGCGATGCATTATGGGTCAAGATGTATCTCTGCTAGCTTGTGAATCGCTGCGATACTCGAGCAGGTTCTTCCTCTTGATTCTCGTCGAACGTGTGACGACAATTGATTGTAGCTTGGTTCGGATACTTAGCGCTTCATTGAGGTTGTCCTAGGCTAGAACAGTTTGTAAGTCGTGTGATGAGGCTAACTTATGTTTAGAAAGGTCATACTAGATCACTGTAAATAAAAACATATGCTTAGCCCTATATTCTGATGCGAATAGGATCTTCAGGATAACAGCGACTCAAATTATTCCACTTCGATGACCGAATGCTCGTCTAAGGGCGTCTCGTGTTAAACTGGCCTGTTGATGATGGATAGATCGGGGTTAGAATCCCGGTTGGGTCTACTGAGGTAGAGGGAGCGGGGGTCCAAAAAGTTTTCCCACTCTTCTTCTATCTGAATGAGGGTAGATTAATTTTAAAATGATTCCTTTCTTATTCCTACCCCATCAGATTAATGATCGTATATGCGTACAACCTGAACAGGTAGTAAGACACGTTGATTAAAAAAAATATTTACTTAGTTGACTAGGTTAAGGGTGTCACCTACTTAAAGGGAAATATTCTCACACTGATATATTTATCATGGGAAGGGAAATCTGAACCTTCAAAACAATTACACTGGATAACATTGCTGAGGACACTGCATGCCTACTATTAGGAAACAGCGTTGCCATTCTCTAGTTTTTGTGTGGTCAATCTCCCTTCTAATATAATACAAGTTTCGCAACGTTGGTTAGTCGATGTTGCCAGTACCTCCTTCTTACCCCCAACACACCCCATTCCGACATAACTGAGAGCGAGGAAATTTGGCAACAGTTAACTGAGAAAGAACGAAGATAAACCTTCTCTCCATAAGACCTGCGGTTCCCTCAGAGGTGATATTGGGTTAAAACCATCCTCAATTATCTTAACATTTTCTGTTATGGCCCTGTAATTTATTTGTTGAGGAAGTCTTGATCTTAATCTCAGAAGCACCACAATACCCATGACACGTCCTTGAAAATGTGATAACTGTACCGATTGGGGTTTTTAAATTATAAAACTTAAAGCGTAAGTTTTTTTTAATCCTATCGGATAATGTTGATATATTTTAATTATATTTAGGCGTGAACTATGTTTATTAATATCAAACCGCATCTTAAATAACGCGCGATTTTAAAGAAGTCTACAACTCATCTAAGTGCTGCGGTTGGAGGCGCATTAAATAGGATGGAATAAAAGACACTGCGCCAGTCTTCGTCAAGTAAGAGGATATAAAATGAGACATAGGAGCTCTCCCAAAATGCAGCCAATCCAGCTATACTTCTCGATTCAAGGTCTGGAACGTCAACAGCTCACCTCGCCCTCCACATTAAACAAACGACCTTCAAGAATACCTCACATATTTCTACACACGCACACAAGCCCCCTCCCGATAATTACCATCCGACCTTATTATTCGTTGCTAAACCAAACTCCGCTGTTGGACTAGAGCTTTGACCGAGTTCTTTGAAGAGTTGCGTGGCTCAGTTTGTCGTTAGCGGTGTACACCTGCCATTAGCGGCGTTTTAACCTGTCATAAGCAGGACTCGTATTCAAATTACGTTCAATTAAACAATCATTAAGGGTATCAGAAAGTGTATGTATTAAGATTATACAATACCGCTTTTGAAAGATAAAATGACTTCATACGTCGGATGAATACTTAATTTTGTATGTATTGCAAATGTTTTAGTAATTCAAAAATACGTCATTAATATTCGTAAACTATTAATTACATAGTAAATAGACACTTATTTTAAAAGCCCCGTATTTTTAGTTTATTTTCCGATGAGTCAGAATTTCGTGGCTGAAGCAATCAAGTTTGTTTTTTGGCTCCGACTGGTAAATAATATGGGGTCACTTAGTTGGAGGTATTTTTTATCTATCTAAAACCAATGGAATGTGAGGGTTGAATGTAGTGATTGATAACAATTTAAAGGTACAAGGGAAAAGGAGGAAAGTCCAATTTTATCTTAAATTGAGCTAGTGGTGCCATCTGTTAGACAATATTGAGACCTTTATAATGCACTTTACATTATGGTTAAAATAGGTTTCTGTCATATTTAAAATAATTTAAAAAAAACAAAGTATTTGCTGGGGTCCTTATGAGGTTGTCCTAAAAAATGTTTAGGGTGACTCCCCCTGCCCCCTTTAATTTCCCCTATACTCATCAAATATAAACTATTTTATGCCATAGTGTATTTATTGGACAAATTTCAACCATTTAAATGTGAATTATACATACGAGGTTTTGGTAGTAAGACGACGATATTTCGTTGGAATATTTGACACG
The DNA here is from genome assembly GCA_033556935.1 of Timema podura. Classification (NCBI taxonomy): domain Eukaryota; kingdom Metazoa; phylum Arthropoda; class Insecta; order Phasmatodea; family Timematidae; genus Timema; species Timema podura. The sequence goes on along the minus strand of JAVRXN010000004.1, from coordinate 8,977,864 downwards.
TACACTTTCTAAAGACGGAATTATATCCGTCACCAAGTTGATTGACAGGGCGACTAAGAACTTCACCTGATAATAGCACGACCTTTTGATCTCTTTCAGGTTTCGTTGTGAAGCTTGCTGCAATAGGTTCTATTAGAGAGTCGCAGGTGTCCGGGAAGAAGAAACACACCACAGTGCGTTTTGTTCATGATCGGGTGCAGCGCATGCGCAGAAGAAGGGCGGGCATCAAACTTCACGACTTCCCGGGGAGTCACGACAAAGAGATGCTGATGATGACAAACCTTCGCCGATCTTCCATCCGTTTGTTCGTTTGCTGTTAACAATGTTGGACAAGCCTATTTGATGTTGTTGTGCTTGTTGTGAAAACCTTTTTTATACTTATAGTTTGTTTTTTCTCACGAACGTTCGGAGATGAACAAGTAGGCACCACGTCTTACCACCCATCCGTATTATCCGCACATTTACGATAATAAGGCAGAGATGAGGAAAGAAAAATTAGAGCAGAAATGTGTGGTTCACGAACGAATAGTTCGAACTGAACGGCTTTCCACATCTGAACTAGTTCACCTTATAGAAATGATCTAGCTCAGACTGAACTATGGGATGACATGACAGTAGACAGTCGTGTTTCCTCGGCCGATCTCCGTCATAGAGACGAAGTGACTGATCAAAAAACAAGAGATGTCATCCCTGAGTTACTTTGTCAGGGTTGTGTGGGTCGAAAGGGAGTTCAAAAGTTTGATATTTCCCTCGTTCAGGTACCTACCCCCTCTCCACTACCCCTCAGTTACAAGCAATTAGCAACATTGTCCCAATATATATCATATTTATTCCATGCTGTGTCTGTTTGTCCTCCCAGGGCTCATTCTCCCACGAAACAGATACCATAGACTAGAAAGATGACATTCTGTTTGGACGCTATGAAGCAATTTGAAACTTGAACAATCCAAGATGGTGGATACAAGATGGTGGACGTAATGTACTAATTGAGTCCCAGAGAGCTTAATTATTTTAAAGGTGCTATGGTTCATGCCATCTTTCTGAAGAAAAAAAACCCCAATGTAAATTGAAAATCCAAGATGGTGGACACAACGTACAAATTGAGTCTTTGAGAGCTGAAATTTTTCCATAGGTCTATGGAGCGTGCCATCTTTCTGAGAAAAAAAATTGAAAAATCCAAGATGGTGAATCCAAGATGGTGGACGTAACGTACAAATTGAATCCTAAAGAGCTGAAATTTTTCCATGGCCGCTATGGAGCGTGCCATCTTTCCAAGGAAAAAAGAAACTTTAAAAATCCAAGATGGCGGACACAACGTATCCCAACAACCTGTCCGAGACATGTATACTTATCATGCTACCTCTGTTATGAAAAATATAAAGATTGATAAAACAACACGAAGCGGATTCACACGAAATCTGAACTTGCTCTGTCGGAGATAGAGCTAAGCCCTGGTTATGTAATAATATCACTGGTATGAGGTGCGAGTTCTTGTTGAACTGAACCAGGGCAGTTTTAAAATCTTCATAGGCCTATTCACTGTGTGTCCGATATTTTTACTCATTTTTATACTAATTTCACCGTTTGCACGCACAAAAAACAATTAATGAATCTTGGAAATACTCGCGAATTTTAATGCCTTTGAACTCTGTTGACACAATATCCTGGGTCCGCCATTGGTTTGATACGTGCAATGCAATTGCGCATAATAACATAGCCCTGTTACACTACTGTTGTCTGTGATTGTATCATGAGGCTGTGTATAGCAACTACTGTGTCTGTGATTGTATCAGTGAGGTGTTGTATAGCAACTATGTGTCTGTATTGTATCAGGAGGCTGTTGTATAGCAACTACTGTGTCTGTGATTGTATCAATGAGGCTGTTGTATAGCAATACTGTGTCTGTGATTGTATCAGTGAGGCTGTTGTATAGCAACTACTGTGTCTGTGATTGTATCAGTGAGGCTGTTGTATAGCAACTACTGTGTCTGTGATTGTATCAGTGAGGCTGTTGTATAGCAACTACTGTGTCTGTGATTGTATCAGTGAGGCTGTTGTATAGCAACTACTGTGTCTGTGATTGTATCAGTGAGGCTGTTGTATAGCAACTACTGTGTCTGTGATTGTATCAGTGAGGCTGTTGTATAGCAACTACTGTGTCTGTGATTGTATCAGTGAGGCTGTTGTATAGCAACTACTGTGTCTGTGATTGTATCAATGAGGCTGTTGTATAGCAACTACTGTGTCTGTGATTGTATCAGTGAGGCTGTTGTATAGCAACTACTGTGTCTGTGATTGTAGGTCAGTGAGCTGTTGTATAGCAACTACTGTGTCTGTGATTGTATCAGTGAGGCTGTTGTATAGCAACTACTGTGTCTGTGATTGTAGGTCAGTGAGGCTGTTGTATAGCAACTACTGTGTCTGTGATTGTAGGTCAGTGAGGCTGTGAGAAACGCAACGATTTAAATTGTGTTTTTTTTCATTCAAATATCAAATATATATATATTTTTTTTAAATTAAAATTTGCTGTTTTTATTTATTTGGGATTTTTTTTCAAGTGAAATACTGTAGGCCTTAAAAGTTTCGTAGGCCCTAGGTACTGTGCCTAGTCGGACTAAAGGATAAAGTGGCCCTGAACTAAACTATAGGCTGTAGTTCGTGAATGGAAGAACTATGGAACTGCTCGTTTCAGTGAACTGATCACTTTAAACCATTCCCAACCGTCAACACTTCTTCTAATTTAGAGGAAATGTACCCGGCTTTGCATGCAGAGAGAGGGGGAACTATTTATTTTTAAAAACACCCTTAGTAAGCCAGTCTAGGATTAAATTCCTGGCCTCCTCATCACCAGCAAGTAATTGCGAGTGTGACACCCTAGACCACATGACCACTGATACGGATATGTAGTCGTCGACAATCTTTGAGTAGTGCGTCAGACTATTCGACACGAGCGATAACAAGGGTCTGTCTCCCCCTCGGGTGGGGGATTGAGTCCCGGCTGAGAGAGATGTAAAGTACAAGTCAACCTCTCAGTAGGTTCCAGGTGCTAGGAGCCTCGTTTCTTCCCCCACGAGTATCCTGTAACAACACGGAGTGAAGTTAAGAGCTGAAGACTCGAGAATCATGAAGACACATATTATTATTATATCTTAACAAGCATTGAACCCGCGACCTCGCCGGTTACCACTACAATGGCACCATTGTCCGGTAGTTCCTATTGTCAGGGGGGAAAAGGACATAACAACCGTAACGAAGAGAATATATTATTTTAGCGATCACCCCGAGTAGAAGTGGCCATATCTAGATATGAACATTTTCGGGGAAATTTTGAATAGGAAAATTTTCTGCAGTGGCGGCTTGCGGTTAAATTGTAGAGGTGGCACCTAGATCCTATTATACTTCAAAATATAGTGTGTTAAGAGACGAGTGGGTTGTAATAAGGGGTTGAGGGCAAGGGGGTAGGGGAGGGGTAGATAGAAAAACGGTGGTGGGGGGGGGGGGAGAGAAATGTCGGTCCGATGTTAAAATGATTTTATTTGCCTTATTGATGATAAAAAAATTGAAGTATGATTTATGAACATAAAAGGGTCTTCAAAGGCTCGAATTCATTTGTGTCTTTACTACTTTTTTAATCACCACGTCTTACTACCCGTTAGGGCTATACGTCTATATACTAACTACGCCAATGTGTTAGGGATGAGTAAAGTTGAATTTAGAGGAATTACACCCGTGAGAGTGGAAAGTTATTTAGGAAAAACAGCCCTCATTGCACCCGACCAGGATCGAACCCCAATTTCCCGGTCATCAGCAGTCTAGTTATTGCGAGAGTGGCGCGTTAGACCGTGTGGCCACCGAAGATCGTTTGATGATGTTTCTGGTGTTAACGCCCTCAGGAGAAATTAATCTTAAGTATAAACGTTTACATTTGTGATATCTATATCTCAATTGCATTAGCTCAATTTACTATTTGAAATTATCTTACACAAATAATAATTTAAAATTTTCCGTTTTGGAAAATTTTCTGCAAAAAAAATAGGGAAATTTTTTCGTCTCACATCTCTATTTGTTGGTCGTAGCTAACATTAAAGAATTCTATAGGTTTTATTTATGTTATATATCCATTTTAAATTGACTTGCACCACTTTTGCACGTATGACCCGTGAAGATCAGTGAGGTCATGCGCAGTGTATGTTATCCATCACGGGTAAAGCGGGTCCATTGTTACAGGGACCTGCCCACTCGGCAGTGAGGACTGTATTAGTATCCTACAAAACACGGTAAGAATGGAGCAATCAAGCAACAGCCATGTTTCAAGATATTTAGTTAGATGGCTAGTTAAAATTATTAGGGGTTTCAAGAACATCTAAAAGAAAGTTTTTCAACTGTTTTCTAGAAATATGTAGGACTTTAGTCACATTATCAAATATATAACTAATTGTCTAGAAGAATCCAGTGCGTGCGGACAGACTATGGGCCAGTTTCATAGTCAGATTTAGTACGCCTCAAGTGCGGCGCTATACTAAATACAAGACGTCACCTACCTGAAATAGAATGGAATGGGCCAGTTTCATATGCGAAACTGGCCCATTCCATTTTGGTCTAGGTAGGTGTCGTCCTGTATTTAGTATCGACTCGCACTTTAGGCTCACTAAGTCTGACCATGAAACTGGCCTTAAGATACGTCCGCTCTATCTTTACTCGACAACAGATTGGTTTTCTCTAAAAATGGTACATGCTGTGATTTTTAAGTTTCCTCCGCAAAATGTTGTCCCGGCACTTCAGTAGAAATCAATGTGTTTCATTCAAGCAACCAACAAGCCCCACGGTGTAGTAGTCAGTGCATCTGGCTACGAGCTAGGGGCCCCGGGTTCGTTTCCCGGCTGGTACATTGGTTATTTTTACCATAAGGGCAATTACCCCAACAGTCACCAGGGTTTGGTTAGTTAGGCTTAATTGTTTCCACTGGTTCCACTCCCACATCCTCACCGTCATCCTTATATTCGCTATCACCATCACCTCATATCATCGGGACATGGAAAGAGTCCCCACGGAAAGGATGTACGATTAGTACATTCGGGCGTCCCCTGGACAGTGGTACATTAGTACTGGCTAGTCTTTCCACTATTAGGCTATGAAAAATGTAGTACAGACGCGCAATATTAATATCCATGCGACTAAATAGTTGCTTAAAAAAGTTTCCAGTGCGCCTGGACTTAGATCATGAGGTCAGATATGCCACAAGATACAGTCTTAGGGCGAGCTTGTTCTGGTAGCACACAATATAGGGCTTAGGGTGAGAAAACCTTTATTTCCATTATGAAAAGATTTCTCTGAAAATAGCAGACTTTAAATACAATGGCAATGTTATAACTATCAAGAATTATTATAAAACAACCACATAAATATTATGACTGTTAGTATCAAACTGGTAATATAAATAATTCAACTTCATAGTTGTATCACAATTTACTGTTGACTTTTGCAAACAAACAAAATTATGTTTACTTCATATTAGAAATAAAATGATTATTTTTTCTTCCTTCCTGTACTTATATTCCCCTAAAGGATCTTTGAATACCAAAAACTACAAATTATTGGAGATATATTTTCATTTGTTTTAGTAAAATTGTGTAGTTTCCAATACAATTTAAATGTCTACTATATATCGTTATCAAAAGAAATGGTTAATAAACTGAATTATTAGATTTGTAACATTATTAAAAATCCTACCGGGATGATTTCTAACAACATATTTTTATTTATATACATTCAGATGGCAAAGGCCTTTTACTATATCTTTTTTTCTTTTCTAATATAGGTTCATAATATTTTCATTATCTTAATTAAAATATTTTTTTAAACAGAAGTCAATAACATAATTAGTAAAATCGATGTAATATTAACATCAGTCGGATAAGGGTAGTACATCTGGTAGTAAGGGTCAGCGTGGAGCGCTTCAAAGATTTCTTCAGGAATCTGATTAGAGCTGATGATATCGGCCAACACGCCAGCCGATGCTTTGGGAGTCCTTGGCCTGGATGCATCATCGTAGTCCACACTATAAAGTCCGAACTTAATCCTGCAAGCATTATCAGGGGATATATTGGTAGATTATTCATATCATCTGCCCTTACTTCCTGTAAGAAACTTAAAATTCTAACAAACTAAAACATGACGATGTAGAAGTTGGTGTGAATGTTGGATTTCACAACCGAGTTTAACTGCCTAACTTATCTTATCACTCAACTGTACATACAAAGTTGGAAAAACAAGATGACCCCAAAAGATAATGAGGCACCTAAACTCTTGGGTCTTCGTCCTCAGAGCCAACGATGCAGATAAAATTTGGGGGTACCCTCTGTAGATGTCCTTTGATTAAGAGACATGCCTGGGGCTGGTGCCTTTGAGATTGCAGCCTCTCAAGAATTAAGTCGTTATAAGGATATTTAGTAGATTCCGTTTTGTAGATGTCCTTTGATTTAAGAAACATGCTACACCTCAAATCTAGTAACTTAAATAAAACCGATGTGGTAAGTTCAAAGCATTGACCATAAGACCCTTTGGTCTGAGGTACTCACGTGAAGCCAGAGGCCCATTCGAAGTTGTCGATGATACTCCAGGAGGTGTGCCCGATGACGTTGACGTTGTCCAGGTTGATGGCCTCCACGACACCAGCCAAATAGCTCTGGAACAATACATGAGGTTCTGATCTGTTCTGGATGAATACAGCTTTACCATTAGCCGGAAGGCCCCGAGAACAGCCGGGCTACCAGCTATCAAGACCTCCAGTGAATGTCTGGTTCAGCCTTATTAGATAACTAGTTTGAGGTATAGTCCTGTTTTGAACACCCACCAAGTAATAGTTGGACCGGACGGTATCGTTGAGTTCTCCCTCGTCCCCCAGCCGTTCTCTGTTATGATGATGGTGGAGTTGTCATACTCTTGCTTCATCCAGTTCAGGAGGGGACGCATACCGAACGGGGTGTACTGGAATCAAACGACCGGGTATATTCAGGGATGATGAAGGTTTAGAATCCAGACACACCAATGCACCTTATGCACCTGCTTATTTACATGGAAGCGGGCGTACTAGTTCAGGACAGAAGTAAGTAGGGAGCTCCGTCATCCATGGATTCTGAACAGACTCACCAGCAACCACGTGGCGGATGATTTTGGCCAGCTCGGGTCAATCAAGGTCTGAACTCCTCCGTCTCCAGCATATAATACAGTGGAGCCGTAGTGGTTCAAACCTAAGAAATCGGCGCTACCTGCATCGAATGATAACACGACAAATCAGCAAATAGAAGAATACACAAGTCATCCATTCATGTGTCTATTCCTATATGTAATGAGTTTCCATTCTTACACTCTTAACATCATTACCTACTAACCACTGGCTCAAATTATGTAGATGATGTGGATAAGATTAAAGGCATGAATGTTTAGATACATGCAGCAACATTCGCTCGAATTTTGTAAGATTATATTTTTTTTTGTGCAGATATCTAAGAGGAATGTTGTTTTATACAACTAAAGTAGATTTTTCAAATATTTGAGGTTTAATAAATATTCATTTTAGATTGATGCAACTTGAAGTCAATGTTACATTATTCTGAAAAAGCTAAGCAAGGGATAAAATAAAGTAGCATTCACTTCAGTAGTTCCACATATCATTGCATTAAGTAGGCATTTCATTCACTTATAATTTAATATTTATAGTTCTCCCAAACTTGATGGAAAGAATGCTTTCGTCCAAGAAAAGATGATTGCTTTTAATATATGTGTGTATCTTCATATTTATTGCGCAGGCACTTGTTACAACTGGTTTACTATCATCTGGTACCTCCTGATTATAAAGGACTATGATCTCTGGTGAATGTGATCTTGCTAAAGATTCACTCGAAGAAATCAAGATCAGCGTCCAGGACTGTGCGATGTTGAATTGGTCCGTTATCATTTTACCTCTGATGTAATTGATCCAGTATTCGTCAAACTCTGGCAGTCTGGACCTGTATCGACCCTCAGCCCGGCTCTGGTTGGCTATCGTCTCCTTCAGAATGGCGGGGTAGTCCCCTTCCTTGCTGTAGATGGGGTGGGCGAACCACCCAAGCTGTCACAACAACGAGACTTTCAGAGACTCGGCTATATAGGTACTCTTACAGGGAGGAGTAAGACAAGGCCAGAGAGATTATTTAAATATCTTGTAATAGCATTGTGTTTACTTTTTACTTTCACTTGACCCCTCGTAGAGAAAAGTATTTTGGTAGTAAAAAAATAGAATTCAGGATTTTGATAAATGTCGACGTTTATTGACCCCCTAAAACGGAAAAAAAGTTTTTTTTGCTATTCCACCTGATCTGTCTGTCTGTCTGTCTGTATCTCGTGCTAGAGCCGAAACATTTTTACCGATCAGGCTAAAACTTGGTATTTAGGTTTTTCATAAAGTTCCTCCGAAGTATTTTAGGAATCAGATATCCAACCCTTAAATTAGGGGAAGTTTACCGATGGGCAAAAAGAGAAAAATCAATTTTATCTATATCCACTTTAACGATTTTGATTAAATTTTGTATCTAGACACTGTTAAGATTACAACAAAATGGCGATTTTCATTTTCCCATGAAAATGACTTTGAGGTTTCTTTACATATGCACAATTTTGATCATATCTCAACAACTATTTGAGATACGAAATAACTTTTCATTGTAAAGTTGTAGTATTATTAAAAAATAAAAATACTTTAGCTTAAATATATTTTATAAAAACCTATGCTCTTTGCTAAACAGACGTGTTGCCCTTTTCTGGATTTTCTGAACAGTGTATATTATTTCATTTATACTCTTCGGTGGAGTGTTTCTGCAACAATGAATAATATTTAATTTCACAAAGCGTACGGATTTTTAATAAATATCTTTATTTTAAGATATTAGAGAAAGTCAGTGCTGTGTACAAAACCATTTATTTTCTACTTACAGTGGACTGCATGGTATATTCGGCGAGTTGCAGCTCTTGTTCGGTGCCGTTCGCTGCCAGAAACCACCCTGTGTTGAGGGTGATGCCCACCTGACCTGGGAGTTCAAACAGAGAAACAAAGATATTATAGTTGAAAACAACCATTCTATATATTCTCTAGATGTGCATGTTGATTATATATATATATATATATACCGTATTTGACCTAATAGAGCCCCGGCTACTATTAACAACTTTACTCTTCACACCAGCTACAACTGGATCCCCCAGTACTGGTAGGTCAAATTACGGTATTTTTTAATCGCATGTACAATCTTATCTATTCCAGTCGTATCCAACCGTTTTTTTTCAAGTACCCCTGGACATAATTTCTTTTCAACTTTGTACCACAAAGGTTGTTGGTGAGCTATAATACAAAATTTACATATTCTGTGATCTACAGCCAGAATCAATAACATCTAAAATATTATGATATAAGCCATAGTGGAATCAAACAAGGTAGCAGTCTTACCTTGGTGAATACACTATATCCTATCTTATATGCTCACCATAGTGGAACCAAGCAAGGTAGCAGTCTTGCCTTGGTTAATTACGTCATGGCTCTATCTTATAAACTTTACCTTAGTGAAACAATTCATGGAAAGGTTTTTACCTTTCAGAGTACACTATCCCTGATTATATATATATATATCATAATTTTAGTTAATATATCACTAGTAATCAAATGTTGTCACCTTTCTGGGAGTCCCTGTAGTTGTCATCGTAAAGGTGGTAGGCCCGGGCGTGCGACTTGATCACGGTGTGGGCGACCAGATAATTTCCCACGTCGGGGGCGTTCACCTGGGGTGGAGTACAGCCTCCTGACGTGTAACCAGCCACGAACGTCAGCGGCTCATTGAACGTGATCCACCATTTTACCTGCATGGTTTGAATACAACGTCGATATTAAAAAAAAATTTTATGTAATTTTGTCATGACATAAATGGAGGTGTTTGTTTATTTTAACATTGTAATGTTGTTAATTGCACAAGAAAAGGTCTACTTGAGGACCTGTACGTGGCAACCCAGCTACTCAGGTGTAATCCACGACAGGTTTGGTAAGCCGGTGGTCGAAACAAACAAAATAATCAAGAAAATAAAGTGAAAGGGGGATTTCAAGAATTGTTGAAAACCATAAGCTACAAATAGGGACTCTGAACAGTGGCATACTGTCTGGACGAATTGAGGAGATTGAAAACGGGATTCATGAGAGGAGAGTGGCTGCTCTAGGCCGAGTGATACCAAGTGGAAGGAAGTGGCATGAGGGAATTAGGAAAGGCTACATTTTGCATTGGATGAGAAACGGTGAAGGGAGAAAAGAGTAGGCTTTGTAGTGAGAGAAGGACTGCAGGTGGAGGTGTTAGGGACAAGTGACATGATAATAAGGATGGCAAAACTGATAGAGGTAAAAAGGTGGAAGTGATTAAAGTTTCTGCCCTACGAGTGAGGTGCCCAGCAATAGAAAAAGACAAGTTTGGGGAAGATCTAGAAAACATATGGGAAACGTGTGGCAAGTAGTATAAGGGGATCTTAGTGCAAAGTAGGAAAAGAAAGAGAAGTGTCTGAGGAGGTGCTAGTGAAAGAAGGATGGGGAGAAGAAACTAGGAGGGCAGAAGTCTGTTGTAGCTATGTGCAAGAAATAAAATGAAAGTGGCAAACAGCGTGTATAAGAAGGAAACGATAAAGCCATGGACCTATAGATACAGTTTTGGATTGGGATAAAAGGTCGGTGATAGACTATTTACTTTTTAATGGATGAATAAATTAAAAGGCAGACCATAAACATCGATATAATACCAAGTGTCTCCTTAGAAAGTGACCACCGTCAAACGCAGAATCTAACACCCAAGGATGGTTGCAAATTGTAGAAGGTGTAAGTGGGAAAGGGTTTAAGAACAGTTTGGTGGAAGCTGCAGAGGATGTATGTGGGAGGATAAGTGAGAAAAGGAAGTGGAAGAGACATTCTAATGGAACTACAGGGAAGGAAGTAGTGTAGTACAAGAATATAGTATTATGAAGGAGTTTAAGAATAGGAATGAGAAAACACATGAATTATTGGCTGGAAAAATGGACAACAATGCTGGGAATGCCATGTGGAAGGGAGTAAGAAGGTGCTATATAGCCAGGTAATAAACAAGAGGAGAGGGAAAAGACAAGAAGTTAGAACGATTGAAGAAGAAGGAATTACGTTAAAGACAGGAGAGGAAGAAAAGGAACTATGGAGGAGATATTTTGAGAAGATGTTCAACTCGGAAGAGGAAAAGGAGGAGAGAGAAACAAAGGAGCAGGAAGAAATAGCATAAGAGGAGGAATAGGTCCACATGGAAAGGGGGGGAAGGCGAATTAAAGAGGATGAAACAAGGAAAAGCACTGGGAGTAGATGAACTGATTGTGGAAATGATAAGAGCTGCAGGTGAAGCAGGTATATAATGGATATACAGGATGCTGAGATTGATTTGGAAGAACAAGGTAGGTACCGGAAGACTGGAAAAAGGGAGCTATAATACCTATTTTAAAGAAAAAATAGAGGAAAAGGTGTACACATTATAGGGTGAAAAGGATGATGTGCTACTGTACAAAAATATATGAGAAGATACCAGAAAAAAGAATAAGAAATAAAACGAATGGAAGGTGGAGGAAGGAATAGCACGGATTTAGGGAACAGAGGTCTAAAATAGACTTAATCTTTGCCAAACCACAGCTGATGGAAAGAAGGTATGAATTTGGGAAAGACTTGGTAATGGTATTTATAGATGTGGAGAAGGCATGTGATAGCGTGGATAGAAATAAAGTCTGGAAATCGACGGAGGAGGCTTAAGTGGAAAAAGGAGTTGTAATAAGAGTGAAAAGTATGTGTAAAGGTGTTAAGATGGAGAGTGGGAGGACGGAGTTGTTCTAAATAAAAAATTGAGTGAAGCAGGGGAGTCCCCTCTCACCACTATTATTTGTAATTGCAATGCAAATGGCCATGAATAAAATGGCAGGAAATCTCAGGGAGGAAATAATGAAAGCCATGATGTTTACTGATGACTTAGAGGTATAGGGGTTTGAAGGAACAGGACGTACAGAAACAGCTACAGGAATGGAACGAGGAAGTGAAAGAGTGTGGCATTCAATGTAGCATGGTGAAGTGTGAGGTGATGGTAATGACAAGGAAGAGGATAAGGCCTAGTAAAGCTATAAAGATTGTGGAGTAGAGCTGAGAAAAGTACAGAACGTAAAATATCTTGGAAGCGTGATTGAGGAGAAAGGTGGAAGTAGAGAGGATATAATGAGAGAAAATGACAACGGGGAGAGTTGATTTATACGTGTGTAAGATAACTGCGATGAAGAAAAGAAGTGCCCTTGAAGTGTAATAAAGTGCTGTACATTACGTATTTTGTATCCATTGCCACATATGCAGCAGAAACATGAACATCGTTTGTAAGAGAGACTAGGAAAGTGGTGGCCATGGGAATGAAGTTGGTGAGGAGCATGCTAGCTGTCACAAGGAGAAACAAGATTAGGAATTAAGTTATCTGAAAAAGAGTGGGGATACAGGGAGTAGATGAGATAGTAGACGAAGCAAGACTGAGATGATATGGGCATGTAATGAGGATGGAAAAGGAGAGAACACTAAGGAGAAGGCTGTAAATGAAGTGTGTAGGGAAAAGAACACAAGGGAAGCCAAGAAAGAAATTGGAGGAGCAGATAGCAAAAAGTGTGCAAATGAGAGAAGATAAATATAAGCAACTTAAGGAAAAAGAATTGTGGAAGGAGAGAGGAAGATGGAGGTATTTTACTAAACTGACCCGGCCACAAACTGGAAACATGTGATGATGGTGGTGATGGTGACGATGATGAAGTGTATCATTCACCTCTATAGCAACACAGTAGAGTTATGCGTCCATACTGTATTTAAATATGTGTTTGCTCATCAAAGTGTTTCAGTTCCCAAAAAGCTGCCTCTATTCTCTCTCGAGGATCTACTCACCCTGTCACCGAAGTTGTCGTAGAGCACCCTAGCGTAGTCCTCAAAGTAATCCACCATGATGGGGTTGGTCCAACCTCCAAGGTCTTGAAGAGACTGCGGTAGGTCCCAATGGTACATGGTCACCTGCTCGACAGAGAGTCCATCAGTCAACGATATTTAACGCAGTCAAGTTGCAGTCATGTAAGTTATATTGGGAGGAGTTCTAGAACTTTCGAAAACAATATGAAAGAGTGAGTTAGACAAAAAGAATATGAAGGAACTCTCCTCAACGTACCGCATGGCTTCTTTGGTGCTGACTGACAGCTCACAGCTGACAGATGACGGCTTTGAAATGCTACCAGACCAAATTATGAGTCCCTACGCCGAACCATATGATCTGCAATAAACATGTGTTTAGCAGTTGTCACTTCTCACAGTCAAAATTTAGGTACATACCTAACTGTTGACTGTCAGAAGTCAGCTGTGAACTGTCAGTCAGCACCATAGAAGCCATGGGGCTACTGTACATCCCAAGTAGGTTCAGGGGTTCACTTAATTTATATGTTAATGTGACTGTAATCACCAAGGTCTGAATATGATTGTACTCACCATGGGTGTGATATTGTCGGCTAGGAGAGCGTCTATCAGTTTGTTGTAGTAGTCTATACCGTCCTGGTTGATGTCTGTGACGTCACCGGTAGGCATCACTCGAGGCCAAGAGATGGAGAAACGGTAGTGGCCAAACTGGAACATCAACATCCATCCATAGGGTTGACAACCGGCTCTTACTTATATTGTTTAAATTATTGTTATTGTCAAATGCATAGAATTATCTCAGTCTAAGTTCAAATATCGACTATATTTGGAGTACTTGATTTTAAGTGCTTCACCTCTGACAAGACTGTTATTAATCACAACTTGTGAATGTGAGGAATGCCAGGCTTCCACCGTGGTTTGGAACCCACGTTAAACTGTAGGTCCTCCATTTCATCTCACAATTCACCCTACCATTACACATTAGTGTAAGTGCGTGTAACCCTTTCATTCAGTCAGTCAATATATGATACAGTAGGTTGTGTAGTTAAAGGTATACTGTTCTTCGTTAAGATAGTTTGTAAGTCGTGTGCTTATATAAGTCATGTTTTTAGAAAGGCCACTTAAAATAATCATTATTATTATTATTAATATTATTGTTATTATTAGCACCGAATCTTACTACCCGTTCGGGTTATACGCACTTACGCTAATATGTAATGGTAGGGTGATTGTGAGATGAAATGGAGGACCTACAGTTTAACGTGGAATCCGAACCACGGTGGAGACCTGGCATTCCACACATTCACAAGTTGTGATTAATACACGTCTTGTCAGAGGTGAAGGAAGGGTTTGGCAATCTGATAAATCTGTACCGGGACCGAGGATTGACCCCGGACCTTCAGCACAGAAGTCTGACACCCTACCCCTAGACCGCCAGGTCACCTTTTTTGACCTTACTATTATTTAAGCTAAAATTTCCCTGAAGTTATTGAATTAATTGAGAGTAATTGAGACTATGATTGTCTCCGTAGAAGGATAGAAGATCACAATGGAGAGAACATATAATTCAGTCGAAGTCGAACCATGGTCTTCTGAATCAGGTAAACTCACTGTGCGGATATATTTTATTGAACTCCTCAGTACATGTCATGGTGGTCTCGTGTTATAAAATAAATGACCGTTAATAAAAATAAATGAGCGCAAGTATCTGAAACTCCACATCGAGTTTATCAACTATGAATAATCATTTCACATTTTAAACACTTTTTTTAAATGATCAATAGGCACATGGAATCAAACCACAGACCTTTGTATCTCTGTGTAAATGTTCCACCACTATACTATTTCACTATACAACTTGTGAATGTGAGGAATGCCAGGCCTCCACCGTGGTTCGGATTCCACGTTAAGCTGTAGGTCCTCCATTTCATCTCACAATCACCCTACCATTACACATTAGCGTAAGTGCGTATAACCCGAACGGGTAGTAAGACGCGGTGCTAATAATAATAATAATAATAATAATATTTCACTATAGTTCAAGGGTAGTTCTTAAAAACAGCAAAAACGCCCTGGACGAAATATGAATCATGGAGCATGATACTCAACCTTTAGAACGTTGGAAAGGAAAGAAAAAATCAAATGTTTATTATCTCTGTTCAAACTTGTGTTAGATTCTATAATCGGGGATATAAATAATAATAATAATAATAATAATAATAAAATGAGTAGTCCTATGCAATTTAATAATAACTTCAATATATATTTGATTAATCCTTCCAACTACTACTACAATTAAATGTGTGTTATTATTGAAATTAAAGAAAGTGTGAGAACATAATTTTTAATTAAGACAGTCTTAGGATCTTTGAAGAGAAGAATTATTATCTTGTGGGTGGAAATTAAAATTTAAAAACAGAATATATTCATTAAGTTTCATGTATGATTCCTGTCACAGAGTTTCCAATGTTTCAACAATTGAACCAATAATGAAGTATCTATTGTATGTTTGGTTGTTACCACACGCTATATCTTATCGGATTGGTAATTACAATCAAATTAAATTGATTGGTTGGTTCTGATTAAGAGAATCATCTTATTTTCTTTCTAAACAATAAGTTGTACAAATAGAATTGCTACTTCGTTCCCACACGTTCAGTAAATAATGATTAATACTAAGAACTTTAGGGAAAACACGCAAACAGTTATTGACAAACCCATGCTCTAAAACTGTTATTGAACTTTAGACAAAATACTCAGTGGCGGTTCATGGAGTGTTGCTTGGGGACAGAGTTTGTCAAGCAAGCCCCTGTTAGTTGTCAATATCCACTTGACCAACCGTACATATGGGTGTTAAAACAAGATTACAGGTGATTAAGTAAAGATTGACTTTACCTGTTCAAGTGGTTAGATAGGATGACTTTATGTAGTGAGGTCCCTGATTAAATCCTGTGTTTGTAGATAGATGTAATCTCGTATCTGGATAGTATAACGCCTGAAGATGTTTAATAAAGCATGTGTTCATATAGTATCTAATTTAGAAAGTACGCGTTAAGTCGATTAGCATCATTTTAAGGTAAAGTGTCACCAAAGAAATTATTTTTCAAATTTTACATTTGAAAGAGTCAAATTGTAAATGTCAGCTGTGAATGACTAAATAAATATGATTTAAAATATGTTGGAAAAGAATTCTGGACACTGAAATCCTCTTGTGTGTTGATATTCATTTAAATAAATAAATATACACTAACAAACTGATAATGCTGGAAATAAGTTCAGTGAGTTATTATTATTAGCACCGCGTCTTACTACCCGTTCGGGTTATAGGCATTCAGTGAGTTAATTATTATGTTAGTGACAACGGTATTTTTTTTCTTTCTACTATAGAAGATGACAAAATATTGTTTATACCAATAAAATAAGGGGGAAGGGGAAGAATGATTCGGAGCCCACTATATATTAAGTACCAGTCAACAATAACCGTATTTACTCAGTAGTACCATATGACACCAATATTATATAAAAAAAGTTAAAACATTTTTTTACCATTAATAGAGAGTGTGTTGGGTCCTAGGACGGGAGAAAAAAAATAAGGAATAATATAACTAAATCTCTGGTCGTAAGAATTTCAAAAAGTCATGGGTGTCACGACATAAGTACTCCATTCAACCCTATCCTAAGACACCTCCACCAAAGCCTACCATCGAGGTGTCGGCGTAACAAGGGGTCTTGTATCTTCAGTTTTCCCAAATAAAGTGTTGTGTTCCCGCCCGTTACCATTCGTACGCACCCCCTCCCCCTCCTTGCCCACCCCCTCAGCGTGTACGCCTTGATTAGACCTATAATTTATATATTTTGGGATACATACAAACCATGAACCTCACTTTTCATTGTTCTTCATTCTCCCTCTTGGGCCCCCAAATATCTTTCTCATCACTTTGTTCCTAAAAACTCTCAAGTTATTCTCTTAGTAAAGAAAAAACACCACTTTATATATATATAACTAATTCTATTTGTAGCACCGCGTCTTACTACCCATTCAGGCTATACGCCTATGTAGGCCTACTAATTAAGCCAATGGGTTAAGAATAAGTAAGGTTGAAATTAGAGGAATTGTACCCACATTTTCGTGTGGCGAGAGAGAAAGAGTGAGAAACAATTTAAGGGGGGAAATCTTCAGTACCCACCCGACCTTGATCGAACCCCGATCTCCCTCGGCAGTTCAGTCTATCGCGAGAGTGGCACCTTAGAACATGCGGCCACCGAAGCGGGTGAGACCCCTCTTCACATCCTTAAAGAACAGCGGGTAGGGTTATAGTTTTGTTTATTCTAAGTTTAGTAATTTGAGACAGAATACGAGACAAAAACTATTTTAACTGAATAACAGCAAGCATTAAAAACCTGTTTGAATTATAATTTCAAGATGGCTTTGAACTAAACCAGTGTCCCCTGAAAGTATGGCCAGAAACCTAAACCGCTGGCCCACGGATACAAGTACTTACCCCGACGTCTTTAAGCGCCTGAATGTCCTGAGGGTACAGGTGGTAAGAGTCAGTCACGAATACTTACCCCGACGACTTTAAGCGCCTGAATGTCCTGAGGGTACAGGTGGTAAGAGTCAGTCACGAATACTTACCCCGACGTCTTTAAGCGCCTGAATGTCCTGAGGGTACAGGTGGTAAGAGTCAGTCAAGAATACTTACCCCGACGTTTTTAAGCGCCTGAATGTCCTGAGGGTACAGGTGGTAAGAGTAAGTCATGGATACTTACCCCAACGTCTTTAAGTGCCTGAATGTCCTGAGGGTACAGGTGGTAAGAGTCAGTTACGA
Source organism: Timema podura (assembly GCA_033556935.1). Classification (NCBI taxonomy): domain Eukaryota; kingdom Metazoa; phylum Arthropoda; class Insecta; order Phasmatodea; family Timematidae; genus Timema; species Timema podura. Next base: position 8,960,038 of record JAVRXN010000004.1, on the reverse strand, counting down.
ATACTTACCCCGACGTTTTTAAGCGCTTGAATGTCCTGAGGGTACAGGTGGTAAGAGTAAGTCACGAATACTTACCCCGACGTCTTTAAGTGCCTGAATGTCCTGAGGGTACAGGTGGTAAGAGTCGGTCACGGATACTTACCCCGACGTTTTTAAGTGCCTGAATGTCCTGAGGGTACAGGTGGTAAGAGTCGGTCACGGATACTTACCCCAACGTTTTTAAGTGCTTGAATGTCCTGAGGGTACAGGTGGTAAGAGTCGGTCACGGATACTTACCCCGACGTTTTTAAGCGCCTGAATGTCCTGAGGGTACAGGTGGTAAGAGTCGGTCACGGATACTTACCCCGACGTTTTTAAGTGCCTGAATGTCCTGAGGGTACAGGTGGTAAGAGTCGGTCACGGATACTTACCCCGACGTTTTTAAGTGCCTGAATGTCTTGAGAGTACAGGTGGTAAGAGTCAGTCACGGATACTTACCCCGACGTTTTTAAGCGCCTGAATGTCCTGAGGGTACAAGAGGTAAGAATCAGTCACGGATACTTACCCCGACGTTTTTTAAGCGCCTGAATGTCCTGAGGGTACAAGAGGTAAGAGTCAGTCACGGATACTTACCCCGACGTCTTTAAGCGCCTGAATGTCCTGAGGGTACAGGTGGTAAGAGTCGGCCGCGACGTCTCCTGTTTGGTGGTTGGCGATACATTCAGGGACGTTGTGGACGAAACGGTCCCAAATACTTTCTCCCTTGCCTGCGGAACCAGAACCAGCTTAATAACATCCACCACTGGTACAGACTACCACTGGTACTACTCACCCCACTGGTACAACCACTCACCGCTGGTGTTCCAAGCGCCCTCTACTTGATAAGCCGCAGTGGCTGCCCCGAACATGAAGCCTTCAGGGAAGGAGTTGTGGGCTTGTCCCCAGACACACCCTAGCAGGGTAAAACACACAACCACTCCAGTCGCTATCATTGTTTGTTCCTGTGGGTGTTGGCTGTACCGGAATACATGAGAGAACTCTCCACAGCAGGGTCTTATATAGGAGACATCTTATCTGGGTCTTGTTGATTGCAAGACTTTAAGTGGTGTTGTTATGGTTTGGAGTGATGGTTGATTGCTTTATATTGTCACGAGTGGAGGGTTGATTGCTTCATATTGTCGCGAGTGTAGAGTGTTGATTGCTTTATATTATCACGAGTGGAGGGTTTATTGCTTCATATTGTCACGAGTGGAGGAGTGTTGATTGCTTTATATTATCACGAGTGGAGGGTTGATTGCTTCATATTGTCACGAGTGGAGGAGTGTTGATTGCTTTATATTATCACGAGTGTAGGGTTGATTGCTTCATATTGTCACGAGTGGAGGAGTGTTGATTGCTTTATATAGTCGCGAGTGGAGGAGGGTTTATTGCTTCATATTGTCACGAGTGGAGGAGTGTTGATTGCTTTATATAGTCGCGAGTGGAGGAGGGTTTATTGCTTCATATTGTCACGAGTTTAGAGGTTTGATTGCTTCATATTGTCACGAGTTTAGAGGTTTGATCGCTTCATATTGTCACGAGTTTAGAGGTTTGATTGCTTCATATTGTCACGAGTTTAGAGGTTTGATTGCTTCATATTGTCACGAGTTTAGAGGTTTGATTGCTTCATATTGTCACGAGTTTAGAGGTTTGATTGCTTCATATTTTCACGAGTTTAGAGGTTTGATTGCTTCATATTGTCACGAGTTTAGAGGTTTGATTGCTTCATATTGTCACGAGTTTAGAGGTTTGATTGCTTCATATTGTCACGAGTTTAGAGGTTTGATTTTTTCATATTGTCACGAGTGGAGGAGGGTTGATTACTTCATATAGTCAAGAGTATAGGAGGGTTGATCGTTGCATAATGTCACGGGTGTAGGGTGTTGATTGATTCATACTGTCACTAGTAGAACGATAGCTATTAGAATACGCAAAATTTAAGATATTGGCACAGGTTTTGTCAAATCAATATACTGTAAATGAAGAACTGCGTGATCAGAAATGATTAAACCTCGTCATCGACTTTTCTGTACATTTTCTAGTTTTATATATATATCAAATATTTTATGTTGAACCTTTTTTATTAAAAAGTTTTTTCGATTATATTTACTTGGCATTTATAAAGTTGAATGGAATTGTAATATATTTTAAGGAATGGAATGGTATTTTTTAATTATTATCGGCTAAAGCTCTATTAGAAATATTGCGGTATTCCTCTCATAAAACACGAAGAAAATATTATTTTAGTTTGCTTCACCGTAAGGATTTTTTTTTAAAGGAGATAAGTTTAAAAACTCTTGAGTATTTATTATCTTATTTCAACTAATTGTTTGTCAGATTATTCTTTGAGGTCATCGAAATGTCAAGTCTATGGCCGATGAGTGTTAAATATTTATCTTATTTTAAATTGTTGTTGATAATATTTTATTAAGTTTTGTGTTGACTAATCGGTTAATGTTGGTCTCTTTGGGTGTTTTTAAGTCCACGGGAAACCGCTTAGGTGGCCGCATGGTCTAAGGTGCTACTCTCGCAGTAGACTAGATTATCGATGACGGGGAGATCAAGTTTCGAATCTCGGTCGGGTGTACTGATGGTGGTTTTTCAAAAATTGGTTTTTCACTTTTCCTCCACGCAAATGTGGGTATATATATATATATATATGCTAACAAGTACTACTATCCATCCGGACTACATATATTTTAATCCCTTCAATGAGTTTGGGTTGAGAAGGTAGTATTAAGATGACGTGTACCCACATTAGAGCAGAGTAGAGTTGAAAACCCTTTAAAAAAATTACCCTCAGTACACCCGACCAGATTCCAGCCAATCAACGGCGTCTATTGGACCATGTGACCACCGAAGCGGGTAGCACCCTCAGTTTATCCGGCCTAGAATCGATCTAAGTCATTTCTGTTATCAGCAAGCTAGATTATATGAGTCTGACACTTAATCACCGCAACCACCAATACGGCGGGATATAGAGTAATTACATTTCAAAATTGAACAATAATATTTAAACACGAGTATGTTTTAGAACATATTTTGATTGATCATTTTTTAAGACGTTTCTTCTCTTGATGCGAGAATGTAGCATATTTTCCCCTTTCAAGTAACCTAATGGTTTCCTGTCCATCTGTCGACTGAAATAATAATAGATTAGACGTGATATCTGAGCGGGCAGAGGATGACTTGTTTGACTCTTGTGACACCAATGATCCATCGTACATCCTGAACATTCATCTGTGGCCCAGCCCTTGATGTGGTCATACCTAACGCCAGAAGAATATTCACCATCCTGGAACTTAATCATGCCTAGACTCCAAAGAATATTCACCATCCTGGGAGTTAATCATGCCTAGACTCCAGAAGAATCCTCACCATCCTGGGAGTTAATCACGCCTAGATTCCAGAAGAATCTTCACCATCCGGGAGTTAATCCGCCTGGAGTCCAGAAGAATCTTCACCATACTGGAGTTAATCACGCCTAGACTCCAGAAGAATATTCACCATCCTGAGAGTTAATCCCGCCTAGAGTCCAGAAGAATCGTCACCATACTGGGAGTTAATTCACGCCTGAGACTCCAGAAGAATATTCACCATCATGGAAGTTGGTCACCCCTAGACTACAGAAGAATATTCACCATTCTGGGAGTTAATCATGCCTAGACTCCAGAAGAATATTCACCATCCTGAGAGTTGGTCACCCCTAGACTCCAGAAGAATATTCACCATCCTAGGATTTGTGACCCCTAGACTCCAGACGAAACTTCACCATCCTGATTACACTATGACCTTATCTTGAAACACACCATGTGAACCAAGCAAGGTAAGGAACAAACCTGTTCTGTGAACAACATAACTACTTGAGTTATTTTTAAACACGTTGAAGTCTTCAATTAAACGAAATGACAATGCACTTCTTGTTACACAAATTAAAGTACCAAGTACTGTATAAGAAGGTAATTATATACCGTCAAATCATCTCCATCTCAGCTTGGGTTTGATTCTTGATGTGTTGACCCAGCGACCGAGGCCCTCTTTATATTAAAAGGGCGAGAGGGGAGGTATGTGTTGTTCCATCAAAGGAACAGCTGACACTCGACACAGCGCTACTCACCACTTTTAATTACTGTGCTTTTATTCGTGTGTTGTTAGGTGACCAACGACGCATACGGGCACAGGATGTGGAGACGTAACTATAGGGTAGTGCACCAACAATCTTCTGAGGAAGTGGGAAGCCAAATCACGTACCCCTGAAAGTTATCGAGCTTTGTTTGTCTGGTTCCACTATGTCCCAGCTTATCTATAGGGCCACAGTGGAGTCTGTTAAGTGAAACTGCTACTGTTTAGGATGAACGGAGTGTACCTTTAAATAATGGCTGCTGACTATCTTAACGAGATCCGCGGATAAGCTCCTTGCTACTTCATTCTCTTGAAAATTGCAGCATAGGTCATAAAAGTGTGTGCTGTGCAGCTCTTTGTAAAGGGTTTTTTTTGCCACTTAATACTTCACGTCTCTGAAAACTACAGCATGGCTTACATAAAGGCGTGTTTTACAGGTCGAATGGGCACTTGATTGTATCTTTCTGAAAGACTATTCTACCAACATAAGCCACATAAACTGGTTGAAAAACATTTGTAATACAATAATGATACTGTAGTTGTTTTACCTTATCAGTGATTGATTGATTCTATATGCATCACATGTATAATGATCCATTGGCATGCAGAGTCACCTTAAAACCAGAAAAGAGGGAGGGGGAGCTCTGATTGTGTCTGGCTGATCTAGGGGTTGTTACATTACTGAAGTTCTGGTTAGTGCATGGAGTTTGTAATTGTGAAGGAGGCTTCTAAACAATGGGCGTAACGTGGCAGAGAGGACATATCCTGGTAGAGCTGTAGCACTACTTCCTGACTACAAACAGAGGACATATCCTGGTAGAGCTGTAGTACTACTTCCTGACTACAGACAGAGGACATATCCTGGTAGAGCTGTAGTACTACTTCCTGACTACAGACAGAGGACATATCCTGGTAGAGCTGTAGCACTACTTCCTGACTACAAACAGAGGACATATCCTGGTAGAGCTGTATCACTATTCCTGACTACAGACAGAGGACATATCCTGGTAGAGCTGTAGCACACTTCCTGACTGCAGACAGAGGACATATCCTGGTAGAGCTGTAGCACTACTTCCTGACCACAGACAGAGGATATATCCTGGTAGAGATACTGCACGACTTCCTGACTACAGACAGAGGATATCTTGGTAGAGCTGTAGCACTAATTCCTGACCACAGGACTTCCTGACTAGACACAGAGACTGTAACAAAGAGTCGTGTAAGAAGAGCAAGGCTCCTTCCAAACCTTGGATGATCCTGATCCTGCATCCCCGTGTCTTCATCTTTGCCAATTTCCCACTTGTTAGTAACCATTTCCTGATGAATAATGTAATATATTGTTTGGACACCGGTGATATTTGCGTCTGTACCGTCTCGATCTATCGATGGGTTCGATAACTAGTTTGAAAATATCTCATAATTAAACTGAAAGTTTTAATCTTTCCTAGATACCCAAATTAAGATCTTTGAAGCCTAAAATTCTGCCTAAAAGCAATAGCCATGACTGTGCCATGGTCAAGAGTGTTGACACATTATTATTTAATGGTTAACACTGATAGACCTCGATTCGAATCCTGGGTAGAGTTGAAAATAGGATCCTCAGGTGACGAGAAATCAAACAAACTGCGAGAGATTTCACTTTCTTTTGTGTTAAAGTCCTTTATGCATATTATGAAGGCAGCCCTCCCTCCCTCCTCACCATCCCCAGCTAGGACGCGAGGCCCATTAATTACCCCCTCCTCCTCCCCTATCTTGTCCGCTCAAAACTTCACCGCAAGCTGTCTTGGCTAAGTTATCCGGGTTTTGAACCTATGGCTGCTGGAAGATACAATCGTGACGTAGCCCTTGCACTCGCCGACTACTGGGGGGGAGAGAGGATTTGAGGGGGGGGGAAGAGGCGTGTAAGCCAGATCCTTGCAGTTGATGAACCGACCGGTAAACAGGTAGGTCTATGTTTCATTTAAAAAAAAGAGGTAACAAGCTTTTAAATACGTGACTTTACATAATTGAGGGTGAAGCAATAAATATCATCACCAACTCTCTTTTTTTTATTTGTTAAAAATGTAACGTTATAAGAGCCACGGAAAATTTTCAACAGTTGGTAGAAAATAATGTAGATCCATCTGATTTGACTGACGAAATATTTGGTTGTGGGGAAGTAAGTTAGATCAAACTAAAGTCCTGTTTTCACAAGGAGCCCATTATTTGAAAACAGGAACCTTATGTTGCCAGATTGGCCTGAACAAAATATTACAACTGTATTTTTACACCACGTTTTACTACCCATTCGGATTATGGGCTTGTGTAATAAAAACGCTAACGGTTTTAGGGATGAGGAAGGTAGTATTTCAAGGAAGTATACCTGCATTTACATTGAGGGAGAATGGAAAACTATTTTGTAAAAACTACCAGTACATTCGACCAAGATTCAAACCTTGATCTCCCGGTCATCGGCAGTTTAGTCTACTGGCGAGAGTAGCGCGTTAGATCATGTGGCCAGTGAAGTGGGATACGATTTGTATTTACATTCTTGGTCCGTGTAAGCTATGGCTTAAAGAGAAAATGGAGGAGCTACAGTTTAACGTGGGATCCGAACCGCGGTGGAGGCCTGGCATTCCACACATTCACAAGTTGTGATTAATACACGTCTTGTCAGAGGTGAAGGAAGGGTTTGACAATCAAATAAATCTGTGCCGGGACCAAGGATTGAACCCCGGACCCCCAGCACAGAAATCCGACCAACACCTTACCCCTAGACCACCAGGTCACCAAAAATATCAAAAAAGTATATTTAAAATATGTTGTTTATTATGAAATCTTCCAACTGAGGTACAGTTTCAAACTTTCATTGGAGTACATATTTGATTTACTATAGAGTTTTTTAGTTTAAACACACCTCCTAGATTTTGAGGATCACTAAAAAAAATTATTCCCATTTGCAATCGTTGCCCAATAAATGCCAATGAGACAAATTACACGACCAGAAATGAAGCAATTGATTTTCAAACGGGTAATATGCTAGTACATAATAAAATATACGTTTAACTGCATGTGTTCATAGAAAAGCTATACCCTGATGTTCATAGTGAGAACCTTTTAATAAATACAAACTTATTTCTTTTCGGCCAACATTGATAACACGTGACTATACTTTTATTGTTAATTTACATGTATTGACAATATTTATCAAAAGTGGCAGCTGAATATCAGATCACTTGACGTATGAATACGTGAAAGTAGTTCTAATAGGTTTTCTACCTGTCAAGTGACGGGATTCCTATTAAAATCATTGTACATGTATGCACATTATAAAATCCTAATAGTTACTATCGTAATCGTATAATCTGATGTGATGTAACCTTTCAAGTTACTTAACTTGGCCTGACAAAAGGATTCATACCGAGGAGATTTAACCCATCAACTTCTCACTATCTCTCTCTCGGTAAAAGTTCTCGATTAACAGGTAAGTGTATTAGATTAAGATACAAATTGTTTCACTATCTCTTACTCGATAAATTTACTATACGGTACGCACAATTTATAGCGGTTTTTTTTAAATGAATAGCTACCGTAAATAATAACAAACGTCTCACGTGAAAATATGAGTTATATTAATCATGTGTGAACGAGGTAAATGCTAATGGCAAGACTTACAATAAAGTGATAAATAAGACGAGATTCTTTTAGTTTCTAGTCTACTGGTGGTGCAAGATGTTTGGACCCTAAGGAAGGGGAGTACCTAGCTTTGAGTTCGATGTGGGACATTTTTATTTATCAGAATAGTACTATTTACTAACAAGGATACTAGCAGCCATTGCAAGTGTGTATATACGTTTGACATGGTTTCATAAATAAAACTATAATATTGGTAACGACGCAATTTCGAAAAATGTTTCCCGACGTTTTAACATATCTTTAAACAGTGAAAAACCATTACGGCTGGTAATATTAGTTGGTAAACAATTTGTGGAGAATTAATACACTATACATACATTGTAATATAACGATATTACTAGCTTGCTGTTATAAGAACAAATTACAATAATATATTGGTCCAAGACAACAATACTATTTTTTAATATTTTTTTGTATAAGTGAAAGCTTTGTTAGATCTACGTGTTAGTATAGAAGACATATCAAATAATACATTTAAATTAAAATATATTATTTTAGAACTTAGATTAAAAATCTCTTGCAAAACTAATTCGACCTTAAAACTAGAATGTGTTTTAAAACTGTAATTTGTAAAATTCAGATCATTTAAGTTCAAAGGTCTACATCTCCATCTGTAATATAAATCTAAAAAAACACCCTCTATTGAAACTACCATGACCCCAAGATAAATTTCCCCGTCTATAATCTAAGACACCCCTCTATTGGAGCTACCATGACCCCAAGATAAAGTTATCTATCTCTAGTCTGAAACACCCCTCTATTGAAACTATCATTACCCCAAGATAAATTTCCCCGTCTATAATCTAAGACACCCCTCTAATGGAAGTACAAAGACCCCAATATAAAGTTATCTATCTCTAGTCTGAAACAACCCTTTATTGAAACTACCATGACCCCAAGATAAAGTTTACCTCTCTATAATCTAAATCACCCCTCTATTGGAGCTACCATGACCCCAAGATAAATTTCCCTCTCTATAATCTAAATCACCCCTCTATTGGAGCTACCATGACCCCAAGATAAATTTCCCTCTCTATAATCTAAATCACCCCTCTATTGGAGCTACCATGACCCCAAGATAATTTCCCTCTCTATAATCTAAATCACCCCTCTATTGGAGCTACCATGACCCCAAGATAAGTTCCCTGTCTACAATTTAAGATACCCTTCTATTGGAACTACCACGACCCCAATATAGAGTTCCCTGTCTGTATAAACCTCCTCATATACGCAGTTCCTCGTGTTCACAAGACGCCAGGGACAGCACATAACCAAGATACTGCTCTGCTCATGCGTGACCCCCCTCCGGCTGGGGGATCATTAATTACCACGTGTGTTGACCCTTGGCACCGCCCACCCACCAACAACATTAGTGTTCCGTGGTCAGTCCCAGCAGTACGGACAGACACTAGCGACACTAGCGGGGGTGGCTGGCAAGCCAGAGTGCCTCTGACTTTCACTTGAGGAGGCAAGGGTTCCGTCACAGCCATCCACTTTCATGGGGTTTCTTTAGGATGGGATATTCAATCCTATCTATGGTATTTGACTGAAAAGTAACCGGAGGCTTCAGCTGTGGTCGGGGTGAAAAGTAAAGTTGTTACTAGTACCTGGGCTACTATTAGGTCAAATAACGGTATTTGACATTTTGGAGCGGTTCCTTGGAGTTGATCTTCTTCGTTCTGTTAAATGTGTATGTCAATAATACCTTACAGTTAAACTAAAGAATTCAACCGAAAGTACCACCCTAGCGATAGGAACTGTGCCACTGAAACAAGAAAGTGCTGAGAGCATTAAAAGTACGGTATTGAACGTTACGTTATGGCTTGCGCCTGCAGCTTAGGGTCGACGCAATGTATTCAAGTAATGAGAGTTGCCTAGCTGACAACAATTCAGGCTGAACCTGTTCACAGAAGTGTCGGCCGCAGGAATGAGTTATTATCCACGGTCTCTATATTTATTTTTACACCGCATCCTACTAATTGTTTGGGCTATTCACATTTATTAATACTGATGGGTTAATGATGAGAAATAGGATTCAAAGGAAATGTACCATCATTTTCGTGATGGAAGAATGGGGAAACATTTAGGAGATAGCCATCCTCAGTAATTTCAGATGAGATTCAAACCTAACCTCTTCACCACCACCAACCCTGTACATTGAGAAAGTTATGTCTTAGATCCCTCTATTACCTACGAGTTATAATAAAGTGAATAAAATCTTCGAGGAAAAACTATATAGCCAGATTAAAGAAAGAGGATATAGCCTCACCATGGAGGAAACACATAATGTATGCGTAGAGAAACAGGATATAGCCTCACTATGAGGAAATACATAATGTGTGCATAGCTAAAGAGGATATAGCCTCACCATGGAGGAAATACATAATGTGTGCATAGATAAAGAGTATATAGCCTCACCATGGAGGAAATACATAATGTGTACATAGATAAAGAGGATATAGCCTCACTATGGAGGAAATACATAATGTGTGCATAGATAAAGAGGATATAGCCTCACCATGGAGGAAATACATATGTGTGCATAGAGAAAGAAGATATGGCCTCACCATGGAGGAAATACATCATGTGTGCATAGATAAAGAGGATATGCCTCACCATGGAGGAAATACATCATGTGTGCATAGATAAAGAGGATATGCCTCACCATGGAGGAAATACATAATGTGTGCATAGAGAAAGAAGATATGCCTCACCATGGAAGAAATACATAATGTGTGCATATGCAGTAAAGCTTCATCTTCACTCTCTCTTGGTTAAATGTTGCCGAATATCCTCGCTATCAGTTATGTCTGAAGGCGGTGTAACTTTAGGCGTTACTGGAAATCTCGACGAACTAGCGCAGAAACAAAAAGAGTGACAACGCAATAGTAAGCATGTAGTTCCCTCAGAAATGATATCCAGTGTAATAGATATCTCCACCCAGGAACTTTATATGCCCACTTGGTTTCTGGCATTAAGGAAATTCTAATATACTAAGAAATTCTAATATATTAAGAGGTTTCACTGTAGTTGAATTCCTTGACGCAGCAGCTGCGCCGAATGCAATTATTATGTTCTCACGTTTCTGTTGTCACATGGAACTTTTAGCTTCTACCAACTTGTTCACACATCTGCACACGTTATACTGGTAACTAAAATTGCAGGTGTATCATAAAACATAAATGAATGTTCCACAGTGCAATTTGTTCTTTCTTCATCGGGCTGCCATTATTTTCTTACTACCAAATTTTCCGTGTTTTCCAGGAGGAGATACCATTTTTCCAGGCAGCTTATATTGAAGGAAAGATTTATATATATGAATACTTTTTTCATAAAAGTGACTTGTGTCATGTCATGTAACTTATGTTTAAAACAGGATTATTTAATAATTGAAGGGGGAAACACAGCATCTGTCACTTCATAGTCCTTGCTTGAGTAGCACTAAGAGCTGTTTTAATCAGCGTGCTTGATTCTTCAGTTCACTTTCTCGTCCATCCAAAGACCTATTATTTTAAGATCTCAGTTAAATGTCCCAAATTAACAAATATTCCAGTATTTTTACTAGATTTTTACCAAATTCCTCGTGTTTTCCTTGTTTTTAAAGACATAAGAATTCCCCGTGTTTTCCCCAGATCTCCGGGTGCTGGTAGCCTTGTTCATATAAGCAACTACTCGCGTTTAATAGGTCATGTAGGAAATATTGTGATTGGTGAGGTAATGTAGCCTTTATTTTTCCTTTAGGCTTCCTACTCGTCCAGGCTGTCTTCATTTAGTTACTGTAATTAAGTAAGGACGAGCTAGGTAGGGTTTAGAGGAAGTGTATTTTCAATCGCCTTGAGGGATAATGGAAATATTTAAGAAAAATCCATCTCAGTACACTCAGACGATATTCGAACCTTTATGTCACCAGAAATGAAACTGACATTTTAGCCAGCAAGTCCATCGACACAGGTCTAAGATAGTTGTGAGACCATTTGTTTTATTGGTTTAGTGAAAGTAGGAACCACCAAATTCCGAACCAATTGTGAATATGTAACTGTGTTTCTAACGGGATTTAAATCAGAGTGTCTCAGAGGTAAATAGTTATCGTTTGAATACCAATAAATTGGTGGTCATTACATTTTTTAGATTTGTGGGTCATCTACGACCCCCTTATGCCCTTTGATATTAAATGGCGTGGTGTAAGTGCAGAGGAACCGAGATTAGCTGCCACGTTGGAGTCAAGGCTCTTAGCTGTTTCTGCTCTAGATTGAAGTTACACGTATAACGCTGCCATGGTGGAATTCAGAGACTCTAGTCCGTTTCTGTTCCTAGACTGATGTATACACAGTATAGAGATTAACTGCCATGGGGGAAGTCAAGAGGTTCTTAGCACGTTTCTGCTCCTAGACTGATGTATACACAGTATAGAGATTAACTGCCACGGTGGAATTCAAGAGGCTCTTAGCCCGTTTCTGCTCTTAGACAAACGTATGCACTGTATCAAGACTAGCTGCCATGGTGACCACAAGTCCCGTGTAAGTACGTGCTGGCATCTCTCATGAGGGACCACGCCTCCCAGCAAGGCTCAGAACTAGTTGTCCACGTGGTTTATGTCCATGGGCTCAGCCCTACAATAATCCACTGTTTATAAATTAATACTTACTACGCAAAGCTACAAAACTTGGGAAATAAGTTTATAGCCCTGTATTGGTACTATGGTTTTATGGTCGACACAAAACACGATTTAACTATCTAAAAGTTGAATAATAAGTGCAATAATGCATTAGCTTGACAGAAAGTGTGGTTACTCCTCACGAGTAAGATAAAATATATATGAAAATATATATTTATTTTTACAATAAATTATACAACTTTCTTTGGAGGCAAGTGGGCTTCTTTTTATAGTAGCATTGAAGTCTCAAAGCCTTCGTTTTTATAGTAGCATTTTAATCTCCAGGGCTTACTGCTATAGAAACGTTTAAGTTAATCTGGGGACGTTGAAGTCTCAAGAGATTTGTTTCTATAGTAGCGTTTTAATCTCCAGGGCTTACTTTCTATAGAAGCTTTAAAATTTATAGGGCTTTGTTTCTATATAAGCGTTGATTTTCCAGGGCTTTTTTTCTATATATCGTTGAGTCTCCAGGGCTTTGTTTCTATATAATCGTTGAAGTCTCCAGGGCTTTGTTTCTATTAAAGCGTTGAAGTATCCAGGGCTTTGTTTCTATTAAAGTGTTGAAGTCTCCAGGGCTTTGTTTCTATTAAAGCGTTGAAGTCTCCAGGGCTTTGTTTCTATTAAAGCGTTGAAGTCTCCAGGGCTTTGTTTCTATTAAAGCGTTGAAGTCTCCAGGGCTTTGTTTCTATATAAGCGTTGAAGTCTCCAGGGCTTTGTTTCTATTAAAGCTTTGAAGTCTCCGGGCTTTGTTTCTATTAAAGCGTTGAAGTCTCCAGGGCTTTGTTTCTATATAAGCGTTGAAGTCTCCAGGGCTTTGTTTCTATATAAGCGTTGAAGTCTCCAGGGCTTCATTTATATGGAAGCGTCGAAGTCTCCAAGTGTTTCTATAGTATCGTTGAATTCTCTAATGCTTTATTTCTATGGTATTGTTGAAGTCTCCAGTAGTAAAACATCGCTTCGAATCTTAACGACTACACTATTTGAAGCAATAGTTTCTAAATACCAAGTGCGTTACGTCAGATTCAAGTGCAAGATACATGCAAGGGAAATGGTTAATGTGTGTAGAATATGTTACTAATAACTGATTGCATATTAATTATCACTTAGTAATTAAGAGATTGGTTAGAGTAAATGCAGCCGCATTAGCGGTTATATTGTATAGTAAAATGAATACTAGTACACCTGGATGAGATCCTAGCCTAGCCCTCCCCGTCAATCGCATGTATTGCGAGACTGACACCTTAGATCATGTGACCACGGATTTTGGTCTCACAGAGGCCTATGTTATCAACCTTTCTATAAATATTTTATGTCAGAGAAAATTCCCCAAAACATGATTTGGTGGCCACTTGGTCTAAGTCATCACTTTCACAATAACTAGACTGCCGACGAAGGGGAGATCTGGGTTTGAATCTTGGTTGGGTGTACTGAGGGTGGGTTGGTTTTTTTTTACAAAAACTCTCTCCCTCCAGGCAAGTGGGAGCACACTTCCTCTAAATATAACCACTACTGTAATTAGTACATAAGCGTATAGCCCGAACGGGTAGTATGACACTGTGCTAAAAATAACTTCACCAAATTGTTGTCGAAACAAATCGCTTAAAATTATTTTGATGCGGGGGCTGGGCTTTGAACCCAAAAAAGCTTTAACAAGTGGTTTTCAATGATATACCCACCATGTAATTATTTATGTTATGTTATTTTGTTGATAAAAAAATAATTAAAAGGAGATTTCATTAGATATTAATTTTGTTTAAGGAATTAGAGAAAATTTTTTTGAAAGGTTTAAGGTATTTATTTACTTTCCAATCAAATAGTTGATTATTTAATAAGAAGCTTGAGCTTGTCGTTTATTATGTTAAAGTCATATTTGTGGTCAAATAGAGCAGGGTTTCCCAAAATCCCTTTAGCACAAAGAATCCCTTACGCCAGAAAAATAAAGCCTCATAAAATATGTACACTAATATTATACACATTAAACAATGAAAGTTAAATTTTACACGTATACAATTATAAAACAAACGGAAAACATTACATGTTCTGGCTGCGTCTTTGGCAAATGTCCTTTATTCAGATTTGAAAAAATTGTTAACACTAATTACTTATGATATTTTAGTGTGAAAAACCAATAACTGATATTATTATATTCTCTCACGTAGCCTGAGATAGCTGTGGCAGAGCCCATGAAGAACGCTGGAATGGAGGACAGACACGCGTGCATTTCCTGTCCAATTGAGAGAAATCTCCTGCGCGCATGCGCATTTCCGAGTCTCAAGTAGTGTCAGCATCTTGTACGTTCAGTTTACCATAGTGATGGGCACAATCGAATAATTCTAAGAATCGAGTAATCGAGTAAAATTACTCGAGTAATTTTTATCGAATTATCTACTCGAATCGTCCCGTGGCAATCGGTTGGACAACATTACTCGGAAGTCTTGCAATGGAATTCGATACCAATAACATGTCCATAATCTCTTCCTGTAGTACTCTGTCGACACTGACAGTGACCTCCGCCCTATTATTTTCAGGCTTTCACTTTACATGTACAGTTAATGTATGCGTTTTAAGAAGTGTCTCACAAAAAAAAAATTTATTGTCCTCTTTTTAATAAAATAAAATTTTCTTTATACATTCATGTTAAAGAAATTGATAATAATTGAACATTTTTAACAGTGAAAATAGTTTTTTTGTAACTTATTCTAATTAGTTTCAATTTATAAATAATCATAAGGAGAAATTATAATAAATAAAATAATTAGTTTCGTCTATGCGATTGTGGAAATAAGACTGCCGAAGTGCCGAGTAAAAACAATCGAGTAACTTTCATCGAGTACTTTTAAAAAGAATCGGAAATGTGATACGCTACTAGTTATGCTTTTCGATTGTACTTTACATCTGCGAGTATTTTGTATTGAAAACGCATGTGCAACATTTAAACCATAAAGGGTAATCTTTGCATAGCAGTAGAAACTGTTGGTGAAAAATGAGCCTTTTAAAAGGAAATAACATGATCCAGCCAATAAAGTCGATTCACACTTAGCTGGTAAGAAAAGAGAAAATAAAAAAATAACAAGGTCAAAGTAAAGTTACTCGAGTAATCCCGGAAGAATCGAGTACAACCGATTACACAACACAATCGAGTTAATCGATTATTTTTATTCGATTGTGCCCATCACTATTTTGCCATACAGATTCACCGTAAAGTTGACAACTGATGCTTTACACAGTAGTGTTCTTACTACTCTATCCAGTTGGACATGCACACAGTCCCAGCCCTAATGCCCTCCCCTTGAGGGTGGAAAGTTGAAGACGTAGAGAGTACCAATAAAACTAGACGCTACATCAAATGTTGACACAACCACAAACACGTATGTTATCATCGCTCGCAGTGAAATGCAGAGTAGTCACAACGTCCGCTAGAAAGTTCCACATATCAAAAGAGTTCATGAATTTCTCCCCTTTTAGGGAGTCGTTGACGCCGTTTTTTCCCCACCAGTCAGTCGCTGTCAGAAGATGTAATTACGTGGTGGGTGCACTCGTGATGGAGGGAACAACGTCTGCTCACCCAGGGTGCCTTAAGACTCGATGGAGAGCTCCATCAGTCATGAGATGAAGAGTCGTGAGGGTTTCAGGGCGAGCTATTTGTGAAAAAAAAAACTACTTCCAGGGGTGGACAAGACCACGGATTAAACGTCACGTGCGCATCAGTATCCGTTCAAAAGGCTTTCTGGGACAGTGACGTGTCGTGGAGTGTTGCCAGAGTATGCAAGTTTGTTAAAGTCGTACCTGTGGTTTGTTCTAACCCACTCTGTTCCCGTTTGGCCAAACATACACAGGCTCTGCTCTACATACCTCACATAGGAATGTATGTTCGTTGATACCTGACCAATGAGTGTTCTATTGAGTGATGAGAACAATTCACAGGTACAGTTTAAACAAGCTCTGCTCTACATACCTCACATGGGAATGTATGTTCGTTGAAACCCGACTAATCACTGAACTACGAGAATATATCACAGGTACAATAGAACTCAACGAACTCTGATCACCTGGTAACAAAACCATGATACGCCACTGTGCTGGGTAGAAATGTGAGATGGAAGATTTCCAAAAGAAAGATGCTCTGTTTTGAAAAGATTTCCACAAAATGTTCCAACTATTTAAACCAATCGAATACAAATCAGATAGTATCCCAAGTTTTAAAGTTCCCACTTCAGTTTAATTTGTTCCTCTCAAGGACGTTATCACCGGAAACATTCTCAAATTAATTCCAGCAAAGCAATAACAGCGATCACAGTTATCTTCTCACATTCACGTGTCGACTACAGCGTTTGGTGGTTGAATGTTACACTAACGTCGGGTCTGTTACAGAGCAGATACGTAAATACTTCAATCTTATACACTTATTTCCCTGGGAATCAATCAGCTCACATTTTTACTGTAAATTTTTCATCTCTACTGCTAGTTGCTGCTGTGTCCACATAACCTAAGGCGTCACTCTCACAATAGACTAGATGGCGTGAATATCGGGGTTCGAATACTGGTAAGTTGTACACAGATTCTTACCTAAATGATTTTACACTCTCCTCCGCGCAAATTCAGGTACACTTTATCTATATTAAACCTTTCCAATTCCTAACTCATTAGCGTGTTCAACTCAAATGGGTAGTAAGACGCGGTGCTAATAGTAGTAATAATAATAAATCTCTACTGTTGAGGTGTAAAATTGTTTGTCAGGGTTATCCACGGAGCGCCACGTCTGTCGCCGCGACAAGGCTCAGACACTACTGTGGTCCCAGGTGCATGTAGCCCAAGTCACACGTCAGTTGAAGTAATATAATATATCTACCATCATATGGGATATACCGCCTCGTAGATTACAGCCTAATGTTTCTTATTGTATAATTTGTGTGTGAGAATTAGTTCCAGTCGTTGAACAACATTCCCTCGGAAAAAGAGGTTTCACTCCGACAGCAAATAAAGAGCCGCTCAGTCAGGAATGCGGCGTTACATCATCAAACTGGCTTGGTTTAGTTTGTGTTGCATTCATAGTCAAGATCTTCAATAGCGACAGAATACTTGGCTTAACTATTATCCATCTATCTTTTTAATACGAGAGTGTCAGACACAATATCGACATATTTTATAGGTCTCAAATTGACAAATGAGAACTTTGATTAAAACGTGTTGACATGAAGATGTACAGTACATACAACCGCTATTAAAATTACCAAAAAAAAGTCATATTTGGAATCGCTGGGGCTATGGGGCCCATCTTCGTGTGAGGGGTACCCTTGAGACCCTTCCTAGATGCGTCTAAGGAAAGATTCTCTCAATTCTTTACAGCCCCTCTTCCCATTTTTTTTTCTATTTTACCTAAGTATGGCGCCATTTGCGCATGGGTTTGCTATTTATTATTAATACTATTATTATTATTTAGCAACTTGGTTTGCTTAGAGATGGCGATTTTCCCTAATATATCGATGTATTTATTATTTGATACATTATAAGGTAGATATCGATATCTCGGTCAAATAATATCGATAGATCGTCTGTTTCCGATGCATTGGTCTGGACGAGCTGGAAAAAACCCTCAGGTATTCCCCGATTTTTCCTTTTTAATATTTTATTTAGCGCACAAGTTTAGTAAAAATAAGAACAATAGGTCAATCTATTTTAGTTCACAAGCTTTAAATTACTGTACACGAAATGTTGCGATAAATTGAACTATATTTTGGATTAGAAATCCTCTATTTAATATATCAATGTTTTATAAAATAAATCGCTATATTTTTATATCGAAACGCCGTTGACATTCTTATTCTTACTACCCTTCTTGAAGATCCACATTTAGCTACACTAATGATATAGGGAGGGAAGAGCGAAACTATAGAGGAAATGTGTATGCATTTGCGTGAAGGAGGATTGTAAAAAAAACCTTAGAGTAAAACTACCCTTATAACAGCCGGCTTAGATACTAAATCAACCTCCCCGTGACCGGAAAGACAGACTAGATGAGCTTGGAGCCTTAACCACCGTGCCCACCTGTGCTAGTGTTATATATTAGCTACTGTATCCTGTAAAAAGGTCGGTTTTTTAATAGCTATAATTGCGTATAACCCGAACGGGTAGTAAGACGCGGTGCTAATAATAATAATAATAATAATAATAATAATAGCTATAATGTTTCAGTAAAATCAGGAATCCAGCCAAGCTCCTCAAAACTTCTTGAACCACTGAGCTACTAAGATGAAGCTCTATTAGACTATTTAACCATGATATCACCCAGTAAAAACACATAAAGGCCCATAATAGTCCCCTGAAGCTGAAAAAAAAAACACAACCTGAATCACCCGACCACAACTCTACCGCTGAATGTTCTTCCTCGCGAGAGAAATTTGTTGGCGCGCCAACGAGGAGACTTCTGGACGATAAACAAACCCTCTTTGACTCCATACAAACCTGTTTACATTCTTATCAGACCACGAGGCTCTTTCCCGAAATAAGGTAAAAGAACATGCTCGAAATATAAAACATGTTGAAAGGTGTTTTTCTGCAAGTTTCCCTTGACATTGAAATTTGGATCAGATTAATTGTGTTTTTATTGTAAAATAATTTTTACTTTGGTGTATTTAAAAAAAAATATGGTAAGATCTTTTCACTTTCTAAAGCAGAGTACAGAAAATCGCACACGATGCTACGTCTGGTTTTAGCTGTATTACCTACCTAAGTTTTCTGCTACCTGTGAGGTGAGATGGGCTCTTAAGACCTCTGGTTCTAGCTGTATTACCTGCCTAAGTTATCTGCTACCTGTGAGGTGAGATGGGCTCTTAAGACCTCTGGTTCTAGCTGTATGACCTACCTAAGTTATCTGCTACCTGTGAGGTGAGATGGGCTCTTAAGACCTCTGGTTCTAGCTGTATTACCTACCTAAGTTATCTGCTACCTGTGAGGTGAGATGGGCTCTTAAGACCTCTGGTTCTAGCTGTATTACCTACCTAAGTTATCTGTTACCTGTGAGGTGAGATGGGCTCTTAAGACGTCTGGTTCTAGCTGTATGACCTACCTAAGTTATCTGTTACCTGTGAGGTGAGACGGGCTCTTAAGACCTCTGGTTCTAGCTGTATGACCTACCTAAGTTAGGTGTTATCCGTGGAGTGATACGGTCTCTTGAGACGTCTGATACGAGTTGTATTACCTACCTGAGTCAGGTGTTATCCGTGGAGTCAGTCCCCCTAACCACTCAGCCACAGGGACTCATATTATGTAGCATACCCTTCAAGGGACTAGCGATCAGAAGGAAGCTACGCGGGCCAGCTGACCTCAAGGGGTCGCCCAGTCCCGCGACACTGTCTGGTTTGCGCGCGTGACCTCTCGACCTCCGGACACTCGGCGTGGCACCAGCGAGGGAAAGAAATCGTTTATGTAAACTAGTGTTGGCACTCCTGTTGGGGAAACAAGCTAGGGACTCGAGCCAGCCCGTCCATCATCTGGAATATCTCTATGCAGGAAACTGGCCGTTAGCCACTTAACCGTCAGTTAGGTGTGTGTCCTTACGCTTACGTTTGAGTCAGAGGGTCGGGGAGATCGGTTCTACACCCGATATCACCTCTGAGGTAACTCCAGCTCCTATCGAGGAAAGATTTGTTTTCGCTCTCTCTCAGTTAACTGTCGCCAAATCTCCTTGCTTTCAGCTGTGTCAGAAGGAAGGAGCTACTGGCAACATCGACGAACCAGCGTTGCCAAATGTGTCATATATTTAAGGTAAGATTGACAACACGTAAACAAGAGAATGACTAAGCTTTTTCCCAATAGTAAGCAGATATGATATTCAGTGTAGTCTGAATAAATTGGGTGGGGATTTTTCCTAGTGTGTTTTGTAATAATAATAATTAAATTCACTTTATTGGCATGTCTTACCACCCATCCATGCTGTCCGCATATTTACGATAAGTGAGCTAGGAATGAGGAAGGTAGAATTCAGAGGAAGTGTACCCGAATTTATAGAGGGTAAAGTATAAGAGACAAAGGGACCAGAAATACTACGAATGCAACAGATGGACGACCTCAAAAGATGCAGTTTGGGATGTAAAAAAAAAGGAAGTTGCAATTGGGACATTCTGGAGAACTAAATCTGGACTAGGCATCGGATCTGTCGAAAGAAAGAACAATTAATAATGATAATAACCTGTATTCACGTGGAGAGAAAAGGTAACAATTCAGGAGGAGCCCCCTCCAGGCAACTGGCTGGGATTTAGACCCTAGCCTCCTTAAACTGGCCAGTCAAACAATGACGTATAAACGAATGAAGGCAAGGATCTAACTGTAGTTGATCATTGCCCTAGGATGACACAAGAGTCCATTAGTAGCTCACGCTCCAGCCTGTTCGTGGATTGAAGTGCGCATGCGCTGCCTCCACCCAGAGATTTAGTAAATATTTCTCTAGAGCCTCTTAACATCCTCGTTACAACCACTTACCATCAGGGAGACACTAATTTATATTATCTTATGAATAAAAATGACATAGTAAAAGAAATGTGAGCTAAGAAAATAATCGCTCGTCTACACAGTCTTTAAAACGTGATCACAAATGTTTGGTTTTTTTCACAGGAAAACCAGTTTGGTTGTATTTACTTAGCAAGCTCACTCCTAACTCAATGGGAGGTGTTTAGTTGAGGTTAGTGGCAAGTGTATTAGTTGAGGCTAGTGGCCATGTTTATTAGGTATGAGGTATAGTTGGGCCAGTGTATTAGTTGAGGCTAGTGGCCAGTGTATTAGTTGAGGCTAGTGGCCAGTGTATTAGTTGAGGCTAGTGGCCAGTGTATTAGTTGAGGCTAGTGGCCAGTGTATTAGTTGAGGCTAGTGGCCAGTGTATTAGTTGAGGCTAGTGGCCAGTGTATTAGTTGAGGCTAGTGGCCAGTGTATTAGTTGAGGCTAGTGGCCAGTGTATTAGTTGAGGCTAGTGGCCAGTGTATTAGTTGAGGCTAGTGGCCAGTGTATTAGTTGAGGCTAGTGGCCAGTGTATTAGTTGAGGCTAGTGGCCAGTGTATTAGTTGAGGCTAGTGGCCAGTGTATTAGTTGAGGCTAGTGGCCAGTGTATTAGTTGAGGCTAGTGGCCAGTGTATTAGTTGAGGCTAGTGGCCAGTGTATTAGTTGAGGCTAGTGGCCAGTGTATTAGTTGAGGCTAGTGGCCAGTGTATTAGTTGAGGCTAGTGCCAGTGTATTAGTTGAGGCTAGTGGCAAGTGTATTAGTTGAGGCTCATGACAAGTGTATTAGTTGAGGCTCATGACAATTGTATTAGTTGAGGCTCATGACAAGTGTATTAGTTGAGGCTCATGACAATTGTATTAGTTTAGGCTAATGGCCAGTGTATTAGTTGAGGCTAGAGGCCAGTGCATTAGTTGAGGCTAATGTCAAGTGTATTAGTTGAGGCTAGCGGCCAGTGCATTAGTTGAGGCTAATGTCAAGTGTATTAGTTGAGGCTAGAGGCCAGTGCATTAGTTGAGGCTAATGTCAAGTGTATTAGTTGAGGCTAGCGGCCAGTGCATTAGTTGAGGCTAATGTCAAGTGTATTAGTTGAGGCTAGTGACAAGTGTATTAGTTGAGGCTAATGTCAAGTGTATTAGTTGAGGCTAGTGGCCAGTGTATTAGTTGAGGCTAATATCAAGTGTATTAGTTGAGGCTAATGGCCAGTGTATTAAGGAGCGGGACGGCTATACTTAATACCATTGTTATTGATTTATTATCATTTCCTAGATCTACATAAAAAAATTGACTTGAAAATATGCTGGAGGTTAAAACTATGTTGACTAATGATGATCAGTTCTCGTCTCACAAACATCTCACTGGGAGTACGTGACGCTATATCATTGAAGAACCGTATTTTAATTCTATAATCAACACGCTCGTCTCATAAACTCCAAAACGTGCAACACACGTCGGGTGATCGAGCTCCCATTTCATTTTAATCTAATTAATCTAATACCGGCTTCAGTGGCCACATGGTCTAAGGCGTCACTCTCACAATAGACTAGACTGATGATGATAGTGAGATCGGGGTTCGATTCTCAGTTAGGTGTATTGAGGTTGGGTTTCCCTAAACTATTTTAAGCTCTCCCTCCACACAAATGTAGGTACATTTCCTCTAAATCTAACCATCCTCATGCCTAGCTCATTAGTGTAATTAGTACATCCAAGCATAGCCTGAATAGGTAGTAAGACTCGCTGATAAAATAAATTAATCTAATATAATTTAAAGTCCTCTATTATACTTTATATGCCCCTGACCCGCCTCGGTGGCGTAGTTGGCTAACGCGCTAGTCGTGTTGAGCTCGACAGCCGAGGACGGGGAGATCGAGGTTCGAATCTCGGTCGGGTGAACTGGGGGTGGTTTTTCCTAAATGGTTTTCCACTCTCCCTCCACGCAAATGCGGGTTCACTTCCTCTAAATTCAACCCTCCACATTCCTAATCCATTAGCGTAATTAGTACTTAAGCGTATAACCCGAACGGGTAGTAAGACGCGGTGCTAAATATTATATTTCCCCTGTATTTCATTACGATATAATCTAAATACAGGGACGTGATCGTGGTAACAGACAACATAATATTTAAATAAAGAATACGGGAAATAAACACATTCTTATTATTCATGTAACCAATCTTTTTAAACTATTCAATGCGATCTTTAGTAAGATAATGGTTTTTTAAAAATTATAGTTTCACATATTCATCCGTTTTCTCTTACTAATTATGTTTATTTAATGTTTTTACTTTCCCATATAGAGAAATTATTTAGATTGCTAAAAAACTTCCACCCCGAGATTATGACGAATCTTTACATTTTATGCGCCCCTGAATTAAAAATGTGACTTTTACAATGTTGTCTCTACCTGGGGCTATATTGGAAATTGATTTATGAATCTTGTTCGGACTTGATATTACATAGTATTACTTCCAGGGGGTATTTTTGATTTTTATTCTAGCTCTAAAATGAAGGTAAGTTATCTGTTCTTTAATTTTTGAAAATTAAAAAATTTCAAAAAAATCATTATAACGATTCTATTCCAAATTGACTGCTGGGAAGTATTTTACATGATAAATAAGAATGTATACTTGTTTTACGGAGAAAAATTAATTTGAGGGCAGCCTATTGATAACCGGTTGTTTAACATTTTTCTCCAAACCAATAAACTTTATGATAAATAATGTACAATATTGCTTTGTAGCATTTATTATAATATGTGAACCTACATTCTGTTACCAAAAGAATCATAATTACAAAATCAAATTTTGAAGTTCTAAAACAATTTCAAAAACTGATATTATGTAATGATCTAGAAGGTTCTTTTTTTTTCCCCTAGAACTATATTACAATCTAAACGAGTAGTGAGAACAGAAAATAAAACATAAAGAAAAGCAGTGATATTGTGTGTGAAATAAACTCCCCAGTTTAGAGATCAGACACAGAGCTGTAACGTGATTACGGACATATTTATATCTTTATTAGCGGTTCACGCGCGTTATATAAAGTTACACAAGTGTGAATCAGAACTTAGCAAGTCACGTATGAACAAATGAAACAAATCTTCACACACTTATTTTACGAGCACTTATCAAAAGATTGGGAGAGCAAGATTTCGAATCTCGCAACTATTTATTAGAGCTTTTATGTATCTCAATTATGTTATTGATGTGTTAATTCAAGCGCTTAGTAGTCTTGAGACCCACTTCGGTGGTCGCATGGTTTAAGGCGTCACTCACGTGTTAGGCTGGCCTACTGATGACGGGGAGATAGAGGTTCGAATCCCGGTCGGGTCTACTGACGGTGGTTTTCCATAAATGCTTTCCCAATCTCCCTCCACACAAATGGGGTAGATTACCTCTAAAATCCTTCATCATCCCTACCCCATTGGAGTTGGTAGTACATATAAGTACAACCCGAACGGGTAGTAAGAAGCGGTGACAAAAATAAATGTAGCATAAGTATAGATAAATTCAGATATGTTTGCATTAAATAATATCGTATGCTTTGTTTGTTTTTTCTTTAAAAATTTCTCTCTGTACCTAGATGCGGGGCCATTTTAAGAAAATGTGATTTCCGGGCAAAAACAATAAGTGCCTTTTGCACTACAATAATAATAATATTTAGCACCACGTCTTACTACCGTTCGGGTTATACGTTTAAGTACTAATTACTCTAATGGATTAGGAATTGGAGGGTTGAATTTTTGAGGAAGTGAACCGCATTTGCGTGGAGGGAGAGTGGAAAACCATTTAGGAAAAACCACCCCCAGTTCACCCGACCGAGATTCGAACCTCGATCTCCCCGTCCTCGGCGGTCGAGCTCAACACGACTAGCGCTTTTGCACTACAGTTTTTCAGTTTTAGCACTAAACCTTTATAATATATATATTGATCCGTAATCGCTACTTATGTTACTTAAATATTTATCATTTTTTATGGAATATTGATCAACCCTAATGACTGCATTCTATTAAGTGCAAACAATCAATCCAATTAAGTTAACAAAAGTAAATTCCTCCATGCACCATTGCAGTGTTAGTTTCCTGTAGACCGACAGCGGTAGTATTGTGGTGGCGTATACTACTGTACTGCAGCACATTAGCTGAGTAAAGTAAATCTTAAATTACATAAATTTAGGGTTTTTAGGAATATGGAATGGAATCCTATCACTAAGTGAATACTTATTGCTGTTAATTATCTGCACACTATTTGATGTACGTCGGAAAGGGATCGCCTCCAGTTTGGTATCCGTTGTGCCTCCCATGACATCGACAACTATTTTATATTTTTATGAATACATTTTGATAAAAGTACCTACCCTTTTTTTCCCCCAAACTATCCACATAATCATTGAAGCAGGGAGGAAGAAGGTAAAATTGATATAAAAATATACGTTACATTTGCGTGAAGAAAGAGCGAGCAATAATTCAGGAAAACTTGCCTCAGTTCTCCCCGTTCAAGATTCGAACCCTTTCCTCCAGCGAAACAGAATATATTATTTCATGAAATTAGTTTGAGACACGTTAAAATTCAGTTGGTGAAAGCCATGACAGGATGTGTTACATTTTCTCGATTCTACTTTTTTTTTATATGTGTGGCTGCAGATTGTTTTTATCCACTGTAAAAAGATGATATGTGAATTTCTAAGTAGGATCGAGTTAAACAGGCGGTTAAATATTGTTATTGGTATGGGTTTTTTGCACCGCATCTTACTACCCGTTAGGGATACGCATTTGTACTAACTACACTAATGTATTATAGATTAGTAAGGTTGGATTTAGAGGAAGTGTACCCGCATTTACATGAAGGAAGAGTGTAAAACCATTTAGGGGAAAACCTACCCTCATTAAACACGACCGGGATTTGAACCCGGCTCTCCCCACCACATAGATCCAGTAAGCAATGTGGAAAGATTTATGCCTTAGATGCCTTTTGATATCACGGGCCATATGAGTTTAAAAAAAATCTGGTGGATCACAATTTAGAAAAAATACTGGGCAAAAAATTTCAACTTTATATTTCTCATAATAGTAATTAGTTATTAAATTATTTTATGAATACAATTGTTTGTTTTTTAAATATTTTGTGGGTCAGTTAAAATCAGTTTGCTGGCCGGATACGGCCCACGGGTCGTAGGATGCCGACCACTGCCTTAGCCCATGTGACCACCGAAGCGGGTCCGTTAAATGTTAATATTTTGTTTCAGCTAAAATATTTCTGTATAATCATGTTATGGCTTTCCGACACTGAGCTACTTCTTGAAAAAAATATCTAGGCCTACGTTCAATCTTAGATCTTAATTGTGCCGGGAAATATTTGTATATACTAACACCAATCAATACGATAAAAAGCATGTTTATGATGTAAGATTTAAAAAATGGAGCATTTATTTATCACTAAAATGTATTAGTAATGTTAAATTAAAATAAGAAATATTTATGAGGCCTTGACTTATGAAAATGAATGGCAAAATCTAATAGTTAAGATGATCTGAAATTTTATTTTGTGTGGATGAAACTTTAATTCGGTTTTCAAAGTATTTATATTTTTTGAATGTAAAATAGTTCTACTTCGTTTTTTAAGGAAGAATTTGTATAATTTTTTTAAGCCTACTCTTTTCTCAAACCTTTTTTTTAAACCTTTCATTTGTGTCTTGTTTGGAGAAAAAATACTTAGTCAAATCAAAATATGTAACTGGGTGAAATATGTGAGAACACTTTTACACGAGATTTTTTTTTAAATCTAATTTATTATAAAAAATAAATAAATATCACACTGAAAAAAAAATATTTGTGTTCATCCTAATTTTGAGGAAATTATTGTGCCAGGTCAGTGGCAGCTCTATATTCCTCAAGCTATAGTGGAATAGTGGTATGAAGGGACGTTAAGAACATTTACAAACACGAAAATTGTTTTCAGTAATGACAAAATGTAACTATATTACTTTTTTAATTATTATATCGGCATTGATACGCTTTGTCGAAAATGACAGTCACCAAACATATTATTATTATTATTTTATTTATTATTATTATTATTATTATTATTATTATTATTATTATTATTATTATATTATTATTTATTATTTATTATTATTATTATTATTATTAGCACCGCGTCTTACAACCCGTTCGGTTATACGCACTTACGCTAATGTGTAATGGTAGGGTGATTGTGAGATGAAATGGAGGACCTACAGTTTAACGTGGGATCCGAACCACGGTGGAGGCCTGGCATTCCTCACATTCACAAGTTGTGATTAATACACGTCTTGTCAGAGGTGAAGGAAAGGTTTGACAATCAGATACATCTGTGCCGGGAACATGATATTTGACGTTTTAAATATATTAAAGAATCCTACTACCACAATTCCACTATAGCCATCACTTCAGTGGATTTGATCCCACAGTTAAATGAGGAAACTGGTAAATAAAACGCTATGGAGTTTGGCTGTCGTGTTTGTCATAGTAGAACATATTAGGTCGTCGAGTGCGAGAAAACAAGAAAACAAACAACCATACATGTGTGGGTTGTTAGCAACTGGGACCCTCATTTCAAATAGTTCGTAGCTGTCCTACTGATGTATAATCAGATCACCATATAAAGAAACATTTAGGCCCGATTATAACAAAGGAATGTAGAGCAGCCTAAAATCAATCAAAATATCACTACATTTACTTTACACCCTCTCAAAATCAAACAATTTTTTTATAGAAGTATGAAGTTTAATAACACATTACTTAACGTATGAGTACATGAAAGTAGATTTAGCAACTATTTGAATTAACCGCATCGGTGGTAAAACGGTCTAAGACGTCACTCTTGCAATAGATTAGCCAACCGATAAAGGAGAGATCGGGGTTCGAGTCCCTATCGAGTGTACTGAGGGTGGTTTATCCTATATGGTTTTCCGCATTTTATTCTTGTAAATGCTGGTACAATTCTTCTAAATTAAACCTTCCTCATCCCTAAAATACTAGCGTAATTAGTACATTTAGTATGTATAGGTATAGAAAAGCTGTGCTAAGAAAAACCTATTTGAATCGTCCGATAAGCTTCTACCGTTGGTGATCTGATTATAATTTGTGAAATTAAAAGTTTTTAATCCAACCGGGATTCAAACCAAAATATCGCCGTTTTTGAACACAGCGCGAGGCCTCGATATTTCTGATGGAAGTTGGCGGTGCGAGCGCCCGGTGATGGTCCAGAGTTCGACAGACGCAGGTATATTATGGAACCGTTGTGATCAAAGCGAATCTGTGGACGTTAATGTGTAGCTAATTAATAAGATAATTAGGTCACCACATCGTTCACGCTCAAGGCACGAGGACCTGCCAATTAGCTACCACAATAATGAAAATTTATTGATCAATTCGATCGTTCCCTCGCGACTAGGTCTAGCCTTACCGCTGACATGTCCTAACTTCAAAGAGGACAACGAAAAGATAATTAACTATTAAGCAAACAGAACTCGGCCTTATCTTTATTATCCGATAGAAATGACGACATTCCCCGGTGTTCAGGTCCACGTGAATGTCGCAGAAATAAATAATCGTGACGTCACGTCGGGCAAACCGTTGCCTCGACGGGTCGGAGGAACAGTAAATTGATTTACGATCACGGAATCACCTGGAATGTCCTGAATGGAATGAGACCAAACTGTGACCCTGTCTCGTTATAGGTGGAAGCCTCCCCGCTCCCCTTTTTTCCACAGCTTCACATTTTGCGTCTACAAACACTTGTGACGTCGATTGCGACTCGCAAATTGGTTTCGGCCTAAGCGTTTGGTTGGTAATGGAGGGTTTACTTCAAGGCTGTTGGAGAAACGAGAAAGGATCTGAGAGGTTTCGATTGGTAAGGTTAGATATCCTGCGGCAGATTCGTCCTTCCATTTTTTCAGGCTGTGTTCAACTCCTGGAGTAGCTAGCTGTCCTTATTAGTCCTGGAGGCTGAGTATCTGCTCTGGTTTCGAATCCCGTCCAGGTGTAATGCTATAGTTTTCCTCCAAGAAAATGCTGGTCATCTTCTCTACCCTCCTCATCCTGACCCAATTACTCCAAATAGTTTTTAAAATATTTTTTCTGATATTAACCATCCCTTAAAATTGTGCACAAATATCAAGCTGCACTTATAAAATATTAAAATAGACGTGATACCAATTTATCTATATTAATAAAATGAACGGTTTGTCATGAGCATTGCGCGATATCTACGGAATGAAGAGGTATTAAATTTAAACATCACTAACCCCTGTGCACGAACATGTACACCTAGAATCCAGAGTTTAAAATTTGTATATTTTCTCTAATCAATTAAAAACAGGGTAGGAAGAAATAAAATTAAGAGATTTTTTCTGTCTGTTAGAAGCAAAAAAAAAGCACGCAATGGATTATGTAGCTACCCCGGGGCAACGCCGAGTACTTCTGCTAGTTACTAAAAAATGTTTAAAATAAAATTTAAAAAATAAAATCTATATAAAACAAAACTTTGAAAAATAAATTATATTATCTGATTTTGACCAACTTTATAAAACATAGTACCTGATATCTAACATACCCGCTTCAGTGACTGAAAGGTTTAAGGCGTCACTCTCCTGTGAGATAACCTTGCCGATGGCGGGGAGATTGGAGTAATAATCCCGGTCGGGTCTACTGAGAGTGTTTTTTCCTGAATGGTTTCCCATTCTCCTTCCAAGAAAATGCCGGTATATTACCTCTAAATTACTTCCATCCTCATCCCTACTCCATTAGAGTAACTATCATATATGCGTATAACCTGAACAGGTATTAAGATGATGTGATTTAAAAAACTACTATTTTAAGATATCTAAGAAGTAGACCCGCCTCGGTGGCGTAGTTGGCTAACGCGCTAGTCGTGTTGAGCTCGACCGCCGAGGACGGAGAGATTGAGGTTCGAATCTCGGTCGGGTGAACTGGGGGTGGTTTTTCCTAAATGGTTTTCCACTCTCCCTCCACGCAAATGCGGGTTCACTTCCTCTGAATTCAACCCTCCCATTTCCTAATCCATTAGTGTAATTAGTATTTAAGCGTATAACCCGAACGGGTAGTAAGACGCGGTGCTAAATATTATTATTATTATTCTAACAAGTAATTAATTAATAATTCTAATTTTTTTAAAAAACTCACTCTTCAATCAAATAAACGACTTGTTTCGTTCTTGTTTCAAATGTTGCTTCCTCAATAATATTTGGTTCAAAAATAAATAGATGTAAAAACTCTTAGCAGAATTTCGATGTGATGCAATTCCTGAATACCACCTTTTAACGCCTACTCCCCTGTTACAAGTTCCTGTACCTCCTCGTGACGCCTGATATCCTGATATCTCAACCGTAGCATCATCGGTTCGTGCGTGTTCTATGCCCATCTTCGGAAGATCGGCTCTGTTCCGTCGTTACATGTACATGGACCATAAAACCAATTTTGAGCGTAGGGGAGGGGTACGGGGGTTAAAGAGCAGGTTTGTTAAACGATTTGAGGAGGGAGAGGGGTTATAAATACCGTGACGAAATTAATACGGCTCTGAAACACTTCCATATTGGTATCTAATGTTAGCGTGTGTGTGATCTTTACTGCCCCAGTCAACGCGAAAGGGAAAAAACAAACAAAAAAAAAAAAACATTGTAACCATGTTGAAAATTATCGTCTATTTATTAGAAATTGTGATGTGCTCTTTGAGATATTCGATTACAGTTTCACGTTAAAAAACACTTATATGATGCTTTGTTTATCTTTATGAAGGCGTGTTCTTTAAAATATTGTGGACTTACTTGGATGCGAGGAAGTAAAAAGGAGTTTTGTTTTGGGGGGTCCAGACCCCTCCTGGAGTTTGATGGGTCCCATATATACGTATAGAAACTTTTATTGCCATTGCAATGCTTGCATTCGGACCAAAAGTGGATGGACATTTTGAGAATTTCCTATAATGTTAGGCAACTCCACATCACTGGAGTACAGCCATGAGCATAGCATCAAATGGAACAAACGTTTAGATTAACCTTTTCATATATTTTTTTTCATTTATTTGAGGTATTTAACGTGCACTTTCCGAATCGACTGATTATCTCAACACAAGACTTTTTTTTTTTTTTTTTAGCACCGCGTCTTACTACCCGTTCGGGTTATACGCTTAAGTACTAATTACTCTAATGGATTAGGAATTGGGAGGGTTGAATTTAGAGGAAGTGAACCCGCATTTGCGTGGAGGGAGAGTGGAAAACCATTTAGGAAAAACCACCCCCAGTTCACCCGACCGAGATTCGAACCTCGATCTCCCCGTCCTCGGCGGTCGAGCTCAACACGACTGGCGCGTTAGCCAACTACGCCACCGAGGCGGGTAACACAAGACTTATAAACTAAATTAAATATAGAACAGACACAACATCCAGCCCCCGGCCGGTAATTCATCGCTGTGAAAGGGGTAGCACACATTTCACCAATGACATATTTTTCGACCCTGTTGGGAATCGAACCTGGGACCTTTAGCTGACTAGACAGACACGCTACCGACTGAACTAAAGTGTCGGACCAACTTTATTAATTGTTTTTGTGTCTCCTGCACCACTGCTAAAGTGGTTCCACATGTTACGGTACATTCTGTGTATAATTCTAGACACGTGATATTATTTTTATTATTATTATTATTGTTATTATTATTGTTAGCACCTCGTCTTACTACCCGTTCGGGTTATGCGCACGTACGCTAATGTGTAATGGTAGGGTGGTTGTGAGATGAAATGGAGGACCTACAGTTTAACGTGGGATCCGAACCACGGTGAAGGCCTGGTATTCCACACGTTCACAAGTCGTGATTAATACACGTCTTCTCAGAGGTGAAGGAAGGGTTCGGCCATCAGATAAATCAACACGTGATCTTGATGTGCTGAATTCCCTAAAAAAAAAAAAAATCTTTCCGTTTTTAAAAAATATTGTAGGTAACTACAGACAGCACTTAAGTAATGAGTGTGTGAAGTTTCAGCTCTGAAACCTTATCGAGAAGTTTTGAAGAAGAAAAAAAAATCTCTGGACAGATGAACAAAATACCGTCTATCTTTTACCAAGAAGATAATGACAATGAACAGTGAATATCAATAGGCCCTGACATGGACACAAAATGATCGATCTATTCCTCCCCCACCTCTCTTTCCCCGAGCTATGAAACCTTATTCATAGCAGCCCTATCTGAGCACTTAAACCCACAAGGACGGATCCAGTCTTGTTACGTAATGAATGACCCCTCTTAACACGGAGGTAATCCTTTCATTCATTGACAGCCGCAGCCAATGAGCATCTCCGAACCTTCCTTCGTTTGTTATTCAAATGCAAGCTAGACTCTAGAAAGGGAAAACCTTCGAATACAATTTCATCCGATTTTATGGTTACGATCTTAGAACCAAATAGAATACCTCCCACATATCCTCGCCAGCCTTTTATCACATAAATCATCCCCGGAAACTATATAAGCGCCTAATATTTCTCCCGTCTTAACAGAAACATAGGGAATACTTCCCTTTTCGAAAAATGTCTAACGTTTCACCTTTTTTAAATCAGGGTCGTACAACGATGCCAGCCGGGGTTTGGTAAGATTAGAAATAAAACACGTGTGGGTGTTTTCTTAGAACCTTCAAAACGCGGAGCCCTCAAGTAGAGAGTTTATTGAATTCCTTCGTCGTCAGTTAAGATAAAACTTGTAAGAAACAATTTTAGAACACGAAATAAACCACAAGCCCACTATGCGTGTGGTGCCTTGTTAGTTATGGACGTAATGACAATTTGTATGTGGCAATGTTTGTCAAAGTGTGGGAAGTGTACCCCAAAAGGTTTATGAAGGATTTCAGTTGGTAACCGACGTACCACAGAATTACATTTTTTTTTGTCACTGTGTCTTATTACGCATATGAACTAATTATACTCAGATTTTGTGAGAAATCCTGTTCTGGAATGCTTTATTTAGATTGAAAATCCTACTGTAGAGTAGTGTTCTGGTAGTATAAAGGGCCTTATAGAACGGATTTTCTACACAGATCAGGTTATACATTGATATGTTAGGAACCCACTTCGGTGGCCGCTTGGTCTAACGCGCTACTCTCGTGTCAGACTGGACCGCCGTAAACGGGGTGATCGGGGTTCAAATCCCAGTCGGGTGCAACGAGGGTGGTTTTCCCTTAATTGTTTTTCACTCTCCTTTCACGCAAATGTGGGTGCAATTCCTCTCAATTACAACACTTACTGATCCATATAAGCCATTAGTGTAATTAGTTCATATGCGTATAATCTGAACGGGTAGTAAGCCGTGGTGCTAAGAATAAAATAAGCTTTCGTGGTAAGTTAAACAAAGCCGTAGTAGAGAGAAAGAAAGGCATTATTATTATATTATTATTATTATTATTATTATTTTATTATTATTATTATTATTATTATTATTATTATTATTATTATTATTATTAGCACCGCTTCTTACTAACCGTTCGGGTTATACGCACTTATGCTAATGTGTAATGGTAGGGTGATTGTGAGATGAAATGGAGGACCTACAGTTTAACGTGGAATCCGAACCATGGTGGAGACCTGGCATTCCACACATTCACAAGTTGTGATTAAAACATGTATTGTCAGAGGTGAAGGAAGGGTTCGGCGATCAGATAAATCTGTGCTGGGACCGAGGATTAAACCCCGGACCCCCCGGCACTGAAGTCTGACACCTTACCCCTAGACCGCCAGGTTACTCAAAGGCTTATAAAAGTCAAGGAATGATATCTCACCGATATTTGCTTTTACTTGTTTACTGAGCATACTGTACTTGTTTACTGAGCATACTGTACTTGTTTACTGAGCCTACTGTACTTGTTTACTGAGCCTACTGTACTTGTTTACTGAGCCTACTGTACTTCTTTACTGAGCCTACTGTACTTGTTTATTGAGTCTACTGTACTTGTTTACTAAGTCTACTGTACTTGTTTACTGAGCCTACTGTACTTGTTTACTGAGCCTACTGTACTTGTTTATTGAGTCTACTGTACTTGTTTACTGAGCCTACTGTACTTGTTTACTGAACCTACTGTACTTGTTTACTGAGTCTACTGTACTTGTTTACTGAACCTACTGTACTTGTTTACTGAGTCTACTGTACTTGTTTACTGAGCCTACTGTACTTGTTTACTGAGCCTACTGTACTTGTTTATTCAAAACCGAGTCTTAGTATCCCCTCGGAAGTGCAGCTCTATGACGTATCATTCGCCAAACCTCATCTGCAAGGGGTATAATATTCTGGTTACAAGGTAACCTTGTCGGAAATGCAACTTGTTTAGATGAACCACACGGGTAATTTAAATTAATAAAGAGAACCACTTATCCACCTTTATAATAGTTTAACAGATGTACAGCCTTGTAATGAGAATCTTGAACAGTGTAATCAGTAGGGAATATAATAAGGTCACGTGATTAGACCAGGTGATTAGATAGATGACCTAGAGTTTAAACTGTAATATTTAATATTATACTTGTTTCTTAAGCACTGCCTCTTACTACCTGTTCAGATTATGCGCATATATATGCACTAATTACGCTGCTTAGTTAGGGATAATTAAGGTTGAATTTAGAGGAAGTGTACCTGCATTTGCGTTGAGGGAGAGTGGAAACCCATTCAGGGAAATCCGCGTTCAGTACACTCAACTAGGATTTAAATCCTGATCTCCCCATCATCGGTAGTTTAGTCTATTACTAGAGTGACGTCTTAGACCATGCGGCCACCGAAGCGGGTCTTAAGTTAATCGTTAATAACTACGGGGTAAAACGTAGTAATTTATATATATATATATATATATATGTGTGTGTGTGTGTGTGTTGTGTGTGTGTGTGTGTTGTGTGTGTGTGTGTGTGGTGTGTGTGTGTGTGTGTGTGTGTGTGTGTGTGTGTGTGTGGTGTGTGAAAAATGCATAAAGAAACTTTTATTTTATTTATTATTCCCTGGTGAATAACGTACGTAAATGTCACCTCACATGCTCTGTTATTTAACAGCTCGTTCTTATTCAAACATTCTTGAAAGTATAAATAATAATAATAATAATAAAATGTCCCCGACTTGGAATTCTCCAAACAAAATGCTACTTTTTAAAAAAACTCGAACCACTTGATTATCATCTCTAGCCGGTGACACGAAATACAGGGGCTTGGTTGCACAACCACTCAACTCACTGGGAAGCACATTCTTCGGACGGTTTGAACCAAAACAGGTTTTATTTGAGGTGTCATAGGTACATTTTATGAACAGACTGATTATATCAACACATTCATTACAAACTAACTTAATTCTAGAACAGACACAACACTCTATTACCCATTTGGATGTATATATAGTAAAATCCAGTTAGACCAAAGCCCCGTAGTCCAAAATTCCAGTCAAATTAAATATACTTTATTGTTTAACAAACTGAGAGTTAAAGAGAATTGTAAGAAACAGTGGTATCTGATAATAAATGTTAATATTTACATGTTGTAGTCAACACTCCTGTAACTGAAAATAATTACATTATTATTATTATTATTATTATTGTTATTATTATTATTATTAGCACCGCGTCTTACTACCCGTTCGGGTTATACGCACTTACGCTAATGTGTAATGGTAGGGTGATTGTGAGATGAAATGGAGGACCTACAGTTTAACGTGGAATCCGAACCACGGTTGTGGCCTGGCATTCCTCACATTCACAAGTTGTGATTAATACACGTCTTGTCAGAGGTGAAGGAAGGGTTTGGCAATCAGATAAATCTGTGCCGGGACCGAGGATTGAACCCCGGACCCTCAGCACAGAAGTCTGACACCTTACCCCTAGACCACCAGGTCACCTAATAATTACAGTAAATATCACGTGATATACATCAGTTAAATACATTAACATTGCATTAAATTCATTCAGCTGTAATTTAAAATTCGTGAAAATACTGTATTCTCCCGGTTAATTCGAACAAGCTTCGGTCCCAATCAGTCCGGATTGACGAGGTTCTAGTGTATATAAAATATATTTATCGCTGTGTCTTACTGCCTGTTTAGGTTGTACACATATATGATTAGTACTCTATTGGAGTAAGAATAAAGAAGGAAACATTTTAGATATAGTCTACCCGCATTTTCGTGGAAGCAGAGTGGGAAACCAATTAGAAAGAACCACCCGACCAGGATATGAACCCTGATCTCCCCATCATCAGCAGGCCAGTCTAACACGAAAGGGACGCCTTAGAACATTCGGCTACCGGAGCGGGTTCGGTAGTCTAATATTTAATTATTATATTATTTAGCACCGCGTCTTACTACCCGTTGGGGTTATACGCTTAAGTACTAATTACACTAATGGATCAGGAATTGGGAAGGTCGAATTTAGAGGAAGTGAACCCGCATTTCCGTGGAGGGAGAGTGGAAAACCATTTAGGAAAAACCACCCCCAGTTCACCCGACCAAGATTCGAACCTCGATCTCCTCGTCCTTGGTGGTCTAGCTCAACACGACTGGCGCGTTAGCCAACTACGCCACCGAGGTGGGTAGTATTTAATCTGATTATTTAATTAATCTCTGTCAAAGGAATAAGACACAATCTAACCAAGGAACTTTTATTTTTTGCCTCGAACCCGAGACTCTTAGCTAAATAATCAGACGCACCACCAGCTGAGTTAATAAAAATCATCAGAGCACTATTCCAGGTATAAAGTTCATCAAACCCTTATTGACTAATAGGTTAAGATTAATTTACTTTATAAAATATTTAATTTTAATTTTAATTTAAAGTATTTTGATCAGTAAAATTAAACAAAGGAGAATCTACAATTGGTGAAAACGCTACCGTTCACAGCGGTACATTCTAGTCATCTATAATATAAGAATCAAATAGATTAAGCTATTATAAATGCTTTTAGTGAGGATTTACTCTATCTAGATATCATATTCTGAAAATTGAAAAATTTCAATTTTCAGAATATGATGTATTTAATACAGTTTAAAAGCGATACTTGGATGCAGGAACTGAACCCGGGACTTTTGGCTTAGCACGCAATGCTCAAGATCGTTCTTCACTCCTAGTTTAGGGCTGAGTCTGTGATGGACGTGTGGAATAGTCAGCTCTATATGAGCGATCAATAGTGTCTCGAGTTATCAGATGTCGCAGCCATCTGCGACTTGGGAGGGCTGTCATTCTGCCAAGCTTACAATAAATTTAGACTAATTGAAATTTGGTCCCTTCTATACGGAAAATTCCGTAATTACAATGATATGCAACTTGTTTGTTGATATTCTTTACAATTATATATATTGGCACGTGAGGGAATAATTGTACGCCTCACTCTAGGTGTGCTAAGTTAGAGACTCCTGGGTTTTATTTCCGTGTCCAGGTGTAATTTTATCAACTATAGTTAATATGAGAGTAAATCGGTCCCGTGGTGTAGTGGTGCAGTGGTCAGGTCAGTGCCTAGGGGTCCCGGGTTCAATTCCTGGCTAGTACCATGGGTACTTTTCCCGAAAAATTGTCACCAGAGTTTGGTTAGTTAGGCTTAAGCTATTTCTAAGTGTTTCCACTGGTTCCACACCCCCATACCCACTATCACCCTCATACTCACTATCACCCTCATACTCACTATCACCCTCATACTCACTATCACCCTCATACTCACTATCACCCTCATACTCACTATCACCCTCATACTCACTATCACCCTCATACTCACTATCACCCTCATACTCACTATCACCCTCATACTCACTATCACCCTCATCTCATATCGAAATGGAAAGATCCTCCAAAGAAAGGATGTACGATCAGTACATTCGGGAGTGCCCTGGGCTACTGTAGATTAGTACTGACTAATCTTTCAAAAAAAAAACCGGGCTGTTAATTATGTAGGTCAGACGCGCGATATTAGTATGCGGGTAGAATCTAGCGTTGGTGACATTATCTCCTCTGCTAGTACATAGTCTATTGTGCTATAGACCCTTTTTTCAAACGGGCGTCAGAATTATTTGTTAAGAGTCTCAAGCGGAGTGCCTGTGAGCTAACTTCCTCGTTTTATGTTTTTTATTGTTTGTGTCCAAGTTGTTCTATAATTACCCGTGTGAACCAGGTAGGTAATTAGTCATGAAGTTCTACATCCCCAACCGCCTCCCCCCCTCCCCCCCGTGTTGAAAACCAAAATCACAAGAAAACTGCCCTCCCTCTTTGATTAAACAGTGTTATTATAATATGATGTTGTAAACAAATCTTCTCGTTACGCTCGAGGTGAGCTATCTCAGCGCTGCAGTGGGAGATAACTGAACTTATGAAGGGAAGGAGTTATCTTGATATCTGTCTGCAACCAAACATACGATACTTACATGCATTCCTTCTCACATGCTCGTTCATTCCTTCATCGCCGCACGTCTGACGCTTGTATGTGGTCGAGACGACCAACTTACTCGCTGTTGAGAAATAACAAGAGCCGCAGTAACTTGAAATAACGTATGAAATAGTTGGGAACCTGACAACCTCAAGCAAAACTCATTAGATACACACTAGCATTTGCATCATTTTATAAATACATTATTCATGGACTAGTAAACAATTCCCGCGCTTGCATCATTTTTATAAACAAATTATGTATATATAAAATTGCAACTTCTAAAGATTATACCAAACTATGATTTCACATCTTAATATTTCGTCAGAATAAAATACTGAGCTTTAATTACTTTGTGAATGTGCATCCACCTATCAACTTATCTCTAGTTTGGTTGACTTAAAATGAGATTCTTTATATGATCAATCAACTTTTTTTTAGTTTAGATCATATTAGCAGTTATAAGATATATATGCATCGCAATGGCCTTCAAAAGTTTGTCTTATTATATTTCATTAGTAAATGTGTCGAATATTGAATAAAACACTCTACAAGAGCTTGTGATAGAGGCGTTGAGCCTATCAATCAGCCAGTGAGTCAACCAGCCAACGAGTCAGTCACTCAGTCAGTGAATAAGTCAATCAATGAATAAGTCAGTGAGTCAGCCTGTGAGTAATTCAATTAGCCTGTGAGTCATTCAATCAACATGCGAGTCAGTCAATCAGTGAATCAGTCAGTGAGTCAGTCAATCAGCCTGTGAGTCAGTCAATCAGCATGCGAGTCAGTCAATCGGTCAGTGAGTCAGTCAATTGGTATGTGAGTCAGTCAATCAACCAATCAATCAGCCAGTGAGTTACTCAGCAAGTTATTCAATCAACCAGTAAGTCAAACAATCAGCCAGTGATTCAATCAATCAGCCAGTGATTCAATCAACCAGTCAGCCAATCAGCCAGTAAGTTAATCAGCCAGTGAGTCAATCAACCAGTAAGCCATTCAATCAGTCAGTGAGTCATTAAATCAGCCAGTAAGACAATCAGACAGCCAGTCAGTCAATCAACCAGTCAATCAATCAGCTAGTGAGTTAATCAACCAGTCAATCAGCCAGTGAGTCAATCAACCAGTGAGCCAATCAATCAGTCAATGAGTCATTAAATCAGCCAGTAAGACAACCAATCCCTCAGTCAATCAGCCAGTGAGTCAATCAACCAGTCAGTAAGTCAGTTAAGCAATTCAATAAGCTACCTTTACATGAGTATATTTTAGAAAACCAACATACATCCTTATTTATTATGTTAAGCGCTTCCCAGATCACCGATTCAAACCAAATCAATATAGCCATTTTAAAGAAATGTAGAATTTAAAAGAAGCTATCATCAGTAAACCATCTAAGGATAGAACATAAATCACGATTTCTCCTCGTGATAGGAACATACATAATGTAAATATGAAGTTTGGATGAAATACATCAAACAATTTAGGCTGTAGCCCCAGATCACAGACACACGTAATTGTAAGGAACATTTTTTTGAGCTTGGGGCCAAATAAACTGTCAAAATCCACCATAAACTCAAGGCTGAGCATTTTCACGATTACAATACTTCCTTTATTCATATGTCGATCAAACTAAAGACTCTCAAATTTCAGTTTTTTTAACTAAAAGGATATTGTATTTTGATAGTTCATGTCTGTAAGTTGAAATGATTACCCCTTCCAACGTAGTCCACGCGTCTAGCAACAGTTGACGAACAAACTGTTACACAAGAACCTATTAGCTAATGACCGTTTCAAACGTGACCAATAAGAGAACCATACCGAGCCAACTAAGCATAAGAAGACGTCGAATAATTGAGGACATGGGAGGCAATGCTTAAAGAGCGTGATTAATAAATTTAACAGAATAATATTATCTATTTTAAATGAATGACTAACAGGTGAGAACACTATCTGGCATCTACAATCAACCCTAGTAGCTACTCAACAACTTTTATAGTTCAATATTGATCTGAGTTTTATGTAAAAATTCATCGCGGCTGCTTTATGGCATTTCAAGGATGAGCGTTCACTTTCATCTTCACCCACACACACACAAACACGCGATCTTCTTCACAAGCCTCCAATTTACATAGCAAGTACACACTTGTTAATGGTGTTTTTTTTAATTTAAATGGTTTCTTCTATATTTGAAGTCAGGTACGTACGTGAATGTAAGGCGGTCATTAGAAGCCCCGACATGTGAGCTAAGCCGATAAGTCGTGATATGTCAATATTGTTCCCTCCACCCGTAACACCGCATCGCATCATATCACGACAGAACAGATCTTCTGGGATGTATTCCATACCACGGCAGTTGGGGGTTAATGGGTAATATAGGACCAAGCTTATCCTCAAAACATACATTTTCACAAATTTGGCAAAAGGTCTAAATTTATTTGCATGTTCAGTATAACTTTTTTAATTCGAAGACCAAGAGATAACTAAAAAAAAAAAATCTTAATATCAAAAACTCGAATTAACCATTTTCATGAGTATCTATGCAGTTGGTACACAATAAATACACTCATAAAAAAAACAAGAAAAATTCAAACATAACATTTGAAATCTGGAAAAAATTAACATAAGAAAATTGCAGACTTAAATCAGAATAAATGAAAGTCGAGTCAACACATCCCCTATATTAGGCAACCCGCTCGCCACCGGTGCATAATTCCCCACCTTTTCATTTAATGTGTGTCAATAGGTTAATTTCAACTTTATTTGACACTAACGACAATTAGGTTTGAAATGAGTAAATGCTCGAAAAAAATTAACCATGTAAAAGTCTTCGAATTA
Organism: Timema podura; assembly: GCA_033556935.1. Taxonomy (NCBI): domain Eukaryota; kingdom Metazoa; phylum Arthropoda; class Insecta; order Phasmatodea; family Timematidae; genus Timema; species Timema podura. Next base: position 8,918,839 of record JAVRXN010000004.1, on the reverse strand, counting down.
TCCCAATATTACCTACTAAAATTCTAATTTAATGTTTTTTTTTACCATTGATGTAAATAGAAATTTCATGGAGAATCATTATCCAATTTTTCGAACTAACTCATGTCAAATTAGCCAAAAATATTGTATATTGGAACTACTTTTGGAATATCTCTGGTTAAGATAGTATTGCAAAGAAAATAATAATATATTTAACAACGCGCCTTACTACCCATTAGGGTTATACGCTTAAGTACTAATTACGCTATTGGATTAGGAATTGGGAGGGTTGAATTTAGAGGAAGTGAACCCGCATTTGCGTGGAGGGAGAGTGGAAAACCATTTAGGAAAAACCACCCCCAGTTCACCCGACCGAGATTCGAACCTCGATCTCCTCGTCCTCGGCGATCGAGCTCAACACGACTAGCGCGTTAGCCAACTACGCCACCGAGGCGGGTTGCAAAGAAAATAATGTCATAGTATTCATGTTATATGGGCCAGTCATAGTCAGACTTTATGCGGCTCGAAATCACACAAAGACACCTACCTAGTCCAGAATGGAATGGGCCAGTTTCATATGCAAGACCAGTCCATTCCATTCGAGTCTAGGTAGGTAGTTGTCGTCTTGTGTTTGGTTTCGAGCCGTACCAAGTCTGACTATAAATATAACCTTAAATTTTCTAACAACTGGCCACCAAAATAAGTCAATTTTTTTTATAACTTAGAAAAAGAGCATTACATAATATTAGTTTCAAAATAAAATGTTTTTGTTTTGTAAGCACATTCACAGGAACAAAAACTAAGACGGCTTGTGTGACGTCATCAACCGCACACATTCCGTCTGCTTTGCCATCTTAATTTGTGAAGAGAACGCAGCCTTTTAGAAGTTCTCGTTTGTGAACCATTTTTGAGTGATTCACATATGCCGCTTACACTAAATGAAACGTACAAACGGTTATTTTAATTCGACCGTGTTTCAATGATTTAAAAAACGGTTAAAAGAAAAACGTAAATATATAATTTGTTGTGAAAGTTTTGACTGCCCAAAGTGGTGACAGCAACTAAACAGTTGGTCTTGCGGGTCATATGTTTTGGCGGATGGATACATGAGAGTAGATTTGGTTACTTTTGCTAGCTTTAAGTTACCTGCACTCTCACCGTAGATGAGTTGTAGTAGGTGGAGGGATAGGTTAAGCTATCATATTGTATGCCGGTAGGAAGAGTGATTAATATTAACGACGCATCTTCAAACTACGTGATTAATGTGGATTTGATTGGCAACAAAGTTGAGCTATTACTTAAGATTTCTCTAATATTCTGTTCATTCAAGGTAAGGGAAAAAATATTCACCGATAAAGATTAGACTTCAAGCGGACGATCATGGCGTGTCCTATAAAAGATTAATTATATTATTTATTTATAGACCATCAACATCAGCCACGCTCTATTCTTCACAAAATCCTCGTGCCAACAATCAATAGCGTTCAGCCGCCTAGGTGACGTAGTTAGCTAACGTGCTAGTATCGTGTTGAGATAGACTGCCAAGGACGGGGAGATCGAGGTTCGAATCTCGCTCGGGTGAACTGGGGGTGGTTTTCCCTGAACAGTTTTTCACTCTCCCTCCACGTGATTACGGGTTCACTTCCTCTAAATTCAACCTTCCCAATTCATAGCCCATTATCATAATTAGTACTTAAGCGTTAGACCGAACGGGTAGTAAGAAGCGGTGCTAAAAAAAATGTACACTCCATTTATCCTGAAAGGTTACAAGCAGTCTTACCTTGATTGATTGCACTATGAACCTCTCTTATAAGATACATCATAGTGGAAACAAGTAAAGTAGCAGTCCTACAGTTTCGGCTGTAGACCTTGGTACGGATTGACAGAATTGTAAGACCTCTTCGGTGGCCGTACAGTCTTAGGCGTCTTTCTAGCAATAAACTGGGCTGCTTATGATGTGTAGATCAAGGTTTGAATATTGGTTAGATGTACAAGGGGATTTTCCCTAAATGGTTTCCGGCTCTCCCTCCGCGTGAATGTAGGTACACTTCCTATAATTTCAACCTTCCCTATCTGTAATCCATTAGTGTAATTAGTAGATATTCGTACAGCCAGAATGGTAAGTTTGACGTGGTAAAAAAAAAATTGTGAGTGGACCTTTTTTGTATTTTGGAGGCACATTTTATTGAAAATGTTCCCGATTACAATAATTTATCTATATGTGAAATTAAAACTGTAATCAAAAGCCTAGAGACCAAGAATAATGTAATTACTATCTTGTGATGTGAGTCATGTGTGTGTGTGTGTGTGTGTGTGTGTGTGTGTGTGTGTGTGTGTGTGTGTGTGTGTGGTGTGTGTGTGTGTTGTGATTTGTAGCGAATATCCTCGCGTGTGTTTCACGTGTGTAATCACTGTTTTCATCATCACTGGAACAAAAGTACCGAGTACACAGCTTGTTATTATTAGCGTAGACCAGTGTTTGTTTTTTGTGCAGTGAGAATTGCAGGTTTGTTTATCTTTGGAATGTACTCGTAGTTGATTAACCAACACATTTTGCAATATAATCTTTACTCTGTCCTTCATGATGTTCCGTACTAGCGTTATCAATATTTAAAAAAAACACGCAACATATAATTTAAAGCACGCACAATATCATGAGTCGTATTTCTTTAGATTTGTTTTTTTTTTTTATAAAACTTGGCCAACATAAAGGACGTTTTGAATTTGGACAATTATTTTTGAAGCCAACAAATATTTTCAGCTGGAAACATTTTTTTTTCGGTACAGTGGTTCTTACTACAGTCCAATTTTCGTAGGAAGAAACTTTTATAAAATAAACCCTTTTTTTAACATACATTTTATAATATACTACAGTATTATTATTGTTATTTTATGTGTATTGATATCATCTATCTAAAGTGACAGCTGCAGATCACATGACTTGACGTATGAATAGTTAAAAGTATATTTAATAACTTTTCTAACCCTTAGATAAGACCTTTTCTACGAAAATCGACCCGCCTTGGTGGCGTAGTTGGCTAACGCGCTAGTCGTGTTGAGCTCGACCGCCGAGGACGGGGAGATCGAGGTTCGAATCTCGGTCGGGTGAACTGGGAGTGGTTTTTCCTAAATGGTTTTCCACTCTCCCTCCACGCAAATGCGGGTTCACTTCCTCTAAATTCAACCCTCCCAATTCCTAATCCATTATAGTAATTAGTACTTAAGCGTATAACCCGAACGGTTAGTAAGACGCGGTGCTAAATATTATTATTATTATTAAATTACGAAAATCGAACTATTCCTATCCGAACTAAATATTTACACAGTAGGGTAAGTATGAGAAAGCTAGAGATTTAGAGGAATTGTAACCGCATTTTTGTGGAAGGAGAGCGGAAAGCCACCGAAAAAAAAAATTCACCCCCAGTATATCATACCGAGATTCAAACTCCAAACTTCCCGTTAAACAATACCCAAACCATACGAGATCGGTACCTTTGGTACATATGCCCCTACTTGACGTAATTCGAACACAAAAGTCCCACTTCACTGGGAAATCCGAACAAGACAAGACTGGTGCCTGTGTCCAAATATCCGCTGATCACGTGAATCCCCTCGGTCATCGTTCCTTAATCCCAAAAATCCCCAAGCTCAGGGTTGTGCGGGTAGCGTGATAGTGTAATCTCCGATAAAAACACGTGTCCGATCCTTTTAGGGCAGTTTCCCCCCCAACACTACAGAGGGACGTTATAAAATGTAGCCGAGAGCTCGATCTTCATTATATATATATATATTATATAGTACTTATATATATATATATATATCCTAGTGTAACATGACAAAACAGATACGAAAGAACATGATACAAAACAGTGTGGTTGAAATATGTTTTGAAAGGTGTTACATTAAAATATTCTCCGACCTCGTGTGGTATTAGAATGTGTTTTGGGTGGGTTAAGAGTGCATAAAGCACTCTGTTAGACTTTTTGTTTGTTGTTGTTTTAATAAAACCTCCATAAACATGACGAGTAAGGAATGTTTGGTATCTGAAGAAGCGCGCAGGGAGTTATATGTCACAAAGTATTTTTTGTTAGAAGAACAAGATCCTACTTTAAACAATTTACTGAGTACAAGTAGAAAGTAGGGGGGCAGAGGAGGGGGAGGTAGGTTAAGTAGGCGCGATGCCGCCAACGCCCGCACACACGCGCAATCACGGTGCTGATTCGGGGGAAGAGCTTGATGGGGAGAAGGCATATGGACGAGTGCGCAGAATCGGAGATATACTAGATGGTTGACCAACGGGGTATATACTAGAAATACAATACAGCAGAGGACCGTGTTTAAAGTGCAGAAGAGAAAGGAAACACATAGCCTGGTACTGTCCCAATACTAAGTAACCTAGACCCATTGTTGTGTCACCTAAATACCATATACAGATGAACGTTGGTTGATGGTAAAATTGACAAAGAATAAAGAAACGTCTTGTCTGTGTCATTAGACAATTCTAAGTACACGAGTGCTATAGTTTTTTGATGATCACTAAAAGAAGAGATACAAAGCACTGTACCCAAAGAACTCTCAGTGGAAATAAAATACAAATTCATCTGAGAAGCGTTTGTGAGACTGTGGAAATAATGACAAAATACGGCCGAATCAGTTGGTTGATGGTACGTAGAAATACAAAGGCAAACTGAAAACGTTGGTCAGCCTTACTTGATGATACAATGAACATCTTAAGCATACCATAGTGGAACCAAGAAGTACTAGATCATAGATGATTGAACACTTTTTATGGTAAGTTAAAATGGACAAGCAAGAGCGTTTGAGATCACACATGGCCTTCTTATAAGCTACCCTAGTGAACCAAGTAAGCAACTAGTTACACCAGGGAAACCATTTAACTACTAATGGTCGGACCCTGAGAAATTAAGAAGAAGAAGGAACCCATTTTTAACGGAGGAAGTGGTAAAATCGAAAAAAATGCTGACAGCACCAACTTTGAAGACCGAACTTACCAAAGAAAATGCTGAGACCATTGTGTTAATGGGTACACGAGGACAAGTCACTGAGGGCACGTGATTTTAATACTAGAAATGAAAGAAGCCTTTAGGTAACTCTATTAAGTTATATCAATACATTATGTTGCATATACATTTAAAATGAGATAAAACATGTAATGCATTAATACACAAATTAGGACAAAGTGAAGAATAATTCAAGTCCAACCCTTTATGCAAACTGGATCAGTGTCAGGAAATCTTCTGTTTTTAGATCTTTGAGAGTGAAAATATTGGAACTATCAAGTTCAGCAGTACATTGGACCCAGACCCTGCTTTACACTGATGGGGCATTGGATAATTAAGAATGATGGAACCAAGATTCTGTCTCTAAATTTTGATTGTATTTACAATTAGTGAAAAATGGATAATCCTCATTTCACTTCCAAACACAGAGTCGATAGACAAAATATATACAAATGATATTGTTAACCATTATAATTTTCATTGTTTAAAACATTGAAAATACAAATAGAACAAAGTGAACATTATTGTTAAGATAAAAAAACATTTAACAGATTAATATTCGGAACCGATATTTATGTTCTCGATATTTTCTTTCGATACACAAAGAAGCAGAGGAACCCATGTTGTTAATGGTACTAGAAATTACAAAGAAGCAGAGGAACCCATGTTGTTAATGGTACTAGAAATGACAAAGAAGCAGAGGAACCCATGTTGTTAATGGTACTAAAATTACAAAGAAGCAGAGGAACCCATGTTGTTAATGGTACTAGAAATGACAAAGAAGCAGAGGAACCCATGTTGTTAATGGTACTAGAAATATACAAAGAAGCAGAGTAACCCATGTTGTTAATGGTACTAAGAAATTACAAAGAAGCAGAGGAACCCATGTTGTTAATGGTACTAGAAATTACAAAGAAGCAGAGGAACCCATGTTGTTAATGGTACTAGAAATTACAAAGAAGCAGAGGAACCCATGTTTTTAATGGTACTAGAAATTACAAAGAAGCAGAGGAACCATGTTGTTAATGGTACTAGAAATTACAAAGAAGCAGAGGAACCCATGTTGTTTAATGGTACTAGAAATTACAAAGAAGCAGAGTAACCCATGTTGTTAATGGTACTAGAAATTACAAAGAAGCAGAGGAACCCATGTTGTTAATGGTACTAGAAATTACAAAGAAGCAGAGGAACCCATGTTGTTAATGGTACTAGAAATTACAAAGAAGCAGAGGAACCCATGTTGTTAATGGTACTAGAAATTACAAAGAAGCAGAGGAACCCATGTTGTTGGTGGTGCAGGAGAGGAATGGAAAACACAATAAGCCCCTGGTACCCTCTCCCCATCTTGTTTCCTTAGCTTCCCGATCATTGTCTCCACCCATTAACACACATAAGAGATACGTGGTTAGATGCTAAATTTTTTCTAACAACTAAAAATAAAACGTCTTGTCTTGTTCTTAGAGCCACTTCTTAGTTTCACGAGGTCTTATGTCTCTTTTATCACATCGCTACAAGAATGTGCGTCAGAAGCACTGCTTACACCAACAAAGAACTCTCAGTGGAAATAAATCTATGTTCAGTCCGGTGTAAGAAGCGTCTATGTCGAACTCGTGGATTAGTAACAAAATACGGCCTGTATTTGATGATGGCTCAACGGTGCAACCTACACTAGGCTCAACCTGAAAGGTAGCAGCCTTACCTTGATTGAATACACCATGGCCCTATCTTATAAGCTACACCATAGTGTAACCAAGCAAGGTAGCAGTCTTACCTTGACTGATTACATTATTGTCCTATCTTATACACCATAGTGGAACCAAGCAAGGTAGCAGTCTTACCTTGACTGATTACACTATGACCCTATCTTGTAAGCTATACCATAGTGGAACCAAGCAAGGTAGCAGTCTTACCTTGACTGATCACACTATGGCCCTATCTTATAAGCTACACCATAGTGGAACCAAGTAAGGCACTAGCTCTCTACCCATCCTGGGAATACGCATTTAACTACAATAATCGGGTCCGGCCGAGGCAGGTAGAGTTTAGAGGAAGTGTACCCGCATTTACGTGGAGGAAGAGTGGTAAAACCTCCCAGAAAAAAATCTCTGTACACCCAGCCAAACTTTGAGACCCGAACTTACGCTCACTGATAAATTGTTCTAGACCATTGGTACTCAACCTGGGGTACACGAGGAATCTTAGTCACTTAGTGGGCACGTGAATTTTAATACATATGTATATTATAGGCCTTAGGTATTTCTCATTAAAGTTATTTTCAATACATTATGTTGCATATACATTTTATAAATGTAGATTATAGAATATGTACAACTCGCATTATACACCAAATTGAGGGGTACAAAGTTGAAGAATAATTCAATGTCCTCAACTTCTCTCTCTCACTGAACAAATCTGGATCAGTGTCAGGCAAATCTTTTGTTTTTAGATCTTTGTAGAATGCATGAAATATTGGATCAATCAAGTTCAGCAGTGACAGTTTTTGTTTGTCCCCCCCCCTCCCCTTACACTGATGGGCTGTGGACTATTTTAAGATATTGGAATTCGTGCAAGATCTGTCTCTAACATTCTTGATTGTTTTCTTAGATTTATTGTTTGAAAAATGATTAATTCTCATCATCCAACTTCCAACACACAACGTAGACGCGATAGACCAAAATATAATACAATAATATTGTTAAACTATTATAATTTTCATTGTTTAAATACATAATGAAAATACAAATTATGATACAAAAGTTGAAATTATTGTTACTAGATAAAAAAAAACATTTTTACAGATTAATATTTCGATACCGATACTTACTGTTCTCGATACTTTTCTTTCGATACCACATCCCTATCTGCATCAGCGGTCTCATGGTCATGGCAATTTTTTTGCTCTTAACCCCCAATAATATAGGCTTACTGATTGTGAGAGCATGGCTAGAATCTTAGCCGGGTGATTTTGTACATACATAACATTCCCCCCCCCTTTTATACGCACACACATACACACACAAACATACACATTCCACGCTGATGTGAGCGCACTTCCTCTAAACGACCTGACTTATTGAACGATTACGTGTTAGTAGCCACCCTGTGGTGGCTAGGAAGAGAATGTGTACTATTTACATGTTTTGATGTCTTCTCTTTTATTCAAATTTCGTTATATAGGCTAGCAGGTGGCTAACCTAACCTAACATAACCTAACCTAACCTAACCTTTTCAACTGGTAGGTACGACAGAGCTGCACACCACCTACATACGTTGTAAATAGTACACATTCTCTTCCTAGCCACACATTCTCTTCCTAGGCCACCACACAGGGTGGCTACTAACACGTTTTTCTGCAGGGTAGCAACTAACACGGTGGCTGCTAACACGGCACGTATTGAACGTGAGAATACTGGTGTTTTCATGAAAACTATGGCGATACAAATGATAGGTGTGGGATATACTTTACGACTGAAATTTGGTACCTGTTTGATATTGGCATAGGTTTCAGAATTTATACTGTTGATGGTGCTCCCAGCCATATTTTCCAGAAAAATATAAGTCACAAATTACTTGAGTTTGATTATACTTATGGTATAAACTAAGAAATACGTCACAGATTTCGAAAATTGTGTCATTAATTTAGTGTTAAATTATCATCATCCAAAGTGTTTGAATATTTTTACGTATATTATTGCGGGCATGCAGCACAAATTATGGGAATGTAATATATTTTTGGCACAAATTGAGCACTACATAGTGGCATAGGCTTAAGAATTTAGCAGCACTCAACGCTTTCATGACGTTAAACGAAAATAGTGGCAGAACATAATTTGAGAATTGTGGCACAAACTCAGCACACGACAGTGATATGTTTTTGCATTCGCAGTATATACATAGTGGTCCATAATCTTTACCGATGGTAAAGAAATACATTTTTAAAAACAAATATTTTAGAATAGTGATGGTAAAAATAATGCTTAATTGCACACTATTATAACATCTAGGGATTTAGTAACTCATATTAGTCTGAATCTAGCCTGTAAATATATATACAACTATTAATTCTACAACTAATAAATAACCCGAGATTATTTTGATTAATTGTTTAAAAACTTTGAAAAAATCACAATTAGCTATTCAAAGAAAATAGTGTATTTTAAAAATTATTTAATCAATACATTGAACAGCTATATTCAAGATGCTAAATATTTTTTTCATATATGCTCATAAGTATAGACACATAGGTTTGTTCGGGGTTTGTTATAGCCACGAATAATTATCGTGGACCCCAGTTAGATGACGTTATGACGTCACAGGGTGTACAGTCGGGAGAAACTAGGGTTGGCCTTAAAATTAGGGCTGGCAGTACAACGTGGTGTTAACACAACTTATCATTTTAAGGTGTTTTCATGGAAGTCATGGTAGCACAAATTATGAGCGTAGGATATTCTTGTGGCACAAATTCAGCACTAAATATTGGTATATGTTTCAGAATTTGTGCCGTTACGGGTGCTGCAACCTGAAGTTGGCAGCACCCAGAGAGTATTTTGGTGTTTTCACAAAAACTATGGTGGCACAAATTATGAAACTTAGTATATTCTTGTGGTACAAATTCAGCACTAAATATTGTCATAGGTCTCATAAGTTGCGTAGTTTGTGGTGCTATCAACTTCACATACCTATTTCAACTTGAAGTTGAAACTGTCAAACTCGAGACGTCTAGAGTGATTTTGAACCCATTTAAAGTTTTCGATATCACATCTCTCTGAAATGCCCTGACACACAAATCTATGGCGAGCCAGCGCGATTAGAAACAAACACAATTTTTTTTTAAAAAAAAAAGACATTAGCGGTTCTCGCGCCAAACCACAGATTTATGTGTCAATGCGCCTCGTGATAACACAGACGTGTCCTTACATCCTCTTTCGAAGGAGAAGTGATCTCTAGTCACGAGGCTCGAGACCATTTCATGGTCACTTCTGAAATCGATTCCGTTTGAGTAAAGAAGTGTTGTTGCCTCACTGTGGACGTAATCTGATTCGATGATGAGGCTCGATGTAAATGTTACATTCTGAAACGTCGGAGGCGGGGCTATAGAATTATTTGATTACTTTCAAGGTAATTTTTCCTTTTTTTTACTGATAGGCATTTCGCAAGAGCTTCATTAAACGACCAGCAATCTTTCGACTCGTTGAATCATCAGGACCCATCAGAATTTACAACAAGAATATATTATATCCTGAATCTGAGTTGCTTATTCTTTTTATCACTGCGTCTTACTACCGTTTCACCCACCACGGTGGAGTAGTTGGTTAACGCGCTAGTTTTGTGTTGAGCTAGATTGCCTAGGGACGGGGAGATCTAGGTTGGAATCTCGGTCAGGTGAAATGGGGTTGGTTTTTTCTAAATGGTTTTACACTCTTCCTCCATGCAAATGCGAGTTCACTTCCTCAAAATTCAACCTTTTCAATTCCTAATTCATTAGCGTAATTAGTACTTAAGCGTAAACCCGAACGGGTAGTAAGACGCGGTGCTAATAAATAAATAAATAAATACTACCTTTTGGGATTGCACACTTTATGTAGTGATTACATTATTGTTGTGCTGAGGGTCCGGGGTTCAATCCCCGGTCCCGGCACAGATTTATCTGATTTCCAAACCCTTCCTTCACCTCTGACAAGACGTTTATTAATCACAACTTGTGAATGTGAGGAATTCCATGCCTCCACCGTGGTTCGGATCCCACGTTAAACTGTAGGTCCTCCATTTCATCTCACAATCACCCTACCATTATACATTAGCGTAAGTGCGTATAACCCGAACGGGTTTAAGACGCGGTGCTAATAATAATAATAATAATAATACATTATTGTTATAAGAAACAGGAAAGTTTAAATTAAATTAAATTAATTTTAGCACCGCGTCTTAATACCCATTAGGGTTATACGCTAACAGGAAAGTTGAATTTGGAGGAAGTGCTCCATCATTTAGTACAATCGTGTAAAAAAAAAAAATTCAGTACACCCAACCGGGATTTGAACTTTGACCACCCCAGTCTCATGCGACCCAACCAACGTTCCAACGCCCACCGTCGTCAGTCGAAGTTCCATTTCCCTCCGACCATGATCCAGTTCTCTGAACGGGACAATGAAGTCACAGAGCTCCCCGGTACAGACAAGTAATTACACACCCGTGTCTATTATTTCCTGTTCAACACGCTCCCACAGAGGAACGTTGCCGAAAGGGGCGGAAGGGGAGTAACTAGACTTAGCGTGACCTTGGATACAAACAAATTAAAATATCGTAACAGGGTAATAAATAACACAATTTATTGTTCTGTTTTAAACGTGTTGACGTTGGATGTCAGCACCCCTGACAGAATAATGGAAGATATACTTTATTATTGACGTGGGAATTGTCTGGTGTCAATAACGTGTAATTAAACCGGTCTCCACCAAACGCTCTGTTTTGGATGTTAAAAGATATGTTCCCATCTGTAAAAACCATTCAGGATGGATCATGTCCGGGGTAAAAGAACCATTCACCCTCGATTTTGGTTTAAAGTCCCTGAAAAAAAAAGATACTTAGAGCACGGGTTGATTTAATCCTCTCTTTGTTAAATAAATTGATGCAATTTGAAAGTAGATACATTCTTCAAATAAATACCATGCCATCGCAAAAAACCTGCTTTTCAAAATAATCCTCTTTGTTTAGTTTTTTTTAGCACCACGTCTTACTACCCGTTTGGTTAATATGTATTTGTATTAATTACGTTAATGGTTTTAAGGATTAAGATTATTATATTTAGAGGAAGTTTACCCACATTTGCGTGAAGGAAGAGGGAAAAAAGCTTTTAATATTAATATTTAGCACCGCGTCTTACTACCCGTTCGGTTTATACGCTTAAGTACTAATTACGCTAATGGATTAGGAATTGGGAAGGTTGAATTTAGAGGAAGTGAACCCGCATTTGCGTGGAGGGAGAGTGGAAAACCATTTAGGAAAACCACCCCCAGTTCACCCGACCGAGATTTGAACCTCGATCTCCCCGTCCCTAGGCAGTCGAGCTCAACACGACTAGCGCGTTAACCAACTACGCCGCAGAGTTGAAAAAACTTTAAACTTTAGTACACCCGATCGGGATTCGAGTCCAGATTTCCGCACCATCCGCAGTTCCAGTCTATTGCGCGAGTGACGCCTTAGATCATTCGATCACCGAAGCGGTTAATTGTACTGTAGACTAATAATTGCCTCGAGTGAAAATTACATCTGGTACTGCGCATGCGCGAACGAGTGTCTGACCCACCGTCTTCCAGCCCCGAGGCTGTATACAAACATCAGAATTAATTACTCAACGGCCCATGGGGTAATTATTGAAAGAATAATTAATACCGCGCAGTTGAGATAAGACTCATCAAACGGCCGTCGATTACAAAACAATGACTCATCTCAGATTTGAAGGAGGGACAAATTCCACGCACGGGTTCGATCGAAATCAATCCCTCATCTTCAGTGCTAGAACAGCCTATCTCCGCAGTGGCTGCCAAACCGAGGGTCACGACTTTAGGTGGGTCGTGGGTGGTTTTGAAAATGTTAAAACTCTGTAGACCTAACTATTTGAAAACAAGAAATCAAGAAAAAATGATGATGTGAAAAAACAAAATATGTATTATCAATACTTATAAATAACAATAATAGTACATCAAAATGTTATTTCAAGACTGCTGATGACGGGGAGTTAAGTGTTTGAATCCCGGTCGGGTGTACTGAGGATAATTTTCTCTAATTTTCTCCTCTATCCCTTTCATCAAATGTGGGTACACTTCCTCATGTCTACCTTCCTAGTACCTATCCCACTTATACAAGCCAGTTTGGTGTCATGGATTATTTCCAGGGTAGGCAGAATTATTTTCAACTGTACCTGTGAATTGTTCTCATCACTCAGTAGAACACTCATTGGTCAGGTATCAACTAACATACATTCCATGTGAGGTATATAGAGCAGAGCTTGTTTAAACTGTACCTGTGAATTGTTCTCATCACTCAGTAGAACACTCATTGGTCAGATATCAACGAACATACATTCCCATGTGAGGTATATAGAGCAGAGCTTGTTTAAACTGTACCTGTGAATTGTTCTCATCACTCAGTAGAACACTCATTGGTCAGATATCAACGAACATACATTCCCATGTGAGGTATGTAGAGCAGAGCTTGTTTAAACTGTACCTGTGAATTGTTCTCATCACTCAGTAGAACACTCATTGGTCAGATATCAACGAACATACATTCCCATGTGAGGTATGTAGAGCAGAGCTTGTTTAAACTGTACCTGTGAATTGTTCTCATCACTCAGTAGAACACTCATTGGTCAAGTATCAACGAACATACATTCCCATGTGTGGTATGCAGAGCACAGACTGTGTATGAATGGTCAAATGGGGACATATTATGGAAGAACACAGTACAGGTACAGTTGTAACAATCTTTGCGTGATCTAGCAAAACAGCATAGCTATACATATGGTAATATCGAAAGTCGTTTGTTGTTGAGCGAATTGATCTTAAAAAAAATCATCTAATCAGCAAGATTGGTGCTATTGGTGGATTGGGTTAGTTCATTACCTTGACTAGTTTATGTAAATCACAAGGATGTTCGTACAAGCTCTGGCTTAACATGGCTCACTGCAATTACGTAAAAACACTAACCTTAAGCTAAATGTAGCTAATTTGACGGCGGCGATGTTAGGTTGGTGTGTGCACGGTTAATCCTCCAATCACGAAACACACTCTCCAGTCACGTGTTATGTTTGAACAACTGCATGAAGCACGAGTTTTACTACATTGTAGCCTACGACACAGACTTGAGTTTCGAGGAAACTGATTTGGATCATATCACAACGATTTCCTAGACGATTAGCAAATTACTGAATTTAAATATCTGGAGTGGTTTTAAGAAAGGGTCAGCGATTGCTAGTGTTAACCTTTCAAGTTAATAGTTGATAATTTGTATTGTTTTGTAATTTTTAATTGGACTATTTTTGCTGCTCTTAAAGGGGAAATCCTGATTTATCAGAAGGTCTTGCCTGTGTATAACATTTACATTAAAGAACGGATTTAGACCAAATTTGATGTACATGATCTTTCCTTTATCCCACCATTCTTTAAAGCGGCTCTTAAATTCGTGCGAGGCATAGATTTGGCAGAGGAGGTGTCTGAACCTTTATATATTACATATACAGGATGTTCATAAATTAATTACCCCATTATAAGCCTTAATAAATTTTGTAGTTATGAGCTATCTTAAAATGGTCTGCAGTAATTAATAAAACATCTTAAGATATTTTTGTTTTTACTAAGTAATTACCACAGTTAATTCAATACCTTAGTAAACCAGAGCACTCCTAAAGTAACTAATGTATTAAGGTTTATAATGAGGGGATAAATTTATATACATCCTGTATATTGTAACTGGGTAGCATTTAAGCCATTCTTTTTAACTTAAAAACAATTTTTCTAAACAACTTTATAATATGAAAACGTCAATTGCCGGGTTTAAAATTGTAAATGTTGTTTTATAATCTTTATTAATTAAAGAAGTGATCTTGTGTATCTGTATAAATGTGTACGATTGCTTTAAAACACTTCAATAAAATAAATTAAAACGGTTATTCAATATAATAACGTTTGTTTATAAATTAGTGAAAATAAAATTGGGTTTGGATTAATTGCCGGTTCACAAATATTTCTCATATATATATATTATATATATATATATATTATACAGGATGGTCCACGGAAAAGTATCCCGCCTCCTATTTCCAGCAGGCGCCTCACTCTGAATTGTAGGAGGTCAATCCCCCGCCACCCATATTGTGACGTGAAGAATGAGCAAGTGAACTGCTTGTCTAAAGCACAAGACGGGGTGGAAGGGGATTGACCTCCTCCAATTCAGAGTGAGGCGCCTGCTGGATATAGGAGGCGGGATACTTTTCCGTGGGACACCCTGTATATATATATATAATATATGTTTAAAAATTACCCTTTGACAAGAAGCAAGACTATACCACTAAACTACCCAGGTTCATCCCTCTGGCTCGGAACCAACCTATATGGCGCAAGGGTAGATAATTGGCGCACTCATATAAAATCCACCGGTTCGATTCTCGTGTCCAGGTGTCTAACGCGCTAGGTACGCTCGCAGTAGACTATACTTACTATTAGCACCGCGTCTTACTACCCGTTCGGGTTATACGCACTTACGCTAATGTGTAATGGTAGGGTGATTGGGAGATGAAATGGACTACTTACAGTTTAACGTGGGATCCGAACCACGGTAGAGGCCTGGCATTCCACACATTCACAAGTTGTGATTAGTACACGTCTTGTCAGAGATGAAGGAAGGGTTTGGGCAATCAGATAAAACTGTGCCGGGACCGAGGATTGAACCCCGGACCCTCAGCACAGAAGTCTGACACCTTACCCCTAGACCACCAGGTCACCTAGACCAGACTGCTGATGACGGGAGATCGAGGTTAGAATCTTGGTCGGGTGAACTGAGGGTGATTTTACAAAAATATTTTCACT
This sequence comes from Timema podura, assembly GCA_033556935.1. Lineage (NCBI taxonomy): Eukaryota > Metazoa > Arthropoda > Insecta > Phasmatodea > Timematidae > Timema > Timema podura. The sequence continues at coordinate 8,903,253 of JAVRXN010000004.1, read as the reverse complement.
CTTCCTCCACGCAAATACGGGTACATTACCTCTAAATATAGCCTTCCTAATCCCTAAAACCACTAGCGTAATTAGTATATGAGCGTATAAACCAAACGGGTAGTAAGACACGGTTCAAATAAAAACCGGACCTATTAATCATCAGTGATAGACTTGACATTGGCCTTCACAAGTTTCAAGAACCTGTGTAATTGGCTTAAAGCAGGATCTAAAATCAGATAGATTTTTTTTTTTTGCGGTGTATTAATGCGTCGTTTGATGCCAACTAATCAAGTCAAATGACTCTTTAAAAGTTTACATTTAAAATTTGTGACTTTTTATTGCAAAAAAAAAAAAAGCCAAGATTAATTGCCGGTCTTGACATTCACAGGAGCTCCCAAGCAATAAACCTTCTTAACACATGTTTTTCGGTCCCTTTGTTTGTTTTTTAGTGATAAATACTATCCTAATTGTAAACGATGAGGGAAAAAAAAGTAAAAGTCTAATCATGAAAAGTGGCAAATATTAAATTAAATTAGTCACTGATATTTTTACATAAAGTGAATTAAATAAAGGAGTAGGCTATGATTTATTTACCTAATAAAATATTTAATTTTAATTGTAATATTGTTTCCACTAACCTGGGTAATCTCATGCTCTAAGACAAGGATGGCGAAACTTTCCCGACAAGTGTGTCACTTAGGGATCAGCTTAACTTTGAACTTGTGTAGTGTGTCACTTAGGGATCAGCTTAACTTTGAACTTGTGTAGTGTGTCACTTAGGGATCAGCTTAACTTTGAACTAGTGTAGTATGTCACTTAGGGATCAGCTTAACTTTGAACTAGTGTAGTATATCACTTAGGGACCAGTTTAACTTTGAACTAGTATATTATGTCACTTAGAGACAAGCTTAACTTTGAACTAGTGTAGTATATCACTTAGGGACCAGTTTAACTTTGAATTAGTCCAGTGTGTCACTTAGGGACCAGCTTAACTTTGAACTAGTGTAGTATGTCACTTAGGGATCAGCTTAACTTTGAACTAGTATATTATGTCACTTAGAGACAAGCTTAACTTTAAACTAGTGTAGTATATCACTTAGGGACCAGTTTAACTTTGAATTAGTCCAGTGTGTCACTTAGAGATTATCTTAACTTTGAATTAGTCCAGTGTGTCACTTAGGGATCAGCTTAACTTTGAACTAGTGTAGTATGTCACTTAGGGATCAGCTTAACTTTGAACTAGTATATTATGTCACTTAGAGACAAGCTTAACTTTAAACTAGTGTAGTATATCACTTAGGGATCAGCTTAACTTTGAACTAGTGTAGTATATCACTTAGGGACCAGTTTAACTTTGAATTAGTCCAGTGTGTCACTTAGGGACCAGCTTAACTTTGAACTAGTGTAGTATATCACTTAGGGATCAGCTTAACTTTGAACTAGTGTAGTATATCACTTAGGGACCAGTTTAACTTTGAATTAGTCCAGTGTGTCACTTAGGGACCAGCTTAACTTTGAACTAGTGTAGTATATCACTTAGGGACCAGTTTAACTTTGAATTAGTCCAGTGTGTCACTTAGAGATTATCTTAACTTTGAACTAGTCCAGTGTGTCACTTAGAAATTATCTTAACTTTGAACTAGTCCAGTGTGTCACTTAGAAATTATCTTAACTTTGAACTAGTCCAGTGTGTCACTTAGGGATCACCTTAACTTTGAACTAGTGTAGTATATCACTTAGGGACCAGTTTAACTTTGAATTAGTCCAGTGTGTCACTTAGGGACCAGCTTAACTTTGAACTATCCAGTGCGCTAACTCTTATTTACGTTTATTAATGAGTATTTAAAAATAAAGGCTAGGTTAATATTATTTAATTTAATGAATAACTCATATCAGATTGTAAAGATTTTATTAATGAATACATTGTTTTTAAATAATTGATTAAATACACGCTTTGGTGGCCAAGTGGTCTAACGCACTACATTAATGACGGATTAGACTTCCGATGATGGGGAGAATGAGATTCGAATCTCAGTCGGGTGTACTGAAGATGGTTTTTCAAAATGGTTTTCCACCCTCCATCCAAGCAAATATTGGTGCATTTCGTCTTAATTCAACATGTTTCATCCCCAACAATTTAGTGTAATTAGTAAATAGGTTTATAAACTGAACGGTTAGTAGGAAGCAGTGCTAAAATAAAACTATCGTACTAAAACACACCTTGGAGTCAGTCTCACTAACCACTCCACCACTTGGGCGGTCAGAAATTGTTTGAACTAATTTACGAGCTAAGGATGAAGAGGGTAAGCTCACCAGCACTAGGAAGGAAAGGGGATGATCAAGAAAGGGAAGATCACATAAATCCCTGTGTGTACCCGACCTAGACTCGAAACCCATGCCTCCCAGAATTCCGGTATATCATGAGCCTGAGGCCTTAGACTGCGTGACCACTAGTTCAGAATGAAGACCAAGGTCCCTAAATACACTCCTGACCACGTGGTTTATGTATCTAGACTCATATTGAACAAGGTCACAGTTGACGGGAAGGTAAAGGTTCGAAACCCTGCAGGGATCACCGAGGAAGATTTTCTAGATATTATGTATCACTGTTTTAATAATATTTAGCACCACGTCCTACTACCCGTTCGGGTTATACGCCTTGTATCAATGTTGTTATCCTACACTATCTCAAAGCTAATGTGGGTGCACTCTCTTTAAAATACCCTTCTCATCCCTACCACATAGGATAGATTAGACCCATTCCATTGGGCATGTGGTCTAAGCGTCAGGCTCATTTAGTCTGGTTGTGATGGTGAGGGGAAGGCTGGGGTTCGAATTACGGTTGGGTGTACTCGGGGAGTTTTTTTACCTAAATGGTTTCCCACACTCCCTTCACGCGAATGCGGATGTATTTCCTCTAATTTTCTTCCCTCATCGCCCCTATCCTAGTAACGTAGTTAATATACATGCGTATATCACGATCGGGTAGTAAGACTCGGTAGATCAGGTCGTTAAAACGCTTGTGTTAGAAACACAATGACAAATCAAGGTCTCCCAAGACTATTGTTGACCTCCTTCTGACCTTGGGAGTGGCTAATGGAGTCTTAGCTTGGTTTTTAAAACAATCTTACTTTGTAGTTTTCACTAAATATTAATAACCTGGAACGTTTTTACAGATTGTAATGCATACAGTCCAATTTTCATAGGAAGAGCCTTAACTCAAAGATAGAAAAACTACAGGGTGGCCCACGGAAAAGTATCCCGCCTCCTATATCCAGCAGGCGCCTCACTCTGAATTGGAGGAGGTCAATCCCCTTCCACCCCGTCTTGTGCTTTAGACAAGCAGTTCACTTGCTCATTCTTCACGTCACAATATGGGTGGAAGGGGATTGACCTCCTCCAATTCAGAGTGAGGCGCCTGCTGGATATAAGAGGCGGGCTACTTTTCCGTGGGCCACCCTGTACTAGACCTATGTTCACGTGTTCACGTGTTAGTTCATGTAATCTGCAGCTGTAACTTTTGATAAAATTTTATCAATACCTATAAAATAACCAAAAATAGTATTAAAATGTTTCCAATGTTGACCGTAGCAAAATAATTATTATTGTGTCCACACCCAGTTCGGTGGCCGCATGGTCTAAAAGGCGTCACTCTCGTGTTGGGATAGATTGCCGATCACAGGAAGATTGAGGTTCGAATCCCGTTCGGGTGTACTCAGGGTTGATTTCACAACATGGTTTTCCACTCTCTCTCTCTCTCTCCACGCAAATGTGGGTGCACTTTCTATAAATTAAACCTTTCTCATATTTAGCTTTTTAGCTTAATTAATACATATGCGTATAGCCCGAACGGGTAGTAAGATGCGGTGTTAGAACAAATAAATAAAAAATTGTCGCCAAGTTCGCCGCAAAGAAATATTATGTATTTGTTTACTAAAAGTTCCTTTTTATGAAAATTGGACTGTACAATTGTTTTAAGAAGCCATTAAATGTATCTTTGAAGCGAAATTAGCAACACTTGTAAGATTACACTTAAATGACAAACGGATTTTTTTTTTTTTTTTTTTTACTAAATTAAACAAACTTGTTCGTGACCTCAACCATGGCCATGAACGTTAGCCGCGTTAATCCCTAATCTTTCCTCACGACACAGTTGTGCAGACTAACCTGTGAATGAAGCATCTCTATATTTACCGTCCAAATCTGCCTCGGGTCCACCTGAGGGGAATTAGGACACCATACCGTGGGAAAATATAGCTCTCAAGGTCAACACCCGGGGGGGCGCTTGGTTGGGCTTTTTCTTAGGGAAGCCATAAATATTATCCTAATCATCTGCATTTTAAAATAGTCTATTAATTTAAAACGTTAAACGGTTCCTTTTAACAACGATTCTCGGAATTACACCCAACTTATTTTTTTATCTTCTTAAAAAAAAGAACTTAGATGGCCGCATGGTCTAAGGTAGGGATGGACAAACTACAGCCCGCCCAAATATCTTAAATGTGTTGCGTTGTGAAGCAGGCTTCTTTTTTTTTCAAAACAACAAAACCTGATTTTTTTTTGTAAAACCATGCCAAAATCAACATTTCCAAACTTGGTGAATCAAGTTGAAAAATATATGACAATGTTCGGATCTTTATATTCATGCGAGCAATGTTTTTCGAACCATGAAAACGCAAAAAAAAAAAGTGATTTTTAGGAACAAGACTTACTGATGAGTATGTGTGTTCTCATCTCTCTTGAGTATCAACCCCCCCCCCCCCTCCCCTGTCAGTTTCACTCCACCTCACACTCCGTCACTTCTGAACGAATTTAAAACAAACAGTAAAACCTTGGATTGCGAGCATAATTCGTTTCGTAAATGTGTTCGTAATACAAAGCACTCGTATATCAAAGTGAATTTCCCCCATAAGAAATAATGGAAACTCAGAGGATTCGTCCCACAACCCAAAAATATTTAATCTGAAAATGATTAATACCTTTTTTATTTTCGTTATTTAAATGTAACTGTACTGTAATCAAATTTATTAATTAAATTTAATCGTGGATAGTGTGAGGTAGACGAGAGGGAGGAGAGGAGGAGGTGGGTTATAGTTTTGGTCGACTTTCACTGTCACTAACGGAATCACTGCTATATGTTGGATCACTGGAATATTTTTCTTTTTGTGCGACTTAAACAAAGAACCTATCCAATGACACTGCTCGGCAGACATAGTACTACTCGTATTGCAAGATATCGCTCGTTTATCAAGTTAAAATTTATTGAAAATTTTTGCTCGTCTTACAAAACACTCGCAGATCAAGTTACTCGCAATCCAAGGTTTTACTGTATTGAGCCACTAAGTTACGTATGATTATTATGCATTCTAAATGTGTCTAAACTTATCCATGTCAGTATATTACTGTATGTGTGTTTATCATTTTTACTTTCTCTCGACAACCCAGAGAGAAATTATTGTGATAGTCAAAAAATAGAATTTTATATTTTGATAAATGTCGACGTCTGTCTGTACCTCGGGATGGATCCGAAACTATTGTACCGATTGGGTTAAAACTTGGTATCTGGGGTTTTCATAAGGTCCTCGCGAGGGTTTTTGGAATTAGATATCCAACCCAAAATTTAAGGATAGTTTACTGAAGGTCAAAAAGAGGAAAATCAATTTTCTCGAAATTCTCTCTAACGATTTTGATTACATTTTATATCTAGATACTGTTTGTTATAAACAAGATTGACATTCTCATTTTATCATGAAAATTATTTTGAGGGTACTTTACATAAAGGAAATTTTCCTATTTTGATCATTACGCCGCAACTATTTGAAATATGAAATAACTCCGCATTGCAAAGTTGTAGTACTATTAAAGATAAAAATCTTTTATTTGAAATATGTTTTTATAAAACCAATAATTTCTGAGCTATGGGCAAATATATTTTATATACTTTTTAATTCAGGTATTTTAAAATGAATTTTTATTCTTATGCTCTTTGGTGGACAAAATGTTTCTCATTTCTCAATTTTTCTGTAACGGTTTATATTATTTAATGTATTATCTTCAGTGTAGTGTTTCTACAACAATATCTAAACCAATTAATTAGTTTCCCAAATCTTACGAACTTTAGTAAATGTCTATTTTAAAGTAAAAGAGGGAGAAAGTCTGTTCGGTGCAGTTTACCATTTATTTTTAAATAAATGTTGAAAAAAAATTAGTGAATAAAAGACTTTGACCTGCCAATTATTATTTTTTTCACGAGGCCTTTGTATGAGCAAGTTTACACATCCCTGGTCTAAGGCGTAACTCCTACAGACGAGGAATAAAGGTTTAGGCCCCCTAAGGTGTCTTAGCCATCCCCAGGCTGCCAACCACTGTTTTAGGATATCTGTAAGAGGTAGAAAGGGCCCTTAACGAGCCCGGTTGCCACCACTGTCCTAGGATACCTGTAAGAGGGAGAAAGAGGCCCTTAGCGAGCCCCAGGTTTTAGGATACCTATAAGAGGTAGAAAGGGCCCTTAGCCAGCCCTAGGTTGCCAACCAACTCTTCTAGGATACCTGTAAGAGGTAGAAAGGGCCCTGAGAGGACAAATAGACACTGCATGGATTGTATTATATTATATATTATGTATCAGTGTGGCCCTAGTACCGTAAGGAGGGCGACGCGTATTAAGTGGCGCAACAGGAAATATCGTAACAAGCCCTCACCAGGTGAGTGAGAACCATTCCAACATAACATCGCTATTAACTGTTGAGTAAGAGAAGAAGGAAGATCCGTCGTGACATTGGACTTGGGGGGAACAGACGTCTGATGATGATTCACGAGTTCTCTTAAGGAGGAATAGTCCGCTTTCTAGTCCAAGGTTCGTACAACCACACTCGGTGGTTTTCACTGACTCGGTCACACGCATCGGCAAACAAGCGGACTAAACGTCGAGATCGTCTAGTATGGTTCACTGGTAACAGGGTTAGAATCCCGGCAGAGGGTAGTTAAGTAGGTTTTCGTTAAATCGTTTCCTTCCCACCTCCCCCATCCATCGCCTATCTTTCTTTCTTTCGCTCTCCATGCACATTTGGGTGCATTTACCTTAAATTATATCTTCCTCACCCCTACCTCACTGGTGTTAATGATCGCTTTAACGGATGTTTAGAGTAAAAAACTCCGTTTTTAGGGTTTTCTTGTGCTCCAAATCTTACTACCCGTCCAGGCAAATTTACATAGCTACACTGATGGGCTATAAAAGATTAAGGTAACATTTAGAAGAAATGTAACCGCATGTGAGGGAGGGTAGAATGGGAAGAAATAGCCAGAGAAGAAGGAAAAAAAACCTTCCGTAAAACCAGCTGTGACTCGAATCCCAACCTTCCCGCCACCGTAAAAATCATATTACACGAGACTAACTGCTTTGTCCACGCGTTCATCGGTTTAGAAATTATCTTGAGCTTAAGTCTTCTCATGTGAGTTTGTAACTATAGCTAATACGAAATTATACTGAAATGAACCTAAGCAAAATATACTTTTTCTTTGATTTAGAAAAATTAAATTAAATACTTACAGTGGTTTCATCACAATATCGATTCTACAAGAGAGGGAAAGTATTTTTTTTTAGCACCGTACCCTAGTTCCCGTTCGGTCTACAAGTTTATGTACTTTAAGCTAAAAGTTTTAAGGATTAGGAAGATTATTTTCAGAGGAAGTGTGTCTGCATTTACGTGAAGTGAGAGGGGAAAACAATTTGTAAAAACCACCCTCTATACACCCGACCAAGATTCGAACCTCGATCTCCCCGTCATCGGCAGTTTAGTCCAATGCGAGAGTAACGCCTTAGACCATACGGCCACCGAAACGGGCAGGAGAAAGTATTGACAGAACCTTTAATATTGAGAATTTAGTAGACACTTAGAACAATGATAAACCTTTCACCCTTTGAACTATTTTAACAGTAACTTTGCAAAAAAAAAGAGAGAAACGGGCGTTATGAAAGTAAAACACTAAGAAAACAACATACAACCTGAAGTGTCGTTAATCAATAATAAACGATCACTTTGTGGCAAACGAGGCGGTGAGGAGTTTACTGTCCGCGAGTTTGTTCACAAACAAAAAGAAGACAGTGCCGACCTCCGCTGAACTCATTAAAACCAAACTTCATTCTTACAGTCGGCGGAATGCCCTGCACATAAACACATCCCGCTGCGTGCAACACGCGAGGAACTGTTACATCACCGAATGATCGGTGCACCCGTTCACTTTTCAACCGATCTATAAGTACAGTCTCATCAAGCCTGGCTTACCCTTGAAACAACCCAAAAGCCGACAATGCCAGATTTAAATTTTGCCCGAGCTTCCATTTTATTTTATTTTAATTCTATAACCCCGATTTCATGGGATATTAACTTTGTTAGTACAGTAGAACTATTTTAGTTTAAGAGTCAAAGGGATATCTAAAAAAAAATTCGAAATATCCTGAATTCGAATTAAACGTTTTTATAAGTATCTAGGCATCTGGTACACAATAAACCAATAACCTCAAAATATGCTCCATATAGCCACACACATATATTATATACGCTATATAAAATAAACATAGGCCTACACAATATATACATACATGTAAAAATAAATGGTACAGATCTCCTCACGGAATTTCTTACTCCGTTGTTTAAAAATGGAGATATTTACTCAAAACTCGTAATATATGTGAAACGAAATAATATACACTAGCAAACCCGAGCAAAAATTGCGCTATACTTACGTAAAACAATTTTGACTCTTGGTTTTAAATGTTATAATTTTATTTTTAAAGAATAAAAGTCCTCATTTTTATATTTGGACCAATTAAAAATATCGATAGTGGGTCCCCGTGGGTCAACACTTCGTATTAAAATTTAGATGTCCGTTTAAAATGTTCGACATGTTATTAGGTGTTGCACATATTATGGTTATAGCATTGCTATTAAATTCCTCATTTATAAATATAGACCAATAAAAAAGGTAAATATTGACTCTTGGGTCTAAAATGATAGAGATAGATCATTGCTATACAATCATTTCTCTTAAGAGGTTAAAGGATTTAGAATATCAAATTTTTGAGAGACTTACTCATTTCTTACTCTATGAGATTAGAGAACTATTGCATTTAAAATTAAGTAGTATCTCTTTACAACTAAAGCTCACAAAATTGTATTAATATATTTGCCAATATCTCAGAAACTGTTGGTTTTATAAAAAAAAATATGTTTCAAATAAAATATTTGTATTATAAATAGACCTACATACTTTCAACGATGAGTAATTTCATATCTCAAATAATTTAGGAGATATGATAAAAAAAAATGAGAATTTTCGCATCAGATCGGAACCCTTAAAGTCATCTTGCCGAGAAATGAGAGTAGCCATTTTGTTTATTATAATTTCTCTTTTCACCGTTCAGTAAACTACCTTTAATTTTACGGTTAGATAGCCATTTCAAAAAAAAAAACGGGGCAACCCTATGAAAACCCTAGATACCAAGTTTTAGTTCGATCGGTAAAATAGTTTAGGCTCTACTCCAAGGTATAGACAGACAAACAGACGGGAATTCAAAAACCACTCTTTCGGATTCGGGGGTCATGAAACGTCGAAATTCATCAAAATCTCGAGGTCAATTTTTTTGATGATCACAATACTTTCTCTACCTGTAAGATAGCGAGAAAGTAACAAGAAAAATTCGAACAGTAAATATAAAACTTGGAAAAAAAAACATAAGATAGTTGAAGACTTAAATCAGTCAGTATGGGAGTCACGTGATTACATCGCCACACAGAAGCTATGAAAGCCGAGCCAAAACATCCCCTATATTAGGCAACCCGCTCGCCGCCAGTGCAGAATTCCCCGCTTTATATTTTACTATGCATCAATAGCTCTAACTTTATTTGACATATTTGGCCTTTGGGGTGATTTAATAAAGATCGTTAGCTAGATTTAAAATTATTACAACCTAGAAAATAAAATAGATTGTCTTCGAACTATCCAATTATTTCCTTCTAATTATCATTTTAATTTGTTTTACCATTAATTTAAATAGTAACATAATGTAGAGTCATGGTGAGTTCAAACTCTCCGATTTTTCGAATTAACCCATGTATAACTAGCCAGATCCTACTGTATTTTTTGAAACCCTCAATACAATCCTGCAACGCAATTCGTGTGTTTTGTTTCTACTAGATTACCCCACTAGTCATTGCGGGTACGTGCCCGAATAAAACAAGCACCTTTTATACCTTTATTATGATATGAAGTTCCTTTTGAAAGTTCTTTCATCCTAACGAAATACTACTTTTCTTTAGGATTGTGGTATGAAATATGGCCATCCTAAACGGGCTAGATTTTTACCAAAAACAGAGTGGGCTGTATCACCATGTGTGGACATTACACTTTATGATACCCGCTAATACGCGGGGCAATTAGCGGCACCGCCTACTTGAAGGAAAATAATCCTCAGACTGCTGTATTTCTTAAGAGAATGACAGTTCTGGAACTACAAATCTACTGACACTATTCTCAATTCTCTGATAAAAATAACCTCTATTTGTTTGAAGAAAGTTGTATCTATGTTTATAACCATTTATTTTGATCTCGGAACTTAAACACACCACATAAAGCCTCCTTTTCATTTTTATTCAATTCCATAAAATTATAAAATTCAAAATGTAACCTTTTTTAAATGATGTATAGACTTACAAATATCGATCGATCACTTACATTTTGACGTGGATCATATTATGAAATAACACACTCTTTCTTATCTAATGAGGGATTTATATTTGTCTGCAAAACATATCAAAGGATCTCGTCTCACCCCACAGAAAACACCTTAGGTAGGTAGCACAGCTCTAACCAGACGTCTTAAGAGCCCGTCTCACCCCACAGATAACACCTAACTTAGGTAGGTAGCACAGCTAGAACCAGACGTCTTAAGAGCCCGTCTCACTCCACAGATAACACCTAACTTAGGTAGGTAGCACAGCTCTAACCAGACGTCTTAAGAGCCCGTCTCACCCCACAGAGAACACCTAACTTAGGTAGGTAATACAGCTAGAACCAGACGTCTTAAGAGCCCGTCTCACCCCACAGAGAACACCTAACTTAGGTAGGTAATACAGCTAGAACCAGACGTCTTAAGAGCCCGTCTCACCCCACAGATAACACCTAACTTAGGTAGGTAATACAGCTAGAACCAGACGTCTTAAGAGCTCGTCTCACCCCACAGATAACACCTAACTTAGGTAGGTAATACAGCTAGAACCAGACGTCTTAAGAGCCCGTCTCACCCCACAGATAACACCTAACTTAGGTAGGTAATACAGCTAGAACCAGACGTCTTAAGAGCCCGTCTCACCCCACAGATAACACCTAGCTTAGGTAGGTAATACAGCTAGAACCAGACGTCTTAAGAGCCCGTCTCACCCCACAGATAACACCTAACTTAGGTAGGTAATACAGCTAGAACCAGACGTCTTAAGAGCCCGTCTCACCCCACAGATAACACCTAGCTTAGGTAGGTAATACAGCTAGAACCAGACGTCTTAAGAGCCCGTCTCACCCCACAGATAACACCTAACTTAAGTAGGTAATACAGCTAGAACCAGACGTCTTAAGAGCCCGTCTCACCCCACAGATAACACCTAACTTAGGTAGGTAATACAGCTAGAACCAGACGTCTTAAGAGCCCGTCTCACCCCACAGATAACACCTAACTTAGGTAGGTAATACAGCTAGAACCAGACGTCTTAAGAGCCCGTCTCACCCCACAGATAACACCTAACTTAGGTAGGTAATACAGCTAGAACCAGACGTCTTAAGAGCCCGTCTCACCTCACAGATAACACCTAACTTAGGTAGGTAATACAGCTAGAACCAGACGTCTTAAGAGCCCGTCTCACCTCACAGATAACACCTAACTTAGGTAGGTAATACAGCTAGAACCAGACGTCTTAAGAGCCCGTCTCACCTCACAGATAACACCTAACTTAGGTAGGTAATACAGCTAGAACCAGACGTCTTAAGAGCCCGTCTCACCTCACAGATAACACCTAACTTAGGTAGGTAATACAGCTAGAACCAGACGTCTTAAGAGCCCGTCTCACCTCACAGATAACACCTAACTTAGGTAGGTAATACAGCTAGAACCAGACGTCTTAAGAGCCCGTATCACCTCACAGAGAACACCTAACTTAGGTAGGTAATGCAGCTCGAAATAAACGTAGCATCTTGGGGCGGTGTTATGTATTCTACTTTAAAACAATAATAGAATGGAAAAATAGTGAAAAAATGTTACAATATTTTTTTAAAAAATACAAAAAAATTGAAAAATAAATATTTTAAAATGAATAAAACTATTAAACTATGTCCGAAACCTTAGCTCAGTTGTTAGCGTGTCTGTCTACAGAGTTAAGCGGCCAGGGTTCAATTCCTGAAATGACCGAAAAATATGTCATTGGTTAAATGTGGTTTGCCCTTTTCCCATTGATGAATAATTAACGGCCTGGGGGTTGGGGGTTGTGTCTGTTCTAGATTTAAGTTAATTTATAACTCCTATATGTCGTGTGGTGATATAATCAGTCGGTTCATAAAGTGCACCTTCATTACCTCAAATAAATGAAAAAATATTAAACTAATCCCAATTTTGCTGTTGCCAAATGAACAAAACAGAAAACCTCTCTCCTATATGTCTTCCAGTCTGAAATTACCTAATTTCCCGGTTGATTGGGCTTGAAATGGGCTCATAAGATCAGGTTATCTTTAGCAGTGCCCTTTTTCAAACCAGAGCTCAGACTCGGAGAGTAAAGACCTTTGTGATCTTGATAATAACTCTCCATTGTAGTCGCTGTGACAGGCTGTCCTGTGTTTGAGTCCAGTATAGACCCCGCCTATCGAACACATGTTGGTACACCTGACAGTGTCCCTGATTGGATCTCCAGCCACACTAGCTTCACACAGTTTTGATACTGTCGAATACATGGAGAGAGGATCTAGTAACTTTTATAGCAGTTGCAAAAGGCTCTTTGTGTGAAAATTGGATCGTTTATCAGATATGCTTGCCTCCAGGGACAACTGATTAGGGGAACTGATTTATATATATCCCATTTGACCTTGTTCCTGAGCTGTGGTCACGCTGGTACTCCAGTAGTGTGAACCCCATCATCATCATCATCCTCTTCATCAACAACAACAACTGTTTCCAGCCTGCTTCTGGGTCATTTTAGTAAAATGCCTCCATCTTTCTCTAGCCTTCTACCATTATTTCTCCTTTAATTGCTTCCATTCTTCCTCCTCTCACTTGTAAAATTTATATCTGCTCCTCCCATCTATTTCTTAATCTCCCTAGCTGTATTTCGTTATATACTTAATTTCCATCATTTTCTTTGGCAGTCTCTCCTTTTCCATCCTCATTACATGCCCATACCATCTCACTCTTGCTTCCCCTACTGTCTCATGTACTCCAACATCCTCATTACATGCCATTACCATCTCACCCTTGCTTCCTCTACTATCTCATGTACTCCAACATCCTCATTACATGCCCATACCATCTCAGTCTTGCTTCCTCTACTATCTCATGTACTCCAACATCCTCATTACATGCCCATACCATCTCAGTCTTGCTTCCTCTACTATCTCATGTACTCCAACATCCTCATTACATGCCCATACCATCTCAGTCTTGCTTCCTCTACTATCTCATGTACTCCAACATCCTCATTACATGCCCATACTATCTCAGTCTTGCTTCCTCTACTATCTCATGTACTCCAACATCCTCATTACATGTCCATACTATCTCAGTCTTGCTTCCTCTACTATCCCATGTACTCCAACCTCCTCATTACATGTCCATACCATCTCAGTCTTGCTTCCTCTACTATCTCGTGTACTCCAACATCCTCATTACATGCCCATACCATCTCAGTCTTGCTTCCTCTACTATCTCATGTACTCCAACATCCTCATTACATGCCCATACCATTCTCAGTCTTGCTTCCTCTACTATCTCATGTACTCCAACATCCTCATTACATGCCCATACCATCTCAGTCTTGCTTCCTCTACTATCTCATGTACTCCACGTCCACCTTTGGACTAAATGCAAGCCTTGCAATGCAATGCATGTTTGTAATACGTGCGGAACTCTACAATACGACGACTGCAGGCTTCCATCCCAGCACTAATAATAAGTTAGTTTGTAAGTCACGTGTCTTGTAATGGAAACAAACCTATGTGTTTTTTTCGGGGCGACCAAAACTTGTTTATTTTTCAACTCCCCGATGAAAGTGAACTCAAAGAGTTTACCCCCCACCATTTGACGCAACCTTCATGCTATTACGAGGCTATTCAATATTTCCCACACAGTTTTTGTTGTTGTTATTGTTATTCATTCCCATTTGATATTATTTGAACGTGTGTTAACCTTTTAGTAACCGTCTAAATAGAACGTTGAATGAAGAAATCACTGTAAGAATATAATGTATCGCCTGCGGCTGGAGAAGCCTCGAGAGTAGACTACCAGATGGTGCAGGGAAACGTTTTTTTATTCCCACTGTGTAATTAAGAGCTCGTATGACCGCCAATTAGACGGGAAATTAGACTCACGGCTATGCTCCAGCCAGAAAACATATCTATGCACGGTTTTGTGCATTCTATTGACAAAAGGGAAATTGGGATAAGTTTTATAGGCCTTTTATTTTAAATATGTGTATACAGTGGTTGATTTCTAAAATTTTAGGTACCGGAACGCACTACAAAGGGGTCTGCACCCCAACCTCCCCCCACCCCCCCTCCCGATTTTTTTTAAAATTGAAGCTTCAAAAGACGTGTTTTTAAGCCATTATTATCTTCTAAAACCAGAAGAAAATGTTTTAAAATTCATTATAATGTGATTGTGTTTGAATAGATTTCGTTTTGGCCTTAATAGAGGTACCAGAACGCCGTTCCTCCGCGTTCCTTCAGAAGTTAAGCATTGTGGGTGGTATATAATTATATATATATATATATATAGTCCAGTGTAGTACTACCATTTCATGTTACACGTATGTGTAATAATTCCGCTAATGTGTTGGTGAGGAGTAAGTTTGAATTTATAGAAAGTGTACGCGCATTTTCGTTGAGAAAGAGTGTAAAAGCATTTAGGGAAAAATCCCTCAGTAAGCCTGGCCGGGATTTGAACCCTGATCTCACTGACATCGTCAGCCCAGTCTACTGCGAAAGTGACTCTAGACCAGTCCTGGGAAAATTGCAGCCCGCGTACTATAACTAGGAAAAAGATTAAAGTGCTAAAAATACAAGAATTGAAAAATATATTCGTATAGAAGTATGTACAGTTCTTATCCAAAAGACCGATGAACAATTTATAAGCAATTTTAAGAATTTGAACTACTAAATTTACACCTAACATTAAAGAAATTATGAAAGACATGAACAAAATTTTCAATCATCTCATAAAGTAGGTACTGACTGTTTTATGTGAGAATCACGTGCTTATTTTTAGAAATTGTCTACCTTTTTATGTTTTATATATATATATCTTAATATACACAATTCTTCTGTACGTGTGTATGTCACTGAACTACTCCTAAACGGCTGGACCGATTTTGATGAAATTTTGTGTGTGTGTTTGAGTGGGTCCTTGGATGGTTTAGATTCACAATTGGACCCGGTAGGTGGTGCTGTGATCGGGTTCTAGGATTTTTTTTTATTTTTAGGGAATTTTTTGGGGGGGATTTTTTTTTTTTTTTTTAGATTTTTTGCATATCAAAACATGTAACCTAAAAATTTCACCCCCCAAAAACCCCCAATATTTATAATAATGAATATAATATTAATAATTGACCGTTAAAAAAATCATAAATTCATCAATAATTGACCGTTAAAACCTTCTGAAAAGTTCATGAATAATTGAACTTCTGAGAATAATTCATAGCTATGTTTGTTTTTCGATACAGCTGATATTTGTGGAGTTGTGGGCGAAATGCCAAAAATGAAAAGATGTTTTATTTTGTATGTTGTCTTGACAAACACTGAATTTGTAATATTTGTGTTACTCACTAATTGGAGTTCATTGTGAATTTGTAACTGTGATGATCACATAGTATTTGTCTTATTATCGAAATCAACTATGTCACCCAAACGAAAAGCCAACGTTCGGGCAGGACAACGTCTGTCGGGTCCGCTAGTATACATATATATATATATATATATATATATATATATATATATATATATATATAAAGAGATTGCGTCTTCCAAAAAGTCATATTTTATTTGGCAGTCCCTTCTTATATTTAGAATCTAGATGCAATCCCTTAGCCAAAATATTTCAGTAAGCCCAGCCGTGAATCGAATCCCCAAACTTCCCGTCATCTATAAATCAAATTAAATCCACATGCCCATCGATGCGGATCACATGAACATAATATAGCTCTGCGTTTAGAAAGTGCAAGTCATATGACCCATAAAGATACTCTAATAAAAAGCAGTAATGTGAAGGATAAATTCAGTGAATACACACAAGTTACAAGAATGGGTGTAAATATCTTGCAACTCATAGTCCTCCATGCAATATGTTCATTAGCTCGCTGTACCTGAGAATGTAACCCACTTGTGTAAATATTTACCAGTGAATAATACTGGGTTTCCCAGGCAGGGGCACTAGCTTACACTTTAATTGTGTTTGTGTTCGTATTTAGTGCAGTCGAGGATATTGATTCACAACTGCCTATTTTCATCTCTTTTCTTTTTCATATGGGAGAAACCAAAGTCTTTCTTGCTGCAAAATATTTGCATTGAGTCATTAATGTGCTGCGTAGTTTACTAAGCTTGAGTTACACAAGTCTCAACTCATATTCGCTTCTTTGAAGTGCAGCTCCTTTTGTGAAATATTCAACGGAACTGCAGCTCCACATGAGCATAATTGAGTGGAACTGCAGCTCCAAATGAAAAATATTGAGTGGAACTGCAGCTCTACATGAGAAATATTGAACGGAACTGCAGCTCCACATGAGAAATATTGAGTGGAACTGCAGCTCCACATGAGAAATATTGGGAGGAATAGCAGCTCCACATGAGAAATATTTAATGGAACTGCAGCTCCACATGAGAAATATTGGGAGGAATAGCAGCTCCACATGAGAAATATTGAAAGGAACTGCAGATCCACATGAGAAATATTAGGAGGAATAGCAGCTCCATATGAGAAATATTGGGAGGAATAGCAGCTCCACATGAGAAATATTGAGAGGAATAGCAGCTTCCCATGAGAAATAGTGAGTAGAACTGCAGCTCCACATGAGAAATAGTGAGTAGAACTGCAACTCTACTTGAGAAATGTTGAGTGGATCTGCAGCTCTACAGTAGCCCCATGGCTTCTTTGGTGCTGACTGACAGCTCGCAGCTGACTTCTGAAAGTCAAAATTTAGTTATATACCTAAATTTTAACTGTCAGAAGGGCCATCTGCTAAACATATGTTTTTCTAGATCATATGGTTCGGTGTAGGAATACATAATTTGGTCTGGTAACTTTTCAAAGCCGTCAGCTGTCAGCTGTAAGCTGTCAGTCAGCACCAAAGAAGTCATGGGGCTACTGTACATGAGAAGGCACTACTACCTGTAATCTCATAGTATGGTCCGCTCCAGAAGGCAAAAAAGACAGTCGCTTACGTCAAATTGCAATACGTCAGCGTAGGAAACCGTTCCCCTGACACTTTCTACCTACAAATTAACAGGTTACGGTGGAACCTAATTAAGAGGTTAGTCAATTGTTCTCTCCTAATGTGTTTACCCAGGTGACGCGATCAATTAGAACCACACATGTGTGTGGGTGGGTGGACCGTTCATGCATGGATTGCAACACATTCACTTGCAACCTTTAATGTCACTGACTATTATTACAATTAATATATTCTAGTTACAGTGAACCTCGGTGGTTGCATGGTCTAAGCAGACGTGTCGAACTCGTTTGATTGAAAGTTAAAAATACTAAGGGGTCCATATTTAATAAAAATTACTATTGTAATTAGGTATCTAAAAGTTTCTACCTGGGGGATAACCCAATAGTGATGAAGATGTTTATAGATCCCGGATTATTTATGAAGTGGTTTGATCGCGTTTAATAATTTTTTCACCAAAATGTAAGGGAAAGTTGTAACCAATTAAAAAGTTTAAATTTTAAATTTCAAGTGTTTTTAAATGCTATAACTTACATAATACCCTATAAAAAATCTCAAACTATCTTAAAATCATCTGTTGTGTCCCAATCAAAACTTGATTTTACCTGATAGAGGAAGGCTGAATCTAGGTTTATAACCTTTTGCTTTAATCTCAGATGTACACATTTTCGCGTAGATCGTCGTTGAGTATTTGTTTTTAAACTTTAAACTCAAAATTTAAACTTTTTGAATGTTCAAAAACCTGCTAATAATGTTCGCCTGTATTTTGTTGAAAACTATACATATTTAAATATCAAACAGCTTCTTAAGTAATGCGTCTACAGCGCGTCTCAATGATCTAACATAGGGATCAGCAACAGGTCAATCTCAGGTCAATCTCGTGTCAATTTTCAGTTAATCACGTAAGACATCCATAGGCTACATTGTTATAAAAGTTGATCACGTGAGGCAAATAATATTTTAGTGTTACCAAAAACCTTGATCGGCCATATTGTTAGTGTTAAAAGAAAATTAAATAGTTTAATATGAAAATATACATTTATCTCTTCTATGAAAACATAAGTATTTGAAGAAGATTGATTTTAGGGAATAAAACAAATATGTACAGGGGAAAAAAAAGTTAAACTAGAGTGGAGAAACGAAAGGTGGTTGCGGGACCTTCAACAAGTCTTTAAATCGATCGAGTCCAAAAGGTTTGCCGACCACTGCTGTAAAATGTAGCATCCTTAAGTTAAAAATAATCTCAACTTAGTGTCTTAAGAAAATATTCCTTCCCCCCACCCCCTCCCATTTTTTTCAAAACCAAAATACTAACCCTATATTAGCCAACAATTTGAAACCTTTTATTTTCAGCAATGGTGTGAACGTTGAGCTTTAAAGCCCGCCGCACATTGGATAGAGGGCAGGCGCAGTGTAGGGATAACTCTTTCCCGCCTCTCTCTGGTTGTAGTAGACGTACAGTTTTCCTGTGTCCTCAGCGCCTCTGTCATGTAGTTTTTGTGTATTGTGATGGAACATCTTATTCAATTAGCTAAAGACCATCCAGTATTATACGAAACAAGCAATCCAGACTACATGAGGACGGAGCTGAAAGATGAGCTATTGGAAAAGATTGCTATTGAACTAAATTACTCGAATGTTAAGTGTAATATTCTAGATTTTTGTAGTTAGTGAAATTAATCTACAGAAGTTTGTATAACCCATTAGAAGAATTAGATCTTACTAGACACTGCGCATTAAGTAAATTACAATTTTTGTCTTTTTCTTTTTTTTTACTAAGCGAGTAGAGTAAAATTAAATTATTTAATTCAGAGTCTGACTCGGAATCCAAATATATCAGAAGTTCCTTTAATTCACACGCCATATCACGTCTAATACCACTGGGTGAAAGCTTCCTGACTCGCTTCTAATCTGCGGTGACTTGCAGAAACCTATTCCTGTGCTATGCCTGCCCTCTGCCAGGACTGTGTTCAATGTGCGGTGCCTCGTAGAAACCTCTTCCTGTGCTATGCCTGCCCTCTGCCAGGACTGTGTTCAATGTGCGGTGTCTTGCAGAAACCTATTCCTGTGCTATGCCTGCCCTCTGCCAGGACTGTGTTCAATGTGCGGTGCCTCGTAGAAACCTCTTCCTCTGCTGCGCCTGCCCCGCGTCCAATGTGCGGCGGGCCTAAATCTTGTGCGGAAGTCACTTTACTAGTTTGCCGACAAATGAACGCCCATCAACCAATACCTCTCTGGTGTTTAATTCATTCTCATGTGAGAAAACCACTGTTGACATATGTATGTGATGACAAACATTGCACATATTAAACAACTTTTGGGAATCAAGAGTAAAAACTTGCTGCACAGACCTCGCACACCAGATTAACCCAAATCCCCAAATATCACATTCCATAATGTTGTATTTCCTTGACCATTATAAAAAGAAGAATAGTCTCGAATTGCATGATAGTTCATCGTAAGGAAAGTGGACCGCAAGTTTGACATGCCTGGTTTATACAGTCACACGGTACTGGCCACCGGATGCTCAAACAGGGCCCGGTACAAGGGGCGAAGCACGGGGACCTCTTCTCTCTCTCTTTACACCACTCAACTTGGGCCTGTACTTTGTTTATTTTAACTTTATGTCTGTGTCTGTTACAAATAAAAAGCAATGCATGCAAATTAATACGTAGCTGAACATTGGAATCACCAGCTTCAATGGTCTAAGTCAGGGTGGTCCAACGTCCCCCCCCCCCCCCCAAGGACCCAAATCTGATTACCAGTTTACACCGTGGGCCGAACATATATTTAATAATCCCATCAACTTATTACAGGCATATAAAAACAATTAATAAACAATTACTTTCAATACTTATATGTATATTATATTTGGTTGATGGAATCTTTCAAACTTTGCTGCGAAAAAAAGTGTATCAGTCTCCCAACATACCTTCCAAGATTCTTTTAAATGCCACAATCCCCTCCGAAGAAAATTGTTCTAAGGATTTTTATCACTCAAGAAAAATCCTTCCACCCCCCAGCCCCCAAACATCGGTCCTGAGGCGAGCACTCTACCTTAAGATCACCGAGGTCAACGTTTATTGTTATTAAAAACTACAAACCCAGTGTCCTTAGGCTCCCTTCCATCCTAATCTTAAAACTACTAAAATGACGTATCCACTCCGTCCTTTGGACGTAATTATTGCGCTATTAAAGACACATCTCGACCGTCTCTTTGCACCGTATATTTAATTACCCCATCACTGGAGCTATTAAAAGATGGCACACAAAGATCATCTCAAATAAACGGCGAGTTGTTTATCTTCCAAGGCCTGTGTTTGAATCTTGACGGTACAGTGAGTGCTCCTTACACCTGAAACCAGTATTTTGTGGCGGCTGAGGAGGGAAGAAGATTGCAACCCGTGGGCTCAGTGGTTTTTTTTTTAGCCTTCCTCCTTGTCTCGCGTGACCTTGAGATTATGTGCGGTTAAAGCTCCGCGGTAATGACTCTTGCGGGAGAGAGGGAGTGAGGGAGTTTTATGACAAATTGCGAGGCCAAAGTGTCAGGTTTCATTCATTCATCAGCGTCGCCCAAATCATCGGGCCTAGCCGAGCGTGACGTCATGTCGGTGGAGTCCGTTTATCCCACACGCGGCAGTTGTCCGGAATATCCGAACACTCGTGTGGTAGGGATGAGTAAGGTAGGTTTTAGAGGAAATGTACCCGCATCCACGTGCATAGAGAGAGAAACAGAGCTGAATTGGGAACATATTTATAAAAATAAATGTCCTAGTTACATCCGGCCTTGATTAGTATACCCGTCATCAGCAAACGAGGCCAAACTACCTACATTTTATAATTTAATATACAATAGAATACCAACCATCCGATAATCAATCATTTGAGGTTCCATATTGTAAGAGACCACTTTGTTTTCGTTGAACTCTGATAGCCAGGCTATACAGTAGTTTAAAAAAGATACCCGGACACGGTAACCGAACCCAGTTGCTATTTTACAACGAGCCTATATTTAATTTAGTTGCAAGATGTATCCAGGTACGGCTGTATCCTTAACCAAAACTAGATTACATCTTCACAGACTAGACTAGACCGACACCTTTGTCCAATCACATCTTCACAGACTAGACTAGACCAACCCTTTGTCCAATCACATCCTCACAGACTAGACTAGACCGACACCTTTGTCCAATCACATCTTCACAGACTAGACTAGACCGAACGTCTTTGTCCAATCACATCTTCACAGACTAGCTAGACCGACGCCTTTGTCCAATCACATCTTCACAGACTAGGCTATACCGTACCTTTGTCCAATCACATCTTCACAGACTAGGCTAGACCGACGCCTTTGTCCAATCACATCCTCACAGACTAGGCTATACCGATACCTTTGTCCAATCACATCTTCACAGACTAGACTAGACCGACACCTTTGTCCAATCACATCCTCACAGACTAGGCTATACCGATACCTTTGTCCAATCACATCTTCACAGACTAGGCTAGACCGACGCCTTTGTCCAATCACATCTTCACAGACTAAACTAGACCGACACCTTTGTCCAATCACATCTTCACAGACTAGACTAGACCAACCCTTTGTCCAATCACATCTTCACAGACTAGACTAGACCGACACCTTTGTCCAATCACATCCTCACAGACTAGGCTATACCGATACCTTTGTCCAATCACATCTTCACAGACTAGACTAGACCAACCCTTTGTCCAATCACATCTTCACAGACTAGGCTAGACCGACGCCTTTGTCCAATCACATCTTCACAGACTAAACTAGACCGACACCTTTGTCCAATCACATCTTCACAGACTAGATTAGACCGACGTCTTTGTCCAATCACATCTTCACAGACTAGACTAGACCAACCCTTTGTCCAATCACATCCTCACAGACTAGACTAGACCGACACCTTTGTCCAATCACATCCTCATAGACTAGACTAGACCGACACCTTAGTCCACGCGCCCACTGATACCCAACGCTGTCACGATTCACTCTCCCTTTCCTGCTCTCCTAGACAAGAACCAGAATGGAAGCAGACAATTGTTTTAATACCAATATTTGTGAGAACTTGTCAGACAATTCTGTCTTGCTACAAGTTGTTGTGAATTACAGTCCGATTTGAATAGGAAAGACCGTTTTTAACAGTTATAGCCATCCCTAAAATAATGTTTAGATATTCATACGTTAAGTCATGTGATCAGGATCTATCACATTTGATAGATATTTTATTTATTTACTTCTCAGTGCATGTTTATTACGCCGATGTTCTAGGGGTGAGAAAGGTTGGAGACGTGGTATATGTTCCCGCATTTGCTTGAGGGGAGAGTGGGAATAACATCTAGGGTAAATCACCCTTAGTCCACCCTACCGGGGCTCGAAACCCAGTCTCCAAAACAATTATAGTCTAACCTTTTACGAGTGTGACTCCTTAGGCCACGGGACTACCGAAGCGGTTGATAGATGTTATAAATGTTGACAGAAATGTTGATGGATGTTATAAATGTTGACAGAAATGTTGATGGATGTTATAAATGTTGACAGCAAGATTGATGGATGTTATTAATGTTGACAGCAAGAGTGATGGATGTTATTAATGTTGACAGCAAGATTGATGTATGTTATAAATGTTGACAGCACAGTGGATGGATGTTATAAATGTTGACAGCACAGTTGATGGATGTTATAAATGTTGACAGAAATGTTGATGGATGTTATTACTGTTGACAGCAAGGTTGATGGATGTTATAAATGTTGACAGCACAGTTGATGGGTGTTATAAATGTTGACAGCAAGGTTGATGGGTGTTATAAATGTTGACAGCAAGGTTTGTTTATTCTAAAAGTTCCAATTATGGTTCGCTGTATATTCTATATAGTTCGGAGATCCCAACAGATAGGTGCTAAGTACGTACTTAACAAGCATCAACAAAAGTACGTGCTGCTGTACTCTCCCTATACACATGGAGATTGTTTACACAGCGAGCTGCATGCTGGGAATACCTCTGTTTACACTGCCACACGCGCGGGCCTTGGGTATTATTCACTTAGGCCTGATTGAAGAAATAAACTTGCGAGTTTACTCGAGGTGACTTGAGCGCAAGGCTTGGAGACGAACTTAAATTGTCAGTTGTTTTTACTGTTGTTTTGTATACATTAACTACGCTTATGTGATGGGATGAGTAAGGTAGAATTTTATAGTAAATGTGCCAGCACTTGAAGAAGGAAAAGTTGGAAAACATTTAGGGGGGGGGGAACACATCCTCAGTACACCCAGCAGGGATTACAACCCCGACCTCCCCATCAATGTTAAACCAGACTAAATGAGCTTGACATTCAGACCTCGAGTATACCGGTACGAGTACTTGTACAAGTTCATCTTCAGGGACTGTTCCTGGAGCAAGAGTGGTTCAAGGGACGTAGGAGGCCCAGAGCTACAACCACTCTAATGTCTGAGTAGTCCCGAGCTACAACCACTCCAATATCTGAGTAGTCCCAGAGCTACAACCACTCCAATATCTGAGTAGTCCCAGAGCTACAACCACTACAATATCTGAGTAGTCCCAGAGCTACAACCACTACAATATATGTGTATTCCCAGAGCTACAACCACTCCAATATCTCAGTAGTCCCAGATCAATTTCAGTTGTCAACCAAAACAAACCATGTAAATATTGTTAAGTATTCTTAGGGTAAGCGATAGCTTCACATCCACGGCGGAACACCAAATATTTAATATCAATATCAGTATTATTATTTATCTTCAATTGACCACTATCAACCAAAATACCTTATTTAAGGAAGTAAGGCGATGAGGGAGTATTTGAAAGAAATGCATCAACAATCACGTGTGCTAGAAGCCACAAGATGGATATAACCACGCCTCTGTGGACATGGCTGGAGATCGAACACTGGCCTTACCGGTCAGCATACATCAGGTTAAATCGACATAAGACTCACTGACTAACTTAACCTAAAGCAGCAAGTTTCACATCCAACCCCATCATCGGAGTATTGTAGTCTCTAGGTAAGAGGAAGAACTCTCGCACTTATACCAGAATAACTTAGACTCATCCCGGGATGGAACCAGGGTCCTCTGGACCAGAAGTAGACGTACCTAGTCACTCAGCCACGTGGTATTGTCTTGTAGGGATGGGACCAGGGTCTTCTAGACCAGAAGTAGACGTCCCTAGTCACTCAGCCACGTGGTATTTTCTTGTAGGGATGGAACCAGGGTCCTCTAGACCAGAAGTAGACGTCCCTAGTCACTCAGCCACGTGGTATTTTCTTGTAGGGATGGAACCAGGGTCCTCTAGACCAGAAGTAGACGTCCCTAGTCACTCAGCCACGTGGTATTGTCTTGTAGGGATGGAACCAGGGTCCTCTAGACCAGAAGTAGACGTCCCTAGTCACTCAGCCACGTGGTATTGTCTTGTAGGGATGGGACCAGGGTCCTCTAGACCAGAAGTAGACGTCCCTAGTCACTCAGCCACGTGGTATTGTCTTAGTGTTGGATCTTTGGTCAACGTCTTTTAAGAATAGTTGTTAAATTCAAACTAAGAAAGTTTTATTCATCAATAAAAAATACAAAAAACTACAATTTAAAAAATCAAATGTTTTACCCACACAAATGGTCACATGGTCTAAGGCACCAGGCTCGCCATAGACGGGGTTGCTGGTGACGGGTATGTTAGGAGCACTTGGAGGGGTTTAAAATAACGTTTTTTTCATCCTCTGCCTAAGCTAATGCGGGTGCACTTCCTCTAAACAACACGTCTCATCACTTCCTTCAGATAAGAGCCTTTGAATAACACTAACGTTTAAATATATAATCTTTTTTCTCACTATATATCCAGGGTAGAATTTTAGAGGGAATGTACCCGCATTTGCGTGGAGGGAGAGTTGGTAGACAGTTTATAGAGAAATAAAACACCCTCAGTATACCAGTTTGGGATTGGAACCCCAACCTCCCCCATCACCGGATAACCGGATAACATTTAGTCCACGTGCTCGCCGGTAAAACGTATAAACTAATATACTATTAGATAGATAGATATTTTTATGATCCTATAAATGTATACTTGTATCGGTGGTTGTGCAGTCTAACACGTCACTACCGTGCCAAACTGGATTTGCCGGTTAATTGATACGTCGGGGTTCGAATCCCGATTGGGTGTACCTAGGGTGATTTTTCCTGAATGGTTTCCCACGCCATCTCTATGCTAATTCCTCTAAAATCTTACCTTTCTAATCCCAAACACACTAGCGGAGTTAATATGTATGACTTCTTTAATTAGTTCTAGCGAGTAGTTCCCAGAGTTAACCTAAATAGTTTAAACTGTTCCCGGCGGGGTAAAGCTATGCCACCAGCACAACAAGGAGGTCCCTATGACAACGACCCATCCCCCCGAAAGAACCTGTGAAAGGATTCTTGTAAGAATGGACATCCTTAAGGTCCTTATTCCCTACTAGAGCCCTGCTGTATAGTAGGACGTGATAGGAGAAAAGACCTTTAAGATGTTAACTGAGCGTGAACACTCACCCGCTTAGTAAAGATAGCTTATCTCGAGAGATCTGCAAATAGTGCCAGAATATTGGCGTATGAATAGATTACTCCCGGGGGGAAAAGAACCCAAACTGTCTCTCGGTGGCATGGACTCGACCGACTGGCGACGACTGGGATTGTAAGGAAATATTCAGAAGGAGGGGAGGAGGAGAGGAGGGGTGAGGGGTACTCGATCGGGAGCAGAGACGAGGCCGGGCTGCTCCTACTACTCCACTTCATGATGATCTTCGTCGGGTGAAAGTGTTTCTTACTATTTCCCTCTCTCTCTCTCTTTCTCCCCCCACTTCACACCCGTTTCTCATCTCAACCAGTGCATCGGAAATATAACCCCCTCCCCCTTTCCACCTCTATAGGTCAGTGGGGGAAGGATTTTTTAAACTAACTGTCTTACCTTCCCCGAGATGGTCAGCCTTCTCTTACTCCTCCCACACTCATTTGTATTTTTCGGAAGAGAGAGAGAGAGAGAGAGAGAGAGAGAGAAACAAAACAAACAAGGAACGATTCTCCCTCGGTTCATTACGATCCCATAACCGTGACGTCATCATCACTCATAAAGACAAGAGAGAACAGTTTTCACGTCTCTCTCTCTCTCTCTCTCTCTCTCTCTCTCTCTCGAGAACGTAGAAGCCCAATCAGAAGAAGTCCCTCTAGAATGGTCCATAGCCAAATGATGGAGCGGGTCGCGTCTGTAAGGAGAGTAGGAGGAAGGGAGGAGGAGGAGAACAGGATGAGGATGAGTATTTCATACCGAAAAAAAAACCATATCGCACATAAACAATAATATACTTTCCCCCTTCTGTGGGTTTTTTTTAACGAGATACAAGTAACATGGGGTGGGGGAAAGGGGGGGAGAGAGGAAAAAAATCGCTCTCGCTTTCATCAAGTTGTATCCTTGGAGGATTTGTGTGAGGTTGTTCCCCAGTCACCCATCCACCCTCCCCCACCTTTTTGGAAAGGAAAGATGCAAAAAAAACACAAAAAACGGGGGTGTTGTTATAGAAGAACGCAACGTTCGTCATTGTAGAAGATGTGCGAGTATAAATAGTAGTCATGGTGGGATCTTAAGTTCAGTCTCAGTGGTGACTTCAAACACACATACACACAAGTGGAGCTTCGCGAACCAGTGAGGTAAGGACACATACACACATGACATATATATGTTCTTTGCGACATCTTGGGACGGAAACTGGTCGAACTCTTGACCCTCGATCATATGTGACATACAAATCGATCTGATTGGATCTTAATCAATATCTAGAAGTGAAAACCTGATGTATAAACTAATTTCGTCAATATTCACCGACAGATTCCTTAGAAATGGGCAGGAAAACGATCTAAATTAGATTTAATAATATAAACTATATTCCTTTTTTTTTTTTTAGTTTTTTTTTAAATTTCAATATCTTTTTAAATCCTTAATTTGAACAGAGTAGATATAATTTTGCAATACGGGCTTGAAACCTCTCTTAACAACCCATTTTTAAATTAAAATTGTAAGAATTTTTTTTTAACTTTCCTCTTTTTTTCGTGTCGTTGCGATTTATTTTTTTCCTCAAGTTTTTAACTCGTCTCTGACTTAATACTAAAACTGTCTGATCCCCACTAAGTCAAAAGTGTGTATCTGCCTATTGAATTTAAGGGTCCCCGGATAAATTCCCGACATGGCAAAAAAAAAAGTATCATCGGCGAAATCAGGGCTCTTACTTTCTCCGCGAAGATTTGATGTCCTGTATACTGGGCGTCGTGTCTGTTCTAGAATCTAGCTAGTTTGTAAATCATTCGCAGTTGTCAGATTGTTCGGGAACTAACCCTCTGGTCGTGATTCTAGAGCATGAAATCCCGTGACTCATTACCGAGGTTAAACGAAGTCATCCATCTCGCACAGATTATCTGAGGGTCGTGGGTTTAAAACCAAACAAGGATATACTCAAGTTACTTGAAGAGAAATATCTCTAGTTAGAATAGTAACGCTGACGTTTTCGAAACGACAAAAAACAATCAAGTAACTTAAGAGTCGCCTTCAGTGACCACAGTAACTAATATTCTCAGAGAGAGGTGCATATTAATTTATACAAACGTGCCAGAAAAACTTAAGATATTAAACTAGACAATCATATCTCTTTTTTTTATATCCATTACTGTTTCCAGCCTGCGGTCAGTTTTTTATCCAAGCCATACCTGATTGCTAGGCCTATCGTATCTTCTTCATATGCCTTATACTCTAACTTAAGACTAGGGCAAACACAGCATCCAGTCTCCCGGCCGTTAATTTATCAATGTGAAAGGGTAAACCCACATTTCACCGATGATACATTTTTCGCCCATGCCTGGAACTGATACCGGGACCCTTTTCTCGGTAGACAGACATGCTACCCACTGAGTTAAGGTGTCGGGTAGACAATCATAAGAGAACGTTTAAAATATAAAATTAGACAACCCTAGCAGAGAGGTTGACCTATATATCTAGACAGGTTGTTTAGACGAGTCTCTTAAAGGAATCAGACAACTGCGGATGATTGGTCAGTGCCTGTTTCTTGGAAAAAAAGATACTTAAAGTGAGCTTTCTGAAACTACTAAATATACCAGTGCACGACTTACAAACTAGCTAAATTTTAGAATAGACACGACACCCAGTATCCAGGACATCAAATCTTCGCGGAGAAAATAAAAGCCCTGATTTCACCGATGATATATTTTTTGCCATGTCGGGAATCTATCTGGGGAACCTTAATTTCAGTGGGCAGATACGTTACCTACTTAGTCGGAGATAGGACAGTTTTAATATCAAGTCAGAGACGGGATGAAAACTCGAGGAATAAATACACCTAATTGCATGCGAACTAATGCAGTGAACCCACTTCGGTGGCCACGTGGTCTAACGCGCTATTCTCGTGTTGGACTAGACTGCCGAAGACGGGGAGATCGGGGTTCGATCCCGGTCGGGTGAACTGAAAGGGGTTTATCATAAATGGTTTTCCACTCTCCTTCCACGCAAATGCGGGTGCACTTACTCTCGAAATCCTTACACAATTAGTGTAATGATTAGTACATTGGCGTACAACCCGAACTGGTAGTAAGACGCGGTGCTAAAAAAAACTAGTGTAGAGGGAGTTATTTTTGCCCATGAGCATACAAAGTGTACGGTAGCCGTTTAACCTGCCAGAGAGAGCTTCCAGCTTCTGGTACCTCCTGGGGTGCCAGTCTTGCCAGAACAGCTCCTGCTGGCAGGAGATTTAAGGGTCCCCCCCCCCCCCCCCACGTGCAACAAGGTGTGGACACGAAGAGCTAGGACAGTAGCGCAAATAAAAACATATATGTAGAGTTTTATTTTCAACACAAACACAAACCTTACATATCTAAAATCAAACCAAAGCTCTCGATACTTTAGAGAGGGCAGCTTTCTTCTCTTCACCGACATGAAGTAGGGTGGGGGAGGGTTGGTTTAAAAAAAATTACAATCATAAATTGCGTCAGTAAAATATGTTTGCTATAGTATTTTAACTACCTGTTAATTATTTTTACATCAGGAAAAGATAATCTGTTAGACAGTGGAAACCAATCTGCAGGAATCCATAGTCACTTCAGAAATGGTGAAAGAAAGAAATATTTTATTAATGTATCAGCACAAAACATCCAGTCCTCCTGTCGTGGAAAGGGAATTCCCCTAATTTCACCAATGATACATTTTTTTTCCTGTCATGTCTGGAATAGATTCCGGGACTTTTAGCTCGGAGACGGACCCTCTACCGACTGAACGGAGGTGTCGGACTGGTTATGGTAGTGGTAGTGTGTGTAGAGAGAGAGAGAGATAGCGGTTCCTATCTTTCCAGGAAAAGGTTACGGGTATTAAAGAACAGAGTAAGAGTAACAAACTTAATTTGATTCAATCTTAGACAGAAACCTCATATTAACATCGTCGAGATATTGTCCTTCAGACGGCAGACATAACCATATCTGTGACCTCTGGTTCAAATCTTGGTGAGGTCAAATATGTAGAGTCTAAATTTCACAGGAAGAATCTAATCTGACAGAAAAGTTACTAGATAAACTTACACGTATTCATAAGTCAAGTCATGCTATCTGCAGCTGTCACTTTTTATAGACGAAATCAATACAGATAAAATAACAGATAATAAATAATATAATAAAATGTTATCGATGTTGACCACAACAAAATATGTTTTATATTTTCTAAAATGTTCTTCCTATGAAAATTGGACTGTATTCGGTGGGGGTAACAGACAAACAGACAAACAAGATACTCAAATATCTTGGATACACACTGGAATGGGATCAGAGACATGTAGTCAACCACCCTGACCACTCAGCCACGAAAATAAACACCTCTTATTAAAAACAGATTTCCTGAAACAAACTGCTTCAAAAATCGGAACTCCGCTATAGATCTTGGTGTTCAACCTGGGGTACGCAAATACATCTTAGATGGTACGCAAAATTGTATATACAATATATATATAATTTCATGATAAACAGTGAATAATCAGGTCCAGATGTAGATTAACAACAACAACGACCCGGACGTAATGACATATAATAGGGAGCGCCAATCATTTATTATAGAAGTAGATTATAGAATAACTCACATTATGCAGCAACAACTTTTGGGTTAGAAAGTTGAAGATAAATTATATCTGGTAGTACACTAATCAAAAAGAAAAGGTTGGATACAACTAATCTAGAGGAAACTGGTTCAATCCCAGCTAAAGGTATCATTAATAATTTGGTACCTATACGTCACCATCCATACTGTTAGTGATCAATGATCGGTAACGTTGCTTTAGGTTAAGGTATAGTCAGATTGTCACAGTAAAAACTTGTATGACAGTTCAGAAAATTCACTAGCTTTAATCTAATATATTTATATAAGTCATTTTTTGTGCAGCTGTCACTTTAGGCAGATGTGTGTCAATTTAAACATCCGGGGGATGAATAAATTGTCTAATCTGTGCCCTGATAGATTGTGTACGAACACTCCGTTTAACCTGAAAAGTATTAGTCTTACCTTGATGGTTTGCACTATGGTCCCATCCTACGCCATAGTGGAACCATAAAAAGGTAAGACTGCTACCTTCCAAGGTTAAGGAGGGCTACATCCACCATCTTAAGAGCGCCGGTTCTTTGAACCATATAACAGATGGATGTTATAGTTGACCCGCCCTCCTCCATGTCTAGAGATGTTCCGCTCCTAGTCGCAATCGCTTGTCACGCTGGGATCATAACGATTGTGTCTTTTATTTCCTTCCAGGTTTTAATTGCAACCACAGGCGACACCAACAATCATGCGGCAGCTGTCGCTACTCCTGGGTGAGTCCCTAGCCCGTTTGACACTGTACACTCTGTTCCGATATCTAATAGACCACTTTGTGAATAGTTGTAGAGTGTATACAGTTATTAAAGATAGTAGACTCCTCTATTAATAGTTGTAAAGAGTATACTCAGTTATGATAACGAGTAGATCCCTTTGTGAATAGTTGTAAAGAGTATACTCAGTTATGATACCAAATAGACCCCTTTGTAAATATTTGTAAAGAGTATACTCAGCTATGATGGCGAGTAGACCCCTTTGTAAATAGTTGTAAAGTGTATACTCAGTTATGATGGCGATTAGACCCTTTTGTAAATAGTTGTAGAGTATACTCAGTTATAATACCAAATAGACCCCTTTGTAAATAGTTGTAAAGAGTATACTCAGTTATTATGGCGAGTAGACCCCTTTGTAAATAATTGTAAAGAGTATACTCAGTTATTATGGCGAGTAGACCCTTTGTAAATAGTTGTAAAGAGTATACTCAGTTATGATGGAGGATACCCCTTTGTAAATAGTTGTAAAGAGTATACTCAGTTATGATGAGTAGACCCTTTGTAAATAGTTGTAAAGAGTATACTCAGTTATGATGGGAGTAGACCCCTTTGTAAATAGTTGTAAAGAGTATACTCAGTTATGATGGGAGTAGACCCCTTTGTAAATAATTGTAAAGAGTATACTCAGTATGATGGGGAGTAGACCCCTTTGTAAATAGTTGTAAAGAGTATACTCAGTTATGATGGGAGTAGACCCCTTTGTAAATAGTTGTAAAGAGTATACTCAGTTACGATGGCGAGTAGACCACTTTGGAAACATTTAAAGACTGGATACTGTCCAATGTTATGATAAAACAGACAGTGAGCAAACACTAAACCAACAATGATTAATGTCTTGTCGTGACCAAGAGAGCTAAGGCGCTAGTTTTAAGATTCCATTGCATATGTCGCAATTTACGGAAGATGTATTACCCATAATCCTTCATATCTGTCCATAGTAAAAACAGTCACGGATATGGACCTT
The DNA here is from genome assembly GCA_033556935.1 of Timema podura. Classification (NCBI taxonomy): domain Eukaryota; kingdom Metazoa; phylum Arthropoda; class Insecta; order Phasmatodea; family Timematidae; genus Timema; species Timema podura. Next base: position 8,870,645 of record JAVRXN010000004.1, on the reverse strand, counting down.
AAATAGAGTTCTCTCACCTTAAGGTTTCAGGTTTTATATATAAATAATCTCCCTGTTATCTGTTGGTGCTGTGTAACAAAGTATTGCTGGTCTAACTGTCTAAGACGTCAACTCTCGCGTTGGACTGGACTTGCAGATGACAGGGATGGTTGAAAATACCTGTTGGGTGAACTGAGGGTGATTTTTTTTCTAAACGGTTTATAATTCTTCTTCCACGCAAATGTGGGTACATTTCCCTAAATTCTATTTACTTCTTTCCTATCACATTATAGTAACTTATATATATATATATGCGTGTAAGTTGAATAGTAGTCAGACGTTGTGGTAAAAAAAATACAAGAAACTTTTATCACCACCGCGCCTTACTACCCGTTCAGTTTGTACACATCTGTACTAATCCGATAATGTGATACGGAGTAGGAAGGATGTATTTAGAGAAATGTACACGCATTTGCGTGAAGAGAGAGAGAGTGGAAAACCATTTAGGAAAAAATCCTCAGTACTCCAGTATCCCGACCGGGATTTGAACCCCGATCCTCCCTTCATCGGCAGTCCAGTTTATTGGATAGTGACGCCTTAGACCAGCGTTTTCCAATGGTGTGCTATTAAAAGGTCAACAGGTGTTCCACGGGAGTTTTGGGGGACGATCATAAAAAGCGGGGGGGAAAAAATTAGGAATACAAATAGATCTTTTTAAACCCATTAACAATTTTTTTAAAACACTACAATGATTAGAATTTTAGTCGTTGAACTCCCAAAAAAAATTTGATATTCATGTATGGTTTTTTTTTGTGATAAAATCTCTTCTTGAATAACTGATGATGTTCTTTGACAATTTTGGTCCCTTGTACAGAAAGCCGTGAATTTGAAAAGGTGGAAAATAACTACTTTAGGCCATTCGATCACCGAGGCGGACATTAGCTACTGTACTTAAAATCACAGTATCAGTTCGGATGTTTCTCCCATAGATTGTTTTAACTCTATACTCCACGCAAATGCGGGTACATTTCTTCTCAATTCAACCTTTCTCAACCCCCCCCACACATTAGCGTAATGGGTAGTATGACGCACCGAGATCCTAAGGCCGGCGGTTCCCACAAGTCATTCAAGTCAGCCCACGAGTCAGTTGAACGTTCTTTCAGCTCCTATAGAACTGAATACCTCCATTCAAGACGTCAAAAGGGACACAAAGGCCCGCCTGTCAAGAGAACTTGTCTCACTCACTCTTATTGCCTCATTACGGCCAGCGAGAGTCATTTGTTCCTTCTTCTCTTCCCACCTTAAACCGAACCTTACAAAAGCGTCCATTGAGAAACAAGTGCCGTGGCACACTTCCCACATATTAATAGTTCCCTTTATTGTTCCTTGGTTCACAGCCTAGTGGCGCTGCGGGTGGAGGAACAGGAAGGGAAAAAGTATCTTCGCAGTCTTCATAAGACAGAACAAAAAAAATATTGGACAAATTAATCAAATGTGGCTCCAGTGGATCAGTTTAATATTCTTCTCGTGTTGGTATCACGATTGTCGAATATCTGTCGAGGTGTCCTGGAATTTAATGACAAACTTTTCCTCTTCATTTAAAAATTTGTCATCTAAAGCCGCTATATTCATGTCAGATATTGTTTCTACTGGAGCAATATTTGATTTGTTTTGTCCAATAAAAAAGTTTTGCTGTAAAAAACACTTAACTTTTCTTTTATTATTATTATTATTATTATTAGCACCGCGTCTTACTACCCGTTCGGGTTATACACACTTACGCTAACGAGTAATGGTAGGGTGATTGTGAGATGAAATGGAGGACCTACAGTTTAACGTGGAATCCGAACCACGGTGAGGTCTGGCATTCCACAATTCACAAGTTGTGATTAATACACGTCTTGTCAGAAGTGAAGGAAGGGTTTGGCAATCAGATAAATCTGTGCCGGGACCGAGGATTGAACCCCGGATCCTCAGCACAGAAGTCTGACACCTTACCCCTAGACCACCAGGTCACCTTTTTTAAAGAAACTAACTCACCAGATTGTACTGGAGAAAGGTCAGAAAACCATAGTGCGAATGAAACCTTACCGGCTGGGATTGAATCCCAAGTCTAGCGAGTGTTACTCTCATTCCCACAGCGGTGGTCACGTGGTATAAGTCGTCAATTTCGCAATAGATTAAACTGCTGATAGCGGGGAGGTTGGGATTAAAATCCAGGCTGGAAGAAATGAGGTTTTTTTTTTTACCAAATGGTTTTCCACTCTACTTCCGCGTCAATGCGGGTACGTTTACTGTAAATCGTACCTTCTTGGTTCTTATTCTATAGGTACGGTTCAATGCTGACAGCCAGGGTGGGTGACAAACACCAAAAGGTGACTAATATTGGAGTGAAGAATAATACACAAACCCACATCTGTGGTCGAGTGGTCTAATGTCACTCTCATTACAAACTAGACTGACGATGACAGGGAGATCGGGGTTAGAATCCCGATCGTGTGTACTGAAGGTGTTTTTGTACTAAATGGGTTTCCACTCTCCCTTTACGCAAATTCGTGTACACTTCCTCTAAATTTAACATTCCTAATCCTAAAAAACATTAGCGTATTAGTATATGGGCGTATAACCCGAACGGTTGGAAGACGCTTTGTTAAGGAAAAAAGTACACACAAGAGCAATGCAAACCAATAAAACAAGTTCCCCTTTTGGATATGCAAAAACAAAACCACCAACGTTTTAGTAAAAAAAAAAGTTATTAAAATAATTTTGTTGACTTGAGGACAAAGAATGCGACCTTTCCGCTCCTTCTTTGTTCGTGTGACGTAAGTGACCTCCCCCCCCCTCCACCTCGGACAAGGAAATGTAAATCAAACCGGGTTCGGTTCTGACTCGTGTTTCTTTTGAATACTGTGGAGACAAAACCTTTAGAAGATTCTCTCTAGGAAAAATAAACAAACACCGAGCTACAGTACTCGAGTCAAGAGATTACATCACGAATGTGTCAGAGCGGCCATTGAAGGAGTGGACTGTAAAGTCGGATATAAAGAATGTTTCCTTGTTTCATGACAAAATTATTTTATAGTTATGATATATATGTATATATAGTATGTATATATATACATATACATATATCGTCTTATAACCCGTTCGGGTTATACGCTTACTAGCTAATTACGTTAGTGGTTTAAGGGATTAGGAAGGTTATATTTAGTGGAAGTGTACCCGCATTTGCGTGGAGGAAGAGTGTCAACCTATTTAGGATAAATCACCTTCATTACACCCGACCGAGATTCGAACCACGATATCCCCCCCCCCCCCGGTTATCTGACAGTGTAGTCTAATGCGAGAGTGACGTCTTAGACCACGCGGCCACCGAAGCGAGTATCCACACTAATCACGTTAACGAGGTAGGGATGATTAAAGTAAGAGTTTAGAGAAAATTTACTCGTATTAGCGTGGATGGAGAGTGAGAAACCATTTAGATTTTAAAAAATATCAGTAGATCCAAGCAGGATACGAACCCCATTCAATCCGTCACCGGTAAACTAGACTAGATGAGCCTGATATTAGGCCAGTTGACCGATGACTGGATTTACTTTAAGTTCCGGTGGCGAAATATCGAGAGAACTAGCTATAGTTAATCTGCTTACTAATACAAAGGTCCTTGGTTTAATTCCCCAGTAAGGCAAAATAATATTTTCAATCCAGATTGTTTTATTTTTTTCACCAAAGTGGTAAATTGATTGTGTGAGCTCTGGATGTTATGTTAGTCTTAGAATTTGGTTAGGCTAGGTATTCGCCTCACTACGAGTATAATCAAAGGAATATAAAAATGCTCTGTGTTTAGCAAACTAATTTTGTGTTTTATTTTGTTCCTCTTTCAGCGCTCCTAGCCATAAGCGGATCAGCTTTGGTAAGTTGCAACAATTCAGGTTAATGCTAACAGTGGGTTTGTCCAGAGTTAACGAACGCTTCCTTTATGACTACTATGGTCAAATTGGGAGGGAAAAGGGGGGATGGCTTGAATATGTAAAGAATCTTGAAGATTTATTTTATATTTAATAAAGTTTAGTTTGTTCCGAGACACGATAAATTGGAAGACTTTTTAGTAAATGTAAGAACTCTTTTAATTTCTCCTTACCCCTCGTATCATTTAGTGCAAACAAGTGAAATTTGTATGCTGTTTATTAAGGATGTGCTAAGCTTCGAAATGTCGAAGTTGAAAGTAAAAATCACCTTTGCTTCGACTTTGACGCCTTCGAATCAGCCAAACATTTCCAAGGAATAGTAAAACTTTGATATATTAGGAACAGAATTGAAATATCCCAGTAAATATGATAGATTTAATATATAATAAATATTTAGAACTAGTCAATATTATTTTAACACAAACTATTGATTAGATGACATCTATAACATGAACAAAGATAAATTCAAATATGTCAGCATAAAATAATACAGTGTACTCTGTTTTTCCTCTCCAAGCATCTCTCTTTACCCAGATATACTTTGTGAATAATTCAAAAACTAATATTGTCTACTGTTATGTCAGTTTATGTAAAATTCGAAATACTCTTCTTTCGTATAATTACTTGTTTTAACTTTATCGCGACTCCTTCGTAGCAAGTAGGCCTATTGTGATCGTTAAAAAATTCAAATTGGAGATTTTGACTTATTTCGACGTTTAATGACACCCTGAAGCCTTTTTTTGTCTTTTTTTTGTTTGTTTTTTTCAATTCCTACCACCCTGTATTTTGGACTAGAGCTGAAACCATTTTACCGATCGGTCTAACACTTGGCATCCAGGTTTTGATAAGGTTCTTTAAAGGTTTTTTTTTGGAATTATCTATCCAACCCGAAAATTTTAAGGGTAATTTAATTAGGAGTGATAAGAGAAAAATTGGCTCTGACAATTTTTATTAAAATTCTTATCTGGGCACTGTCTAACATTAAAAACCAAATGGCGCATCTCATTGATAATAACGCCACAGATCTTGTAGATTGCAAAGTTGTGGGACTTTTTTTTTTAATAAACAACTTATATTTGAAATAGAAATTATAAAATCAATAATTTCCAAGTTAAAGGCAATTTTTTTAATACAGTTTTGGGAAATGGGGAGTTTAAAACGCACGGAATCAATAATATGTTTCTGTTACACTGTATATTATTTCGTTTCACATATCTTACGAGCTATAATTACAACTTAGATAAAGGAGTAAGAAAGTCTGTACAATACGGTATTTCGATTTGGGTTTTTAATGTTTGAATTGAGATCCGAACTGCGGTTGAACTTAACCTGCTTCACTTAAAAAGTGCTCAGCCTGTAACCACTTCTGTCACCCACTGTTATCACTCCAGTCAAATAGAGGACACAAGCTCTGTTGGTTCTACATTAGTGATCACAGCCATTGAATGTAAATACTACAAGATCACGCCAGCAGACCTCTAAACGGTTACTGCAATAGTTCCACGTTTCGCCGATAGAACGCACTGATACACTTTTACTGAAGGGGTCGTAATATATTATATTGCAATAGTTTAGTATCTCACCGCTAGAAAGCACTTGTACGGCAGTGTTACTGAGAGGGTCGTAATATATTATATTGCAATAGTTTAGTATCTCACCGCTAGAAAGCACTTGTACGCAGTGTTACTGAGGGGTCGTAAATATTATATTGCAATAGTTTAGTATCTCACCGCTAGAAAGCACTGGTACGGCAGTGTTACTGAAAGGGCGTAATATATTATATTGCAATAGTTTAGTATCTCACCGCTAGAAGCATGGGATGACGTGTATTATAGGGTGGCAATGTATGACATTATTATTTTCCTTCAATGTCACATGTCAGTTGGGAGGGGAAAGAAAGGAAGAAGAAGCAGCTTAGTGACCGTCAAAGAAACATTTAATAGGGTTTTAACCACACTAGCGATTCTTTCATGATTAAAACGTATCATTTCCATGAGATAGGCTGATGACTTCATCCTCATACCTTCAACGTCACATCTATTCCTATTGTTGTGTTCTTCCAGGGCCGGGAAGGGTACACGTACGACCGTCCCAACAACCCCTTAGAGAGCGGCGGTGGTGGGGGAGGTCCAAGCACAGCCCAACCCTTCCCCGGTAGTTCCCCCTCTGGCGGGAGGCCGCAGGGAGGCGGCTACCCCTCCACCACTGGAAACAGCTATCCATCCACAACGTTCAAGCCAAGCGGGGGCTTCCCCTCGACCACGGCTTCCGGCGGATACCCGTCGGGCAGACCATCAGGATCCCCCTTCCCATCCGGTGGCAGTACTCCCCGTCCATCCAGTGACGAGTATCAGCCTGGATCTATCTCTCCTGGCAGCCAAAGACCATTTGGTGGTCAAGGACCTTCTGGTAATCAAGGAACCACTGGTGGATATCCTGGTAGTCAAGGAACTTCTGGTAATCAAGGTGGATATCCTGGTAGTCAAGGACCTTCTGGTAATCAAGGTGGATATCCTGGTAGTCAAGGAACTTCTGGTGCTTACCCTGGAGGTCAAGGACCTTCTGGTGCATATCCTGGTGGCCAAGGAGCTTCCACTGGACGACCTTCTGTATCTGGTGGATACCCTGGAAGTCAAGGACCTACTGGTGGATATCCTGGTAGTCAAGGACCTTCTGGTGCATATCCTGGTGGCCAAGGACCTTCCACTGGACGACCCTCTGTATCTGGTGGATACCCTGGAAGTCAAGGACCTACTGGTGGATATCCTGGTAGTCAAGGACCTTCTAGTGCATATCCTGGAGGTCAAGGACCTTCCACTGGACGACCCTCTGTATCTGGTGGATACCCTGGAAGTCAAGGACCTACTGGTGGATATCCTGGTAGTCAAGGACCTTCTGGTGCATATCCTGGCGGCCAAGGACCTTCCACTGGACGACCCTCTGTATCTGGTGGATACCCGGAAATCAAGGACCTACTGGTGGATATCCTGGTAGTCAAGGACCTTCTGGTGCATATCCCGGTGGGCAAGGACCTTCTGGTGCCTATCCTGGAGGCCAAGGACCTTCTGGTGGATATCCTGGTGGGCAAGGACCTTCTGCTGGACGTCCCTCTGGGCCTAGTGGATATCCTGGTGGACAAGGACCTACTGGTGGTCAAGGACCTACTGGTGCATATCCTGGTGGGCAAGGACCTACTGGTGGTCAAGGACCTACTGGTGCATATCCTGGTGGGCAAGGACCTTCTGGTGCCTATCCTGGAGGCCAAGGACCTTCTGGTGGATATCCTAAGTGGGCAAGGACCTACTGGTGGTCAAGGACCTACTGGTGGTCAAGGACCTATTGGTGGACAAGGACCTACTGGTGGACAAGGACCTACTGGTGGACAAGGACCTACTGGTGGACAAGGCCCTTCAGGACCTAGTGGTTTCCCCGGTGGTTTCCCTGGTGGACAAAGGCCTTCGAGACCTGGTGGATTCCCGGGTGGTTTTCCTTCCGGTGGAAGACCTTCAGGCACGTTCCCAGGTGGGGATAATGACGACGGATCCTACGACGGCTCATACGATGACGGTGATTACTCAGCCATCCCTGGCCAGCCAGGCGTCGATTACCCAATCTACTCTGAGGTGCCCCTCACGTCCTTCCGCTGTGATAACCAGCGATTCCCTGGTTACTATGGTGACGTCGAGACCCAATGTCAGGCCTTCCACATCTGCTCCAACAACAAGACGTACGACTTCCTGTGCCCCAATGGGACAGTGTTTCACCAGCAATACTTTGTTTGCGTGTGGTGGGATCAGTTTGACTGTGGTCTCACACAAAGTCTGTACGGTCTCAACGAGTTCATCTACGACTACTCCATCATTGGCAGTCAACAACCACAGGTCGGTTTCCCCACCCGGGTGGACCCGGAGTATTCAACGGTCGTCCTTCTGGATCTTTCCCAGGACAGGGTGCTCCATTCGGAGGTCAAAGTGGCCCAGGAGGTCCATTCGGTCCAGGAGGTCCAAGTGGCCCAGGAGGCCCATTCGGTCCAGGAGGTTCAAGTGGCCCAGGAGGTCCAAGCGGCCCAGGAGGTCCATTTGGTCCAGGAGGTCCAAGCGGCCCAGGAGGTCCCAACACCGGCTACCCCAGACCTAGTGGACCAAGTGGCCCAGGAGGTCCATTCGGAGGTCAAAGCGGTGCAGGCGGTCCCAGCGGCCCAGGAGGTCCATTTGGAGGTCAAAGCGGTCCAGGAGGTCCCAGTGGCCCTGGAGGTCCATTCGGAGGTCAAAGCGGTCCAGGAGGTCCAAGTGGCCCAGGAGGTCCCAACACCGGCTACCCCAGACCTAGTGGACCAAGTGGCCCAGGAGGTCCATTCGGAGGTCAAAGCGGTCCAGGAGGTCCCAGTGGCCCTGGAGGTCCATTCGGAGGTCAAAGCGGTCCAGGTGGTCCCAGTGGCCCAGGAGGTCCATTCGGAGGTCAAAGCGGTCCAGGAGGTCCCAGTGGCCCAGGAGGTCCATTCGGAGGTCAAGGCGGTCCAGGTGGTCCCAGTGGCCCAGGAGGTCCATTCGGAGGTCAAAGCGGTCCAGGAGGTCCCAGTGGCCCAGGAGGTCCATTTGGAGGTCAAAGCGGTCCAGGAAGTCCCAACACCGGCTATCCCAGACCCAGTGGTCCAAGCACCCCAAGTGTCCCATTTGGTCCCAGCACAAGCTACCCAGGATCCAGTACCCCCTCCTATCCCAGGCCAGGTGGGCCTACCACGCCCTTTCCCCCATCCGGCAGCTACCCCAGGCCTGGCAGCCCTAGTACGCCGTTCCCCCGACCAGGTGGTGCCACCAGCCCTTCGTCCGACACGCAATTCCCCAGCTCGCCCGTCACCCAGCCCGACAGAGAGTACCTGCCGCCCTATAGCGGTTAGATGCAACACCCGACCAAGCGCCTCCGTACCAGGACAGCGGAACAACCGCGCATCTCACGTGTAAGAGGAGTAACCGGCACCCCCTTAAGATGTTGGTGTCAGCCGGACGATATTTAAATACATCCTTGTACATACAGTGATATCCTTGTATTAGTATTTTTATATTGTATCAGTATTCATTTGTTTATGTTTTTTAAATAATATAGTTATAGCTTAGGTTAGTAAAAAAATATCCCCGTGTGTGTAGCGTATAACAAAAATAACAGTCAAATACCTATTTAATTTTCTAGAATTTTTAATTTAAAAAAATTATAACAAGCTAACATTTTATCAAAGAAGATGCGGACTGAACAAAATTGTCTTAAAACAAATAT